>CM064503.1:51346198-51723698 GCA_032716605.1 Paralithodes platypus | reverse complement strand
TGTACTCACCATCGGTTAGGTTAGGTTAGGTTATTTATATACCTGTATATATATCTGGTAGTGTACTCACCATCGGTTAGGTTAGGTTAGGTTATTTATATACCTGTATATATATCTGGTAGTGTACTCACCATCGGTTAGGTTAGGTTAGGTTATTTATATACCTGTATATATATCTGGTAGTGTACTCACCATCGGTTAGGTTAGGTTAGGTTATTTATATACCTGTATATATATCTGGTAGTGTACTCACCATCGGTTAGGTTAGGTTAGGTTATTTATATACCTGCATATATATCTGGTAGTGTACTCACCATCGGTTAGGTTAGGTTAGGTTATTTATATACCTGCATATATATCTGGTAGTGTACTCACCATCGGTTAGGTTAGGTTAGGTTATTTATATACCTGTATATATATCTGGTAGTGTACTCACCATCGGTTAGGTTAGGTTAGGTTATTTATATACCTGTATATATATCTGGTAGTGTACTCACCATCGGTTAGGTTAGGTTAGGTTATTTATATACCTGTATATATATCTGGTAGTGTACTCACCATCGGTTAGGTTAGGTTAGGTTATTTATATACCTGTATATATATCTGGTAGTGTACTCACCATCGGTTAGGTTAGGTTAGGTTATTTATATACCTGTATATATATCTGGTAGTGTGCTCACCATCGGTTAGGTTAGGTTAGGTTATTTATATACCTGTATATATATCTGGTAGTGTACTCACCATCGGTTAGGTTAGGTTAGGTTATTTATATACCTGTATATATATCTGGTAGTGTACTCACCATCGGTTAGGTTAGGTTAGGTTATTTATATACCTGTATATATATCTGGTAGTGTACTCACCATCGGTTAGGTTAGGTTAGGTTATTTATATACCTGTATATATATCTGGTAGTGTACTCACCATCGGTTAGGTTAGGTTAGGTTATTTATATACCTGTATATATATCTGGTAGTGTACTCACCATCGGTTAGGTTAGGTTAGGTTATTTATATACCTGTATATATCTGGTAGTGTACTCACCATCGGTTAGGTTAGGTTAGGTTATTTATATACCTGTATATATATCTGGTAGTGTACTCACCATCGGTTAGGTTAGGTTAGGTTATTTATATACCTGTATATATATCTGGTAGTGTACTCACCATCGGTTAGGTTAGGTTAGGTTATTTATATACCTGTATATATATCTGGTAGTGTACTCACCATCGGTTAGGTTAGGTTAGGTTATTTATATACCTGTATATATATCTGGTAGTGTACTCACCATCGGTTAGGTTAGGTTAGGTTATTTATATACCTGTATATATATCTGGTAGTGTACTCACCATCGGTTAGGTTAGGTTAGGTTATTTATATACCTGTATATATATCTGGTAGTGTACTCACCATCGGTTAGGTTAGGTTAGGTTATTTATATACCTGTATATATATCTGGTAGTGTACTCACCATCGGTTAGGTTAGGTTAGGTTATTTATATACCTGTATATATATCTGGTAGTGTACTCACCATCGGTTAGGTTAGGTTAGGTTATTTATATACCTGTATATATATCTGGTAGTGAACTCACCATCGGTTAGGTTAGGTTAGGTTATTTATATACCTGTATATATATCTGGTAGTGTACTCACCATCGGTTAGGTTAGGTTAGGTTATTTATATACCTGTATATATATCTGGTAGTGTACTCACCATCGGTTAGGTTAGGTTAGGTTATTTTTGTTGTCCTATGTGAGTGGAGAGGCAAAAGGTAGAACTGCCTGAGGCAAGAACCTCCCCCAGAGTTGAAAGAGTGAGAGGGCCAACATCAAGGAACGCTCGAGCCAAAATGCCTGGAAACCGAAGTTTGAAGCAACTTAAATTATAGGAAGATGGAAAGACTGATTCTGGGAGAGAGTTCCGGAGATCAACTGTTGAATAGAAGAAATATTGAGTTAGGTTAGATATAAATTTAGTGTATTTAATGTTAAAGCACAATATAGAAGTACAATATATAATACAAATATATACAAAAAAAAATCTTTGATAATACATTATTTAGAAATAAATCCTGGATAATAAACTTGCTTAATTAAACATTGTGATAAATTGTCATAATATGCCTTTTTTTCTCAGTGCCCTTTTTCCGGTGACGTTTTTTCCGGTGTCTAATTTTCCTACATTCGTATATGCACGTGTGAGTGAACATATTTGAATGTATGTAGCTCTGGAACTCTCTCCCAGAATCAGTCTTTCCCTTCTCCTATGGCTTAAATTACTTCAAACTCTGTATGGCCAGGCATTTTGACTCGAACGTCCCTTGGTTTTGGCCCAGTTACTCTTTCAACTATGGGGGAGGCACTCGCTACAGGCAATTCTGCCTTTTGTCTCCCTCACTCACATAGAACAAAAAATAGTAATATTGGAAATGACCCCACTCGACCGCTGGGGATCTATATTATTGAGTGATTTAATATGTAGTATCACTACGGATATATTATGTACATATTAAACAAAAGTACATAGGCTACACAATTATAACAAACAACTTCTTTTGGATCCCATTGTTCAGTCAGTTTAGTTAACATTAACTGATGGTAGTCTTGGCCAAATATCGACTAGACTAACTTACTAAATAAGAAAATAAATTTGGATGCACATCTTAATTAGAATAATTTTCAACTTATATAAATACAATAATTTTAGAATTTAGCATATTAAGTTATAAACTGGTAATTAGGGCGAGAGAACGGATATATCTATATTGTTGTAATTTGTTAGCTGTGGTGTTATAAATGGTATATTTATAGGATCTTTCTACCCCTTTCCCCATATAAACTACAAAAGGTAATAATGAACCCATTGCACAATTTTAAGAACACGATCAGAAGTCCTACAACTGATCATTCAAATCCAGAAAGTACCGGTCTAGAAATGGCTAACAACAAATGATTCGGTAGGTCAATAATATTAATGAGAATACTAATGGATGACTTAGAGGATAAATGTTTCCTAGAACGAATAAATAAAAAAGGGACATATACTGTAGGTAGGATCAGGAATGAAAGGGACATATACTGTGGGTAGGATCAGGAATGAAAGGGACATATACTGTAGGTAGGATCAGGAATGAAAGGGACATATACTGTAGGTAGGATCAGGAATGAAAGGGACATATACTGTAGGTAGGATCAGGAATGAAAGGGACATATACTGTAGTTAGGATCAGGAATGAAAGGGACATATACTGTAGGTAGGATCAGGAATGAAAGGGACATATACTGTGGGTAGGATCAGGAATGAAAGGGACATATACTGTAGGTAGAATCAGGAATGAAAGGGACATATACTGTAGGTAGGATCAGGAATGAAAGGGACATATACTGTAGGTAGGATCAGGAATGAAAGGGACATATACTGTAGGTAGGATCAGGAATGAAAGGGACATATACTGTAGGTAGGATCAGGAATGAAAGGGACATATACTGTAGGTAGGATCAGGAATGAAAGGGACATATACTGTGGGTAGGATCAGGAATGAAAGGGACATATACTGTAGGTAGGATCAGGAATGAAAGGGACATATACTGTAGGTAGGATCAGGAATGAAAGGGACATATACTGTAGGTAGGATCAGGAATGAAAGGGACATATACTGTAGGTAGGATCAGGAATGAAAGGGACATATACTGTAGGTAGGATCAGGAATGAAAGGGACATATACTGTAGGTAGGATCAGGAATGAAAGGGACATATACTGTAGGTAGGATCAGGAATGAAAGGGACATATACTGTAGGTAGGATCAGGAATGAAAGGGACATATACTGTGGGTAGGATCAGGAATGAAAGGGACATATACTGTGGGTAGGATCAGGAATGAAAGGGACATATACTGTAGGTAGGATCAGGAATGAAAGGGACATATACTGTAGGTAGGATCAGGAATGAAAGGGACATATACTGTAGGTAGGATCAGGAATGAAAGGGACATATACTGTAGGTAGGATCAGGAATGAAAGGGACATATACTGTAGGTAGGATCAGGAATGAAAATATATGATTGTCTTCTATCATCATCATGTTAACCCCTTGAGGATCATGACGCACTTTACAGTGTATTTTGTCTATTATGAGGTAATTTTATTTAGATTAGTAAGGTTATATGGAAGACAGACGGTTATTCTAGACAGTCTTCAGCATTTCAACACTTACAGATCCTTCCTAAGCTGTATGAGATCGTCTAATGACAGCCGGAATTAATAAAAAAGGCGACATAAACCTCAAGGGGTACCGTAATGTCACGTTTTAATGATCACTCCATATTTCGCTACTCTATTTGCAAAGTAACTGATTTCTATAAAAATGGGAAATATGCTAATCACCATCGGCTGAAAATTAAAATGGTTGTGATTTTTCCTATTAATGGGCGTGTTTTAGTCTGATCGTCATTATATATATATATCTACACACAAGGTTAGATACAAACACGAATTTCAAGGCTACAGGCTTTTTCACGGCTGTATCACAAGGTTAGATACAATCACGAATTTCAAGGCTACAGGTTTTTTCACGGCTATATTAAAAATATTGCCCCATAGCATAACATGGGGCCGAGCTGTCTCAAATAATAGGCCGAGCTGTCTCGCCATCATGACCGAGCTGTCTCGCCGTCATGGCCGAGCTGTCTCAAATAATGGGCCGAGCTGTCTCGCCGTCGTGGCCGAGTTGTCCAAAAGTGGGCCGAGCTGTCCGAGCCGAGTTGTCCCATGGGCCGAGTCGTCCAGTCCCCGTTATGCCCTGTTTTTCTACAGGATTAACTTGAGTAATGTGAGTTCTAACTGACTGGGTATAGAAGGCTGCATGCACAAAACAAGGTATGAGGAATAGAGAACACAAAATAAACACACGGTAACAAGACACACGATCACTTTTATTGATGTACACACTTCTGTAGTTTTCTTGATAATGATTAATATGAAACATAAGAAGGTATGAATACTCGTACAAGACAAATGATAGAATTGAACAACTAGCATTAAGTGGATCTGGATGGAGCCTAGTCTCCCACTTCCAACGTTCAGGTATTAATCTTCTGATCACTGGCTTTATTCACAAGTTGATATACTGGAGACCATAAATGTTACTTATAGATTCATATTCACTAATAGATTTATCACTGGTAGCTCTGATGCACAAGTAGTAGTTCACAGACTAGATTAGACACGCGTATTTTAGAGCACGGGAATTCTAGTAACCTCAGGGGGGTACTGATCTAAGTTTTATATTCTTGTATCAGAAATACTTAGAACGCAAATCAGTGGGCGAACATTCAGATATCACTAGGGTTTAACTTCTATGTAATAATATCTGAATATATATGGGTAATTACGAGAGTTAATATCGCCTGTTAATTAATAAACACTGATACGCTTAGCACTTCCTAATGGGATGGTTATATATGAATTATACTGGGGCAAAGATATAGCCACTTCATAGAAATATTAATAAGCGAGTCTCTAAATAGTACTGTAACACTGTAGCACTGATAGAGTCAATCTTGGGTAGTATTTGATTGGTCTGGTCCTGGTTATCTTGCGTCCGTGATGTTGGGGGCTAAAGACTGGTTCCGCGGCCGTCCAGATGGTCCATATGTAGGAAGTTCTCAAGACGGATCTCTTGGCGATCGTTGCTGGTTACACTCTTATATACCCAATGGTTTGTGAAGGTTATAAGGTACACGTAGATTTCTTGTACATGGACAGATCCTTCTATCTAAATCTGCCACGGAGTCTGCCGGCTCTGGAACTCAATTCTCAGCAACAAACAATGATAGAGCTCGAGGTCAACTCTGGTGACCAACCACTGGTTGGTGTCTATCTTTCAACTGATTTTACTGGGGGCTGGAGCTTGGTTTATAGGTTCGGTTTTGAACCCTGTAGGCCATAGGGATCTCGAGTTTTGATAGACTTATTTGAGCACTCAATTGATACGGGAACTAGGTAAGGTGGTGATTACTGTTGTGGCACATGGCTGTATGGAGCCTTCATAATGTGATATAACTGAGCCTTAGTAAGAGGTACTATTTTGGCTATACTGGAAGTATTTAGGGGAGAGAGACTGGATCTACTTTGCGAGTCGGTTTGGGACAGCTGTGATAGGAGCGTCTCTCTTAGATTGCTCAGTCTTCATTCTATGGTATAGCTGAGGTGCTAATTTGGTTATCAGAGTATGCAAGAAAGGTTAATGGGTTATTGTGGGTTAATAGAGGTTAGTAAAGGTGTTAGTCATACATGGTTAGTTCATTGATAGGAAGAATTCCTGTGCTACCTGGCAATGACCCGGAAGTCAAAACAGGGGTCAGGTATACCTCCGCAGGGGTAGGGGTCTCCCTCCTCGGGTGGGTGAAAGGGGTAGGTGCGCGTCCTCCCTCTGTGATGGTCGTCCGGGCGGCTGTGGCTGGGGGCTTGCCATATTACAAGTGTTTGTAATAACCCTCTGTTTATGAGACAGATGTGGGTGTTCGTAATACCAAAACCGAAGGTGCCTTGACCAGCTGGTTTAATTGGTTGGGTTGTTAATTGCATGGTTTGTTGGATGTGGTGGAGACTGGGTTGCTAACTCTGCCACATTTATCTGGAAGTATGGCAATAGAAGTTAGTCACTGGCGAGGCGGCTAGCCTCGCACTGACGATCATTTGGTACAGGGTTGTGAATGGGTTGTGAGGGAATAGATGGCATACAAAGGGTTAGTAAAGTTCTAATGGTGTTCCTTCCTACTGGGGGAAGGTAGGCTGGATAGGAGTATATATACAAAAGGTTTGAGAATGTTAGTAACGGAAAAGTTAAGGATATTCAGGGGGTATGGTGGAGAGGCTAGGTTAGTAGGGAGTGGAGGAGCGTGGGGGTTAACGAGAGGGAGAGGGTTAAGGGGGGCTACGTGGAAGTTTGACCCTAAGGTCTCTGGGCGTAGGGGTGGCATTAGGCTACAGTTGGTATCTTAGACTGGGGGTTACTGACAGGGAAGGTAGGGTAATTAAACGCTACCGGGGGATGAGCAATAGGTGGTGGTATATGAGTCTGGAAATTATAGAATCATGTGGACTGTGGGGAAGATGAGGTTAGCTGTAGGTGTGTGCTTGACTGTGGATAAAAGTAGAGAAAAACATAGTGTACTATTACTCGTCAATACGAGGGGTTATGGACACTATTATTTGACACAATTTCTTGCTGATCTAGTTGTCCCTGGGAACTGCGTTTTCTATGAAATATAGGCCAAAGAAAGTGGCAGTTCGTAGGTGTAGCTTCGTTATGGTTTCGTGGTAGATATGCATCGAGACAATGGTAAAAGAGGGTTAGCTATACAATCTCTGGTTGGGGTAATAATTAGAGTTACTGCATGGTTGCTAACCTCTTCAGTCATTATCTCTGTCTAGGTCTTACAGGAATAATGGTTATATATACAATGGTGTACCCGTGGGTATCATAGTTTCTTATCAATTATGAAATGGGGGTTAACATATTACTTCTCGGATGGAAGCACATACATAGATTTATGGGGGCGGTTGGTCTTCAGAAACTTAGTCTGGCAAGACAGGGGTTAACATATTACTTCTCGGATGGAAGAACATACATAGATTTATGGGGGCGGTTGGTCTTCAGAAACTTAGTCTGGCAAGACAGGGGTTAACATATTACTTCTCGGATGGAAGAACATACATAGATTTATGGGGGTGGTTGGTCTTCAGAAACTTAGTCTGGCAAGACAAGGTATTTTAGGGGGTTAACATATTACTTCTCGGATGGAAGAACATACATAGATTTATGGGGGCGGTTGGTCTTCAGAAACTTAGTCTGGCAAGACAAGGTGTAGGACACGAGGGGTAGTAGATACGCGAGGTGGGCGAAGGGTCAGCGGTTAAAAGCGATAGGCAGGTGTGGTTTGGAGCTGCTTAGCCCTGCGGGCTTCGGCCTGTCTGAACTGGTTGGCTTGGTCACCTGGTCCTTCGGGCTTCTTGTTCTGGGACATTTTACTTCCCTCTCCTTCGTTGTAGGCTCGTCCTCGAGCCTCAAGGGTAAAGTAAAGAGAAGTATAGTCATGGTGGGTCATTTGGAGGGTGTGTAGAAGGTCCCACCAGGCAAGAGAGCGAGGGTCAGGTTTCTTGTGCAGGTCTATGTAGACCTGTAGGACTGTGTCTTCGGTGTTGTGGAGGGCGGCTGCCCGGGCTTGATGTGGCCGTTGTAGACGGGCTGAGCGTCCTGTGGACGATTTTAATTTAATATGTCTTATGAACGGTGTGTATTCGTCCTCAGTGGGGGTAGGGACGGGAGTGACGAATGGTGTGGATGTGTTCATGGTGGAGGTCAGGTATTGAGTGAGGTGTGTGGGACTGACAGGAGGCCTCTTCAGTGTGGTAAAGAGGTTAACAACTGAAGGGGAGGGACTAACGCGTGAAGGCGGAGCTGGGGGTGAAGGGGGGATATGAGTCTGGGGTTTTTGGGGTTGTCTTGGGTGGTGTTGCAGGCTGGGAAAATATATGGAGGCAATGTGCAATATTGGTTTAGGTAAGGTGCGTGATGGAGGTGTGTGAGAAAGAGGGTGTGTGTGTGTTGTGTGGCTTGGGCTTTTAGTGGAAGAAAGGGGTTTTGTTTTTACATAGCTGTCTTCAAATCTGATGGGTCTGTTGATGATTCTACCTTTGGAGGTTCTGGTGGGAAGGTAGATTTTTGTAGTGGGACTTGAGTCGCTCGACGATGTTTTATATTGAGGGGAAGAACGCTTTACGGGTGGAGGGCATTTAGTGGGGGTGATGTAGGGGGTTATGCGAGAGGTAGATGCGTGTGAAGGTTTTTGTCGAGTGAGGGTGGTAGGAATGGGAGGGGATTGGGTGGGGGTATTGATGGGGGTTCTCGGAGGGGCGACTTTGTGGGGGGATTTAAGTGGGGGTGTGGAGGTCGGGTACGTCATTTTGGAGGGGCTTTGGTTGGGCGTTACTTGTGTGGTAGACGTGGTGGGTGAGGAGGGGTTGGTCGTTGGCATAGGGTGGTCTTTAGGGGGAGGTTGGTTGGGGGTTTATGAGATGATGAGGTTGGTTGATGCGTGGGTGGGGTCGCAGGGATAGTGGAGGGGAAAGGGGTGGATGCGGGGGGGCTAGACGAGTGGGTAGTGAGGGGAGGTTTAATTTGGAGGGTTGGGGGTAGGAAAGTGTGTTGGGTGCGTTCTTTGGTGGGGTTGGTGATTTGATGGTGGTGGAAATAGGTGGTTTTGTGGGAGTTTGGTGGGGGGCAGATCTAGAAGGTCATTCAGGGTAATGAGGTGGGGGTTGAGAGGGGATGAGGTTGAAGGGGAAGGTATTTGCTCTCGTGGGAGGATGGGTGTGGTTATTTTTGGAATATAGTTAGAGGGGTGATGGCGTTTGCTTGTGATTATTCGTCTTCTTTCCCTTTGTGGAGGAGAATTCGACGAAGAAGAAGAGGAGGAGGAGGATAGTGGTCTGGCAGCTCTCCGGAACTTTGTTATCAGGGTGTGTTTTCTGGAGGGTTTAAAGGATTTCAGTCATGGGCGTAAGTTGTAGCGTGAGGTGACTGGGGTAGGTTGTGTGGTGCAGTTGGGTGTGTACTTGGTTTTAGGTGGGGGTGGAGGTTTTCTTACTGTGGTGCCTGGTGGAGGTACTTCAGGGCTAGACGGGAGGGTTTCTGTTGTGGTCGGGGTTGTGGGTGGAGGTTTTCGTACTTTGATATTTTGGGGAGGTACTTGACTATCAGCAGTGAAGGAATTGGTCATGGTGGAGGAAGGTGTGATAGTGGGGGCTTGGGGTTTGTGGAGGTTAGTTTGGGGGGTATGTTGAGGAATGATCGGCAGGTTCGGTGCTGGAGGGTTTAGGCCCTTAGGGGTTTGTAGGGGAACATTCATAGCCTGAGTGGGAGGGGTAGTAGGGGTATTCCATTCAGGGTCGGACGTGTGGGGTGGGGTAATGTCTTGTGGTTTTAGAGGTTTAAAAGCTCGGACGAATCTAGTTCTGAACGTGCGAGTCACGCCGTGATAATCAATGGTGACTTGATAGGCATTTGGGACTTTGATGATGGTGTAGGGGCTGACATAGCGAGGGCCTAATTTGTTGGTGACAGGGAGGTTGGCTACCATTACGGTGTCATGGATGGCGAAAGGGTTTTTATCATCGGGGTTATCAGTTTTGGTGTCTTGACAGGTTTGGGCGGTATGGAGGGTGTTTTGCAGATGTTGTAATGGGTCAATTGTGGAGGTGTTGGAGGGGAGGTGAGCGTGATGGTGGAACTGCAGTAACAGGGGGGGTATGCCGTAAACACGTTCATGAGGGGAAATACCGTATTCTCGGGGACAGGTGTTCATGCCCCATTGTATCATTTTTATCTGTGATGGCCAGTCTGAGGTGTTAAGAGCAATCATTTTGGTACGTAACTGGTTGTTGATGGTGCGATGGCTGCGTTCGCATATAGCATTTCCTTGATGCCAGTACGGGGATGAGTGTTTGATCTTAATACCGCATTGTTGGGTGAACTGGTGCCAAACGTGTCCACTAAATTCGGGGGCATTGTCGGATAGAAGAGCAAGGGGAAGGCCGAATATAGGGAACACTTCTGTTGCAAGCAGTGTGGCGACGGTGGTGGCTGTGTGGTCTTTAACTGGGCAGGCTATTAAAAATGTTGAATATACGTCAACAAATGTGACGATATAGCGGTTGCCAGCGTAAGAAGGAAACGGGCCCATGATGTCGAGGGATAGAACTTGGAACGGTTTGTTGGCAGAAATGGTACCAGCTGGGGCTGGGGTGCGTGATCTATCCTTCCCCAATAAACAAGGTTTGCAGGATTCTGTCACGCATTGTGCAATCTTGGAGGGGTTGGGGGTCCAGTACTGATCCGCAAAGATTTTTAACATCTTCTTTTGTCCAAGGTGTATGCCGTTTCCCTCGTGGATGGCAATCATGTAGCCGTGGGCAATGGTGGGGTCTAGGACTATGTGACCGGAGTCTGTGGCAAGTTGATCTCCCCAGCGAGTCAGTTTCTTGAAGATATTTAACGGTATTCAGGGTGGTCTGATCCTTGTTTCCCAAGATTGAATTAGTGAGGGGGCTGGGGGGGAATTATATTGGTTGATGGGGGTATGTAAGAGCTCAGTGTTTTGTAAGGCGGCTAGGTTGGTGGGGGGGGTTTTCGGTACTGGCAAACGTGACAGGGCGTCTGCATTGGTGTGAAGTTTACCTGGACGATACTGTATTGTAAAATCGTAGTCCTCTAGTGTCTCTCTCCAGCGTACCAAGATGGCTGAGTTGGTTTCGCACCTACGCAACCATTGCAAAGATTGATGGTCGGTTATTATATCTAGTTTTACGCCCAACATAAAGGACCTGAAGTGGTTGAGTGCCCAAATGATCCCTAGGCACTCTCTCTTGGTGGCTGCATAATTCTGTTGGGCTTGGTTGAGTGTGGATCTGGCATACGCTATCACATGTTCCTCTCCGTCTCTTACTTGAGCTAAAACTGCACCAATGGCGTACAGAGATACGTCGGTATAAAGACGGAAAGGTTTATGGTAATCAGGGAAAGCGACAATAGGGGATTGAATCAGCTTTTGTTTCAAAGTGTTAAAAGCGAGGTCTCTTTCAGGTGTCCAGGTGAATGTGGTGTCCTTGTGGGTGAGTTGGTGGAGGGGTCTGGCTATTGCGGCAAAATGTGGGATGAAACGTCTGTAGTATGTGGCTAAACCTAGAAAAGAACGTACTCCTTTAACGGTGGTGGGTGGGGGTTGGTTTTGTATGGCTTGAAGTTTCTTGGGGTCTGGTGCAATGCCATGTTCAGATATTACGTGGCCGAGGAAATCTACCTTATTTCGTGCAATCTCGCATTTTGAGGGTTTCAATTTCAGCCCGGCGGCTCAGATTCTTTGAAGAACTTGTTTCAACCTGAGGAGGTGTTCTTCCCAGGTTTGTGAGTATACAATAATATCGTCTAGATACGCTAGGCAGGTTTCCCAGGTAAGGCCATGTAATACCGCTTCCATCAAACGGGAGAAAGTGGTGGGTCCATTGCAGAGGCCAAAAGGTAGGACGTTAAATTCGTAGTGGTGAATGCTGTTTTTTCTTGGTCCTCTGCCTTGATGGGCACTTGCCAATACCCTGCTTGCAAGTCGAGGGTAGTGAACCATCTGGATCCGTATAGGGAGTCAAGGGAATCGTCTATCCTGGGTAATGGCGTAGCGTCCTTAATGGTTACATCATTCAATCTCCTGTAATCTACGCAAAAACGGGTTGACCCATCTTTCTTTTTTACTAGGACAACAGGGGAAGACCAGGGGCTGATGGACGGGGTAGCAATTCCGGCCTCTAACATCTCTTGGACTTGGCGTTCCTCTTCCTGGCGTTGTATGGGATTTTTTTGTACGGAATGGTTGTCTTATGGGGGGGCCTGTGGTGTTAATGATGTGTTGTTCAACATTGGTCTGTCCTATTTCAGTAGGTTGTTGGGCAAATACGTCACTGAACTCTAGCAATAGTTCGTACATGCTGTGTTTTTGGTGGTCAGATAATGTGTCAGGGAGAGGGGGTAATTTGAGACTGGTAGAGATTTCATTGGAATCTATGGGGAGGTCATCAAATGTTTCGAGGTCTCCTATGATGAGGCCTTTTGGTAATGTCAGGGATTCTTCAGAGATATTGGCCACTAGAATGTGGTTTATGCGAGCGGAAATGATGGCGGGTTGTAGGAGGCAACGATTGGGGTCGGTGGACGTGGTAATGGGGGAAAATATCATGTGAGTTTGGGGTATGGGTCGAAGGTTAACCCATTTTTGATGGCGGGGGGGAATTTGACATCTATCTTGAACTACAGCTGGGCTAATGATGGTGGGGGACCGACTGGTGAGCAGGTGCTCGGTACGCATGAGGGGGGGGGGGGGGGATCACTTTGGTGGGGGTCACGCGTGAGGGGGGGGGGATTAACGGCGCGTGTGGGAGGATCAGAGTGGTGAGGTGTGAGTGATTTAGAAAACAGAATTTGTTGGTGGGACTGTGGAGGATTGGTGGGGGAAGAGTTAGGCATAGAACATGGGTTATTGGGGGAGAACTGATGTACTGATTTGTGGTTGTTAAAAGGACGAATTTGGGGAGTTTTGTCGGTGGCAGTGACGGTTTGTTTAGAGGTTATATGGGATTGGTGGGTTTGTCTGTCATGAGGGGGTGAGTCAAGTGTGGGGTTTTGAAGTTGTTTAGGGGTGTGAATTGTGTGGGGGTGGAAGGGAGCTACTGACGGAAAACTGTCACAAGGGAAATTTTGTTGGTGGGGGAATAGCTGAGCATTTCTGAGGGTATGGGGAAAACATTGTTGGGTACATAGGTCGGCATTTTCCCTGGAAACATGGGTACATAAATATTTGGTAGAATGGTTTTTACATACATAAGAGTCTGTCCTGGAAACATGGGAGGATTGATCCTGGACAGAGTTAGGAGAAATGTGGAGGTTTACATCATTGAGTTGCTTGGACTTGTCTTCTTTCGTTTGCCGAGGCATTTTTTCAACGGAATGAGTGGTATTTTGAGAGAACTCGGGGCAAGGGGGGGGATTTAGGAGTTACCTTAGTGCTAGCTGCAACTTGGTAATCTTGACTCAGAGTTTGTTGAGGGTGGAGGTGTTTTTTCTTTTTGTGAACTGGTTTCTGCGTGATGGATTTGTCAGAGGCTTTGGGTTGGATTTTTTTTTGAATGAGATCAGCCTCTGGCCGCAGTCAACCTGGGCCCGGAGTTTTTGAAGGAGGTCAAGTCCAAGGAAACCATCGTAATGTTTACAGTGGGAGGAAAATACTGTGAACGGGTGATAACAACGGTTATGGGGATCAGGAGTAGTCACTGACAGGGGCAAAGTGTCTCCTAGGAGATTTAAGTAGGTATCAGCAGCTGAGATTAGTTCTGCTTTGGTAGGTAACAAGGGGCCAAATAGTCGGTGGTGTTGATCATAATAAGACTTGAACAAACATGACTTAGCAGCTCCCATGTCGATTAACAAGCGGACAGGAATGTCCTTGATTTTGGCCATGTACTGAATGGGGGCAGTGCGATCAGTTATGGCATCCCCCGCCGAGCCCATCGTGGGCGGGGGATACTTTAAAAATCCTGGGGGTCGGTATCTACCTCCTCCAGGGTTTCCTCGGTATTGTCTGAGGTCATGATATGGGGGGCTATGTCTTCGGTGTACATTGCCTCCATTTCTTCCTCTTGTCCCCACTCCTCTTCATTTACAGAAATGCGAGGAGTACAGGGGCGAGGTTTGGCAGAGTCACGAATTTGATGGAGGGCACACTTAGCACTACAGGCAGGGAAATCATAGGGGTTGATAATCACTAATGTAGGGTTCTTACTTTGGTAGGGGTTGTAGGTTTTGTTCCGGTTGAAGATTCTGCGTGGCTGGGTAGGTTGGAACCAGGGCCTACTGGGTTGGGGCTTACCGGAAGGGTAGGTAGGTTTGTTGTGGAAGGATGAGGATGGGTAGGCATTCTTGGAGTTGAAGGTTTGAGCCTTGGGGTTTTGGTTGTCGAGGTGCTGCGGGTGTGTGGGGAACCTCTTGATTACAGCGATTTGGGTGGGTGTTTCTGTGTGCACGGCCAAAATACGTCGGATCGTGATGAGATCTTTTTGATATCCGACGAAATCGTGCACACGGATATGATCCTTTACTGCTGAGGGCAATTTTGATACAAGGTTGACCAGAATCTGCTGTTCTTGCTGGATTCTGGTCAATGTGGGGAAAGACACTTTGATATGTTGGGCGATCTTATTCACTGTGGCATCTAGATCGCCTTCGAATTTAGTGTCTTGGAGACGGGTGTGGGCCACGAAAACGCCCAACGAAGGCTTAATGGCCTCTATCACTATTGTGCGAAATTCGTCCCATGTGAGAGCAGGGGGTACTTGGTAGGCAACCAGGGAAACGGCTTTTTCCAGGTGCGTTAATGTCACGGCTATCTTTTCTGCATCCGTGGTATAAACTAGGTCAAGTACAGGTTTCACTATAGTCATGAACATTTCGATCTCGTAAGTCTCCCCATCATCATAAATTGGGTTGGGGACGTTAGAACGGTGCGCCATGATGTTATCGTGTTCTGGCTGTTCCAAACTTGCAACCTTTTATCCGAATCAAGAACCACCGCTGCCGCCAATGTTATGCCCTGTTTTTCTACAGGATTAACTTGGGTAATGTGAGTTCTAACTGACTGGGTATAGAAGGCTGCATGCACAAAACAAGGTATGAGGAATAGAGAACACAAAATAAACACACGGTAACAAGACACACGATCACATTTATTGATGTACACACTTCTGTAGTTTTCTTGATAAGGAATAATATGAAACATAAGAAGGTATGAATACTCGTACTAGACAAATGATAGAATTGAACAACTAGCATTAAGTGGATCTGGATGGAGCCTAGTCTCCCACTTCCAATGTTCAGGTATTAATCTTCTGATCACTGGCTTTATTCACAAGTTGATATACTGAAGACCATAAATGTTACTTATAGATTCATATTCACTATTAGATTTATCCCTGGTAGCTCTGATGCACAAGTAGTAGTTCACAGACTAGATTAGACACGCGTATATTAGAGCACAGGAATTCTAGTAACCTCAGGGGGGTACTGATCTAAGTTTTATATTCTTGTATCAGAAATACATAGAACGCAAATCAGTGGGCGAACATTCAGATATCACTAGGGTTTAACTTCTATGTAATAATATCTGGATATATATGGGTAATTACGAGAGTTAATATCGCCTGTTAATTAATAAACACTGATACGCTTAGCACTTCCTAATGGGATGGTTATATATGAATTAATACTGGGGCAAAGATATAGCCACTTCATAGAAATATTAAAAAGTGAGTCTCTAAATAGTACTGTAACACTGTAGCACTGATAGAGTGAATCTTGGGTAGTATTTGATTGGTCTGGTCCTGGTTATCTTGCGTCCGTGATGTTGGGGGCTAACGACTGGTTCCGCGGCTGTCCAGATGGTCCATATGTAGGAAGTTCTCAAGACGGATCTCTTGGCGATCGTTGCTGGTTACACTCTTATATACCCACTGGTTTGTGAAGGTTATAAGGTGCACGTAGATTTCTTCTACATGGACAGATCCTTCTATCTAAATCTGCCACGGAGTCTGCCGTCTCTGGAACTCAATTCTCAGCAACAAACAATGATAGAGCTCGAGGTCAACTCTGGTGACCAACCACTGGTTGGTGTCTATCTTTCAACTGATTTTACTGGGGGCTGGAGTTTGGTTTATAGGTTCGGTTTTGGACCCTGTAGGCCATAGGGATCTCGAGTTTTGATGGACTTATTTGAGCTCTCAATTGATACGGGAACTAGGTAAGGTGGTGATTACTGTTGTGGCACATGGCTGTATGGAGCCTTCATAATGTGATATAACTGAGCCTTAGTAAGAGGTACTATTTTGGCTATACTGGAAGTATTTAGGGGAGAGAGACTGGATCTACTTTACGAGGCGGTTTGGGACAGCTGTGATAGGAGCGTCTCTCTTAGATTGCTCAGTCTTCATTCTATGGTATAGCTGAGGTGCTAATTTGGTTATCAGAGTATGCAAGAAAGGTTAATGGGTTATTGTGGGTTAATAGAGGTTAGTAAAGGTGTTAGTCATACATGGTTAGTTCATTGATAGGAAGAATTCCTGTGCTACCTGGCAATGACCCGGAAGTCAAAACAGGGGTCAGGTATACCTCCGCAGGGGTAGGGGTCTCCCTCCTCGGGTGGGTGAAAGGGGTAGGTGCGCATCCTCCCTCTGTGATGGTCGTCCGGGCGGCTGTGGCTGGGGGCTTGCCATATTACAAGTGTTTGTAATAACCCTCTGTTTATGAGACAGATGTGGGTGTTCGTAATACCAAAACCGAAGGTGCCTTGACCAGCTGGTTTAATTGGTTGCGTTGTTAATTGCATGGTTTGTTGGATGTGGTGGAGACTGGGTTGCTAACTCTGCCACATTTATCTGGAAGTATGGCAATAGAAGTTAGTCACTGGCGAGGCGGGTAGCCTCGCACTGACGATCATTTAGTACAGGGTTGTGAATGGGTTGTGAGGGAATAGATGGCATGCAAAGGGTTAGTAAAGTTCTAATGGTGTTCCTTCCTACTGGGGGAAGGTAGGCTGGATAGGAGTATATATACAAAAGGTTTGAGAATGTTAGTAACGGAAAAGTTAAGGATATTCAGGGGGTATGGTGGAGAGGCTAGGTTAGTAGGGAGTGGAGGAGCGTGGGGGATAACGAGAGGGAGAGGGTTAAGGGGGGCTACGTGGAAGTTTGACCCTAAGGTCTCTGGGCGTAGGGGTGGCATTAGGCTACAGTTGGTATCTTAGACTGGGGGTTACCGACAGGGAAGGTAGGGTAATTAAACGCTACCGGGGGGTGAGCAATAGGTGGTGGTATATGAGTCTGGAAATTATAGAATCATGTGGACTGTGGGGAAGATGAGGTTAGCTGTAGGTGTGTGCTTGACTGTGGATAAAAGTAGAGAAAAACATAGTGTATTATTACTCGTCAATACGAGGGGTTATGGACACTATTATTTGACACGATTTCTTGCTGATCTAGTTGTCCCTGGGAACTGCGTTTTCTATGAAATATAGGCCAAAGAAAGCGGCAGTTCGTAGGGGTAGCTTCGTTATGGTTTCGTGGTAGATATGAATCGAGACAATGGTAAAAGAGGGTTAGCTATACAATCTCTGGTTGGGGTAATAATTAGAGTTACTGCATGGTTGCTAACCTCTTCAGTCATTATCTCTGTCTAGGTCTTACAGGAATAATGGTTATATATACAATGGTGTACCCGTGGGTATCATTGTTTCTTATCAATTATGACATGGGGGTTAACATATTACTTCTCGGATGGAAGAACATACATAGATTTATGGGGGCGGTTGGTCTTCAGAAACTTAGTCTGGCAAGACAGGGGTTAACATATTACTTCTCGGATGGAAGAACATACATAGATTTATGGGGGCGGTTGGTCTTCAGAAACTTAGTCTGGCAAGACAAGGTATTTTAGGGGGTTAACATATTACTTCTCGGATGGAAGAACATACATAGATTTATGGGGGCGGTTGGTCTTCAGAAACTTAGTCTGGCAAGACAAGGTGTAGGACACGAGGGGTAGTGGATACGCGAGGTGGGGGAAGGGTCAGCGGTTAAAAGCGATAGGCAGGTGTGGTTTGGAGCTGCTTAGCCCTGCGGGCTTCGGCCTGTCTGAACTGGTTGGCTTGGTCACCTGGTCCTTCGGGCTTCTTGTTCTGGGGCATTTTAATTAAGTATTTCATAACATGATTTTTCGGCAAGCAAATGTGGGTGACGACTCGCACTGTCGGCAATTTAGCTACTTTACCGGTAGATATATAGGTATTTACGTCAATGTAGCATCCATTGTTTACATCTAGCGCCATAATTCCTAGGGATATTCCAAAGATTTCAGACATTTTAGAGCCATACTCAATTGTAAAACTTACAAAAAAAAAAAAAAAACACTTCTAGAGATTGTAGCGACTGTTTGCATATTTATGCCACATGCTAGCGACTTTTGAGAATGGATCTAGCGGTATTTTGTGGTAACCCTTACAGGTGAGGGAGGAGTGTGAATTACTAGACTGTACACTCATATCCAGACTTGTTATATATTGTGTATTTTATTTATACTTGTCTAAACTAGTTATATTAGGTTACGGAAGTGAGTTAAGTGTGGGAAGGAGTAATAGTAAAAACCTAAATAATAATTATTATGGGCACATAAGGTCCATGTAAGCATACATTCCTACTAACAGGGTCAAGTTGAGGCCACACGGGCAATTGCTGACATTAGTTGTCGGTCCTTATTATCCTTATTTTAGTAAGTATTGTGAAATTAAGGACATTATAAAAATCCTTATTGAATACTCTGTCATGAACCAAAGGATAATAATTTATATAATTATTATTATTATTATTATTATTATTATTATTATTATAGGTAAGATGATATAGATTCTTGTTGCTGGAAATGACACAAAGGTTTTATTGAGTGTCCAACAAAAATGTTCATGGATCTGAATATTTCTTGCAAAATTTATGAAGCAATACTAGGGGAATTGGGTGAAATACTTCGAAAGACTAAACACATTGTGGGGCTAGGCTAGAAGATTATTAAACTAAATATTTACAGTGTATATACAGTGTTTTCAATGCTGTGGCTAAACTATTCCACCAATGTGTATGTATTTGTTAATAAAACGTTCGAAAACTCGAGCCACACCCTGGCACCCAACTAGGCCTTTGTAAAAATGGTGTTGATTATCCGTATAGTTTTCAAGTTATGAATTTTTAAGTGAATTTGCGATTTGTTCAAGAAGCCCGCCAAAAAACGACGTGTAGGGTAAATATAAAATTTGTGAGGATTTTGTTTTCTATGTGAATGAAGGAGACAAAGGGCAAAGCTACCTGTATCGAGTGTCCTCACCAAGGTTGAAAGAGTGATAGAGAACCAAATCAAGGTACGTTAGTGGAAATTTAGGTGTGTTGGAAAGAAGTGTGGTGTGCTTGTTAAGTGTAGTGAAATGAATAGGAGGAGGTGGTGTTTGTCAGAGGCACAAATAGAAACAGTGGGTGTTAGCCAGACAAATGAAACAGGAGTTCCAGCAACTCATCATCATATAACTATGTGGCTTCTCCTGGTAGAGGAGTACATAAACCATAGCACAATAATCTCCTATAGCCTAAGTAAGAGAGACAGTATTTACGTCTCGATTTTTTTTTTTTTTTTTTTTTTTTTTTTTTTTGAGACAATGAACGGAGGAAGGAAAAACACAGATAACACAAAAAAGGTCCATGTGCCTAGAGGCATCCTCCATTCATAAAATGTTTGTAACAACTGGATTTAAACTGTTGTAGATTGTAAGTTTGTGGAAAGCAACTCGAGGGAAGTGAATTCCAAAGAGTAGTAGTTCTGGGGATAAATGAATTTTGATAAGCAGAAGTTCTGCATTGTGGAGGAGAAAGTGTAAATTCATGGGCGCTCTCAGCTGCCCTAGTTCTACGGGGAAAGATGTGGAGAGGCGGCACAATTGAAGCAAGTTCCTCGGAACAATTGCTGTGAAAAAATCTGTAGAATAATGCAAGGGATGCAACGTTTCTTCGCATGGATAATGTAGGAAGGTCCTGTGTGATTGCAGGGTTATTGATTAATCTAATAGCTTTATTTTGAATTTTGTCCAACTGCCTCAATGCAACCACTCCATTTCCACTCCACAGAGGTGAACAGTAATCCATCTGAGAACGCACATGACTTTTATATATTACGGCCAACTGCTCGTCAGTGAAGAATTCTCGAACTCTGTACAGGAGTCCCAGTTTTTTAGAGGCATTCTTAGCAATGCTTCTAACAATGTGTCCAGCTCAGGTTAGTAGTTAATGTTACACCGAGAATGTTAATACTAGGGGAAGTGGGAATATTTACATCATTAAAAAATATATGGGAGTCAGTGAGATTCTGTCGGTTAGAAAATTGAATGTACTTGGTTTTCTGTGCATTAAAGGAAACTCGATTCTTTTGTCCCCATTCATTAATTCTAGAAAGGTCCTGGTTCAGAGAAATTGCAGTGTTTATTTTTGAATTTATAAGATCGGGTTGGGTGAAAGAATTGGTAAATGTGAAGGAACTGTGGAGTGTTGAGTCATCTGCGTAGGAATGTATTGGATTATGAGTGGTAGATATGAGATCATTGATATGAATGAGGAACAGAGTTGGGGCCAAAACTGATCCCTGGGGAACACCAGCATTTATTGAGTGAAATTGATAATAAAGGCCATCTACCATTACACGTATTTTTCTGTTATGAAGATAAGAAGAAATTAGTGTAACTAATGATGCAAGGCCGTAGTGTGACATCTTCGACAATAAGGATTGATGCCAGACGCTATCAAATGCCTTTGATATATCCATTGCTATTGTATGTGTTTCACCATGTTGGTCTGTAGCTTGGTTGATTTGATGCGTAAGAAGGCAAAGAATGTCTGCAGTTGATCGACATCGTCTAAAACCATATTGCCTATCACTGATTAATTTATTATTCTCAAGATGCTTAATTATGTGATTATTTAATATAATTTCAAAGACTTTACCAAGAGTGGAAGTTATAGCTATTGGTCTGTAGTTTGATGGATCTGAAGAGGCACCTTTTTTAGGAACTGGATGGAGGTTTGCTTCTTTCCAGGGTACTGGGAAGCATGAGGTATGAGTACACAGACAAACATTTTTTGCCAATACAGGAGTGAGCACCAAGAAGCAATTCTTAAGTACTATTGGAGGAATTTCATCTGGACCAGGAGCCTTATCTACTGAGAGATTCTGCAAAATAGTTTTGACATGTCTGGTGTGGATCTTAAGTGAGGGAATTTCAGGCAAATTAAAATTAAGTACAGGGACATCTTGATTTATTTCATCTAAGGTTGAGTTGCTGGAGAAAATATCCGCAAGAAGGTTAGCTTTACCTCGTGGGTCACTTACAAGATTGCCAGTCGGAGATTTTAATGGTGGAATGGATGAAGCAGTAGTGAAGTTGGATTTGAATGAGTTAAGAGTAGACCAAAATATTTTGTTATCATTTGGATTATTTAGAAGTTTATTTGCCTGCTTGTGGAGAAAGTTTGATTTAGTTAGGTTTAATACAGTTTTGGCATGATTTCCTGATCACCAAACTACCTTGCTCTATCTTCCCAGATGATGTCTTGCTCCCATTCAACTAGGAAATTCTGAAGTTGTACTGCTTGTGTTTGATGAGGCAGTGCAAGGCGGGTCAGGAGAACCACATCGCCAAGTTTCAGCATCTCCCATAGCACTCTTACTGAAGGAACTCTGCGACCTTTTTCGTTCACAACTGCAATTAGTATATACAGAGGATAGCGTGGACTGTCTGGGATAGGCATGGTGCCCTTCGACTCACCGCAGGAGCCACCACACCTCTTTTTACATCAGGCTCGGGGAACTTGATAGGTGGACGGCTCACTCGTCCTCCACTACGAGAGACAATCTTCTGTTTTTCTAGATTCGTTTTCCTTGATTCAGTCTTGGAAACTTCAACAGGATCACAAATCAGGGTTTCCTATGTTGTAGGCGATTAACCCGGCAGCTGTGGGGAGACTCTTAAGAGGTTTTACTGGGCGACTGCGGGGAGACTCTTAAGATCCTAGGCCTAAAAAAAACATTTAAAACACCCCAGTTGCACTTTAAAAAAAAAAATTGTGTTTAACCCGTGGAGCCCCGGCTAGTTTTGTAATGTTTGTTCACCAGAACCCGGCCGGTTTTCATTTTTTTTTTTTATTCCAGAAACAATAGCGAATGGGTTAGAAATGAAGGAAAAACCACGAAAAACCACTCAAAAAGCTTAAAAAATGGTCCTACAGAGCCCCCGAAAACATATTTTACAAGAGTAAAAAATTGAAGGCAATTACCCCAAAAAACCAGGTTATTGCGCGCTCACGCGCACGCACGTGGACTTTGAGAGTTTTCAACCATCGGCACGGTTGCGTGGGATACGTACACAGTTCCCATACAAATCTGAGCCCTCTTGAGTGGCTACACCTGAGGTTACAGTCGGCGCAATTAGGGTGACGCGTCAGGCGCGTTTCTGGGGCTGTGCGTTACATACATCGCCGACGCGTCAGACGCGTCGCTGGGGCTGTACGGGTTAAGTGAGATAATTCCCCTCCATACCTCCAATCACTCCTTCACATGTGTCAAAGTCCCCTCCTTCCCCCCCCCTTCAATTATCACCTATTTTCCCTGTTATTCCCTTATTCATTGGTATATTATCGTGTCACCATCTCCAGGCCGGTTCTATGCTGTTGTCATGTGACTAGCGAGTATGTTGCGTAAGGGAGAGACTGGGAGAGTGTGAGGGAGTAAGTCAATAAGGCTTCAGCCCTCGAGAGGAGAGGGTGTACAGCCGGCTGGCTCACATCTGATGAATGAACCGCTCGGTAATAATTCGCGATTTTGACCATCCAAACACTATTCTCACTTGTTTTATTGTTGTTACATGTTACTATCTTCATATTAAACGTAAAATAGGCGCATATGGATAAGTATTAATTATATTTATGGTAAATTAACTATTTTAGTGAGGAATTAATCAGAATACTTACGCACAGGGGTATGGTGTATACTACAGAAGCTGCACAATTTACGAGTTAAGTAAGGTCTGGAGGAGTGGTAGTTGTGTGTTTCTTTTTCTTTAATGTATATTCTGTTTCTCCTTCATAATCAGATTCGCTACTCATTTCTGAACCAATTAAAGCATCTGTATATTATTCCTTCCAGAAACCTGCCCCGTGCCATCATGATCTCAATGCCGCTGGTCACCATAGTTTACTTCCTTGCCAACGTGGCGTACTTCGCTGTCCTTGACCGATCGGAGATCCTCTCATCCAACGCTGTGGCTGTGGTCAGTAGAAAATGTTCCAGAGCATTTTTGTATATATACATTTGCTCCTTGTAGGCCAATCACCAAGGGCCTACCTTTCTCTGAACCTAGAACAATATGTGATAAATATGATAATTTTGCAGATTCTTTATCAAATAAAGGTCCTAGATGCTAAATCCACCACGATCATTGTGGGAAATCATTGATAATACAGTGCTGTTATTTTATTATTTGTTGTCACCCTTCAATACAAACACGAACACAGGAGGGAATGTTGTTGCTGAAGATGTATGCATATGTGTGTGTAATGATACTTATTATTTGTTGTCACCCTTCAATACAAACACGAACACAGGAGGGAATGTTGTTGCTGAAGATGTATGCATATGTGTGTGTAATGATACTTATCATTTGGCTTTTATTAAATCCTTCTATACAAGTAATCGCTCCAGTTAATTCTGTAACCATGAAATAGCCCCAATTTTACACACTTGAAAATACCCAATTTTCTTATGTCATGCAAGCAATATGTAGAACATTATTTACAAAACATTTAATTATGGTAATCATTACACCATTAGCATGCTAACTATGATTATAAGTGCTTGCACAGAAGGATGGATACAATATTTGAAAGAAGTATTATTACACTCACAACAAATTGTACACCTCTCCATTAACCCCTTCTGTACCGGCAACGTCTTTTTAATTATATTGTGGCTACTATCAGACTATTTTATTCAGTTAATAAGGCTCCCCAGGAGTTTAAAGCCTTCGAACTATCTCACTTAACTATTTTTGACTGCCACAGATCCTTCTTTAACTACACAAAATCGTCTAAATATAGCTAGAGTCAAATGTAAAAGACGTCGCCGGTACAGAAGGGGTTAATAGCATTCCCCTGTGTTAGAGCTTGTACTGAAGAATTAATTAAGTGTGAACAATTCCACATTATTGTCTTTATTTCTCATAATACTCAAGGTGTTAGCTCTGCACCTAGCAAATCCTGAATATACATCCTTCAGTGATAATAATTCCATAATAAAACTATGTATACCAAGATTCCCTGATCTACCCCCCATTCTTCTGTACTACATGTTCATATCAATTATTGTAATTAACAAAATTCAAGTATAGTAGAGGAATATAATGGATCAAAATGTGTGAGAGCAGGACTGGATGTTACTTTCTTCATATAAACATAATTGAATATGTAGAATGCATTATAGCATTCATTAACTACTCATCCACAATTTAGGTAGCACTTTATTATCACGTTTATTATAGTAATTAATGCCAATCATTTTAGTTAGAGTGCTTGGGAAAATATATGTTTTGGAGGAATATGAGTATTCTGAAAGATTATATGGCCAAGTATTGGTAGTTTTCATAATATTATGATTTATTTGTACACTGACAACATTCTCTCCTCCACAATGTAGAACTTCCGCTTATCAACATTCATATATCCCCAGACTTTTACTCTTTGGAAATAACTTCCTTGGAGTTGCTTTCCACAAATTTACAACCTACAACAGTTTAAGTCCAATTGTCACAAACATTTTACAAATGGAGGATGCCTTTAGGCACATGGACCATTTGTGTTTTGTCTTTGTGTTTCCTTCCTCTATAATATTGTCTCTTATAACCTCCTTTGTGTTAGCCTCCGTAGTGGTATTGGTGACAGAACTCCTGCCTGCCTAAGTTCAAATCTTAGCTATAGCTAAAATAGCTATAGCTATTATATTTGTCATCAAATAAACATCTTGTCATGCTTAGGGGAGCCAGATTTCGAATAAAAGACTATCATTCCCCCACTCGAGTAGAGGTAGGGGAGGAACACAGGTAGAAGTACCATATATGCACACACACACACATATATATATATATATATATATATATATATATATATATATATATATATATATATTAGTGGCCCCTCCATCATTGACGAACATGCCTATTACATAAGGCATCCTCTTCAAACACTAATCCGCCGTAGTTTGAATCTACCGCGCAGAGCATTTAAAATCTGAGGAGCCTTCATCATGAGCGCACGCGACCTCACTCATGGCTTCAGTCATTATGAATTGGGTTGTCACTACGAAAAAACTTCGTAAAAAATAAAAAAATAACAGAAAATAAGAATAACTATCCAATAAGCTTTCCATCATATCGTGGATGTACTTGTGTGGATCTTTGACCAGACGCTGATTCAGGCGTCATTCTTCCTTCTCTGCTCTGCGGTCAGCCGGCCCGGACGTGTCTCTCCACGCTCCGCTGGTTCCGCATTTGCTGCGTCCCTAGTGAGTTTTTTCTCATTTGTTTACTCCGGGATGTATCGAGTAAGGTTAGGATATGCGTAGCAGGAGTGTCCTGGGCTGGTTGCCCGCAGTGCAGTGTATTTTGGGTCGTGTGTTTGGGGCATCTATTTCGGATGTACCCTCGTGGTCCGGTTGTGGACAGGTGAACTTTTTCACAGTTAGCTAGCTTTGTGATGCAGGCGGCTTTCATTACGCGTTATTGCTTCCTTTTATCTTTCTGATGAGGTAGCGTATTTTTGCTGACGTTCCCAGCGTATTTTTCTTCACTTAGTGAAGTTTTTTCTGGGTCCCGAGTCAGTCTTCCCTTTGCCGGAAGTATTTGCTACAGTGGTGTGTTGGCGGTGGTTCCTGTTGTGATATAATTCAGTGCTTTTTGTTTATATTCCGACATGTTACTGTTATCCGTCTGCCTAGGCCTAGCCAGCCTCTCGTAGCTTTACCACATATACAAGTGTTATTGATTTATTTTTTAAATATGTACTAGTGTGTGATGTGTGTCCTGGTTTAGGTGTGTATTGGCTAATTCCACAGACTATTTATGTGTCCTGGGTTAGTTGTGTATTGGCTAATTCCACGGACTATGTTGGGCCTGGCGTTAGTTGTGTTTTGGCTACGCCTCGGTCCTGTGTTGCGTTCAGATGGTATCTGGACGGGGTGGGTTATTTCCGGCGGGTTTTTCTCGGTTACACCATGAAAATACCTGGCTGGTTGCCGAGTTTTGGCCACGCGTGGTTTAAAAACAGGCTTGTTTCCCCGGCGAGTGGGTGTCTGTGTCTCCCCAGGACTGTGTCTCTGGGGTGCCTGTTTCAGGCTCCTTCTGATTCCCGGCGGGTTGGCTGTACCCATCTAACAGTGTTCATACGGACACGTGTTGTTTGTAGTTTTTTCGGTTTTGCAAAGCCAATATAAAACTATGCTGTTGTTGTATTTCCTCCCCGGCGATCTTTTACAAAGATGTGGGGTTAGGAACAATTGGGGTTAACTTTTAAACTTTAAATCACCCGGCGGGTGCAACCTGGTAGGGTGGGATGACCGAATTTGCAAAATTCAGTTTAGTTGACCAGACAATTGAGGGATGCATTGTGTATCGCCTCCTTCAACATACGGCAATTTACGGCGCAATTGGGGTTAACGTTTTTTAAACTAATATTCACACCCGGCGGGTGCTCCCTGGAAGGGTGGGAATAACGAATTTACAATTCAGTTAGTTAACCAGACAATTGAGGGATACGTTTTGTATCGCCGCCTTCAACATACGGCGATCTAAAAAGATACTTCGGGAGAAGTTAGATCTCGTATATTTGTCAGGCTTCCCAGTTTTTGATCTACGAGATAATTCGGGGGCCGGCGTCTTTTTTAGTTTTTTTTTTTTCCAAAATTGAATCTTGAAACAAACACCACCGGAAAGACTTAATCAGTTATAAACGCCATGCTGGTCTTTATATATTATATCAGAGGGTATTCATAAATCTTTTAGACAAATTAAGATATTCTGAAATCTTTTACTTAGGAAACCCCACCGCGTAGCGAGCTGTAGTCGTTGAATATTACGTCTCGTTACCCGGCGGGCTATTTAACACTTGTGTGCGAACATGTTTGGGTTAACCTTATGAGCATTAATTCCTGGAAATTTTCTTTTTTCCAGAGCTGGGTCCCGGCGGGTCTAGGCAGAACCTGGAGTAAGTATCCCACCAGTCTCTGTCATGGCTACCTTTGCCCCGGTTTTTGCTTTATGCATTACGCCCTCCTGTTCAGGTATCCCTATTTTTGCGCACACCCTTTGTATAAAATGTGTTAAAATGTCTCGTTTGGTATGGGTTACCTTTCCAGCGTTTTTTCTCGTTGCTCCGAGAACACCGTTTTTGTTTACCGAGTTTTAGTCAGGATGGCTCAAAATAGGTAAGTTACCCCGACGAGTTTGGTCGCTTGAGGGCACATAAGAAACTGCGTTTTCTGTGGTCGAGCCTGGGATCAGGCTTCCTGTGTTATTCATTGCTTTATGCATTACGCCCTCCTGTAATGTATAGTTTAGTGTGGGTTACCTTTCCGGCGTTTTTCTCGTTGCTCCGAGAACACCGTTTTTGTTTACCGAGTTTTAGTCAGGATGGGTAAAATAGGTAAGTTACCCCTACGAGTTTGGTCGCTTGAGGGCTCATCAGAAACTGCGTTTTCTATGGTCGAGCCTGGGATCAGGCTTCCTGGTTTATTCCCGTCGAGGGGGGCTCCACACAGTTTTCTAGATGATCAGGCTGACACCTGTTGGACTTGGTTTTCTCTGCTTTTCAAAGCCATTGAAACAATGCTTTCTGTTTGTTTGGTCTTTACCTCCCGGCGACCTTTTTACAAAGAGGCCTGGGGCAGGTATAATTGGTTTGACATTGCATATAAAACCCGGCGGTTGTACCTTCGGGTGGTTATATTAACGGATTTGCGATTCGAGATAATTTGCCAAACAATTGCTTGATACAATAGGGTATCACGGCCTTCAAGACGGCGATCTATGAGGGCTTCTGGGAGAAGCCGGATTAGAGATTAAGATAGGCTTAGACTTTTTATGGGATAAAAGGATGCCTGAATCTTACTAGTGTCTCAAGTGTAAAGGGATACTTGACAGACTTCATCTTTAATAAAGATATGCTTCATCTTTATGAGGATTAAGAAGTTATTCTTAATTCTTTTGGACAGGTGAAAGATATGCTGAAATATTTAATAAGCCATTGAAACAATGCCGTTTGTTTGTTTAGTCTTTCCCTCCCGGCGACCTTTTTATAAAGAGGTCTGGGGCAGGTACAATTGGTTTGACATTGCATATAAAACCTGGCGGTTGTACCTTTGGGTGGTTATATTGACTGATTTGCAATTCGCGATCTTTGTATTTCCTCCCCGGCGATCTTTTACAAAGAAGTGGGGTTAGGAACATTTGGGGTTAACTTTTAAACTTTAAATCACCCGGCGGGTGCAACCTGGAAGGGTGGGATGCCCGAATTTGCAAAATTCAGTTTAGTTGACCAGACAATTGAGGGATGCATTGTGTATCGCCTCCTTCAACATACGGCGCTTTAGGGCACAATTGGGGTTAACGTTTTGTTTTTGGTTTTTTTAAACTAATATTCACACCCGGCGGGTGCTCCTTGGAGGGATGGGAATAACGAATTTACGATTCAGTTAGTTAACCAGACAATTGAGGGATACGTTTTGTATCGCCGCTTTCAACATACGGCGATCTAACAAGATACTTCTGGAGAAGTTAGATCTCGTATATTTGTCAGGCTTCCCAGTTTTTTATCTACGAGATAATTCGGGGGCCGGCGTCTTTTTTATTTTATTTTTTTCCAAAATTGAATCTTGAAACAAACACCACCGGAAAGACTTCATCAGTTATAAACGCCATGCTGGTCTTTATATATTATGTCAGAGGGTATTCATAAATCTTTTGGACAAATTAAGATATTCTGAAATCTTTTACTTAGGAAACCCCACCGTGTAGCGAGCTGTCGTCGTTGAGTATTACGTCTCGTTACCCGGCGGGCTATTTAACACTTGTGTGCGAACATGTTTGGGTTAACCTTATGAGCATTAATTCCTGGAAATTTTATTTTTTTCCAGAGCTGGGTCCCGGCGGGTCTATGCAGAACCTGGAGTAATTATCCCACCACTCTCTGTCATGGCTACCTTTGCCCCGGTTTTTGCTTTATGCATTACGCCCTCCTGTTCAGGTATCCCTATTTTTGCGCACACCCTTTGTATGAAATGTGTTAAAATGTCTCGCTTGGTGTAGGTTACCTTTCTGGCGTTTTTTCTCGTTGCTCCGAGAACACCGTTTTTGTTTACCGAGTTTTAGTCAGGATGGCTCAAAATAGTTAAGTTACCCCGACGAGTTTGGTCGCTTGAGGGCTCATAAGAAACTGCGTTTTCTGTGGTCGAGCCTGGGAGCAGGCTTCCTGTGTTATTCATTGCTTTATGCATTACGCCCTCCTGTAATGTATAGTTTAGTGTGGGTTACCTATCCGGCGTTTTTCTCGTTGCTCCGAGAACACCGTTTTTGTTTACCGAGTTTTAGTCAGGATGGCTAAAATAGGTAAGTTACCCCGACGAGTTTGGTCGCTTGAGGGCTCATCAGAAACTGCATTTTCTATGGTCGAGCCTGGGATCAGGCTTCCTGAGTTATTCCCGTTGAGGGGGGCTCCACTCAGTTTTCTAGGTGATCAGGCTGACACCTGTTGGCCTTGGTTTTCTCTGCTTTTCAAAGCCATTGAAACAATGCTGTCTGTTTGTTTGGTCTTTACCTCCCGGCGACCTTTTTACAAAGAGGTCTGGGGCAGGTATTATAGGTTTGACTCCTGTAAGGAGATAAAGAAAACCTAATATTTAGTAGTGGCCCCGTAATTATTGACGAACATGCCTATTACATAAGGCATCCTCTTCAAACACTAATCCGCCGTAGTTTGAATCTACCGCGCAGAGCATTTAAAAACTGAGGAGCCTTCATCATGAGTGCACACGACCTCACTCATGGCTTCAGTCATTATGAATTGGGTTCTCACTACGAAAAAACTTCGTAAAAAATAAAAACAAAAAGAAGATAAGAATAACTATCTAATAAGCTTTCCATCATATCGTGGATGTACTTGTGTGGATTTCTGACCAGACGCTGATTCAGGCGTCATTCCTCCTTCACTGACATATCAAGTAAACCAAAATCCTTAATACATCAACGAATGGGAAGGGGACGGTCGGGAGGGCCCCAGTCGTCAATGATTACGGGGCCACTACTAAATATTAGGTTTTCTTTATCTCCTTACAGGAGTCAAACCTATAATTTATTAGTGGCCCCTCCATCATTGACGAACATGCCTGATTTCTAAGACTGGAGGGGGACATTCGTAATCATATCATAACTCTATAAAAGCAGATAATAAAAACAACCACATAGTATTCTTACTTTTGAAAAATATATTTAAATATGGCGTAGGCCAAAAATATACAAGAAAAAGGGGTTCAGGCAGGTGCGTGCTTCAAAGAAGCCTGCCTGACAAAAAATTGGTAACCCTGAAGATTCTGAACACAGATCTGTAGTTACAAAGGCACCCCACTCAACGAGTGGTGACAAAAAATAACAAGTTATAAGTTTACATGTGCACATAATAAACCCCAAAATAATCATGGAGATAAATTGCAAAGGATCTCCACTGTTCTAATATTAGATTGCTTTCGCAGCTAAAACTACTATAACAACCCCGTTGTTTTGTACTAACATTGTACTAACACAATTTCTCGCTGAGAAATTTTCATATCACATTAACCTTAAATTGTATCACAGCTCTCATACTCTGGCGGGGTCTAGGGTGTCCTATGTCAACTGACTGCACCCCCCCCCCCCCCTTTCCCGTGAAAATAAACAAAAGTGACTGAAGGGCCACCTAGACCCTCTGCCTTAAAGCTATACATGGTAAGGAAGGTTTGTCTAGAGCAACTGACAAGTATCTAGACAAAAACGTATGATTAGACGCCCACAACTGCGTGGACGCGATATCTTCTACTGAAAAAATGTTCAGGAAACGTAAAGAGGCCGCCCATTTGCGTAAATCGTGGGCCCTACCCACAACGCCGGGATTACTCTCTTTAATGACCTCGACCAGAAGAGAGGCTAATCGCCGTTTAAGTAAGCGTTTACCCGTACTTGCTACCCATAAAGCACCTTGGGGGTTTAGAGGAGCTACTCTCAAATATTTGGTTAGAGCTTGCACTGGACATAGATTATGATGCACCTTTCCCCTTTTTAACGCCGGCACCGTGAACTCAGAAAACACGTGTGCACTGTGCTCATTCTTGGCTACAAAACCTGGGGAAGGTGCAATGTAAATACATTCATTAAGTCTACCAAACCTAAGGCAATTAGGTGTGTTGCTCATCGCCGCCAGCTCAGACACTCTGTTCCCGGTGGCCAAAGCCATAAGGAAAACCGCCTTTTTTAAGAGTAATGCAAAGTCTGCAGTATTTTGATACAGACGAGAGTGAAGTAAAGACAAAGCTTTGTCGAGAGACCAAGTAGGCATGAGCTGACGGGGAGGTGGGCGAAGTTTAAAACAAGCTCTCATAAAACCTGTTTCCTCCGCCACCGGTATGGAGAGACCTGTAAGGTCTAAAAAGGGCACTCTAATCGCAGTTAAGTGATTTTTTAATGTTACCACAGATAAATGTTTCTGCTCAAACAGATAATTTAAATAATTGAAAACTAAAGCCACTGACGGCACATTCTGTTCCGTTCTGATGATCCAGGAAGTAAAGGCTTGCCAATGTGAGTGATACTGTCGTTTCGTAGACTGAGTATATTGATTGATTAATTTATTGGTCACCTCTCTACCGTATGGTGCTAGCCACTTGGCCTCCTGAATGTCCATAATGCAAAAGTCAGCGAGGTCGCTAGGTTGCCAATCGTGTCTAAGTGGAAATACCCGACCGGGAGCGATACCGGGTCCGGGCACCACGTTTTCAATTGCTGGTACCACAACTGCGCCGGCCACAGGGGCGCGATTAGCGAGACTAAGCCTCGATAATCCCGTAGTTTGTTCACTACGTGGCACATTAGTGACGCATCTGGCGGTGGAAACAGATAGATGGAGCTCCATCTGTTCCAGTCTGTCACTAGGGCGTCTGGCCACCCTGCCGGCGTTTTCGCCCGGCGGGTGAGGTATAGAGGGAGTTTGTGAGCCTCCTCGGACGCAAATAGATCCACTTGTGGATGGGAGAGCTCTGCAATCATTAGGTTGAAAATGGGTTGCTTGAGCTCCCATTCTACTGTCGTGCTCTGTCTCCGGGACAGAGCGTCTGCCCAGACGTTCGCTACGCCTGGGAGATAAGATGCGTGAAGGTAAATGTCTAGTCTGTTGGCGAGAGTAAAAATTTCTTCCGACACTTTTAGCAACCTCCTTGACCTCGTTGATCCTTGTTTCTGAATACAGTGAACTGCATTCAGATTGTCCATTCTGAAGGCCACCGACTTGCACCGTAACGCCGGGCCGTGAGCCTGAAGGAAATACAAGGGGACTAGTAATTCTTTGACATTGATGTGAGAGATTTCTAAGTGGGACCAAAGCCCCTGACCCTGGTGCCCCTGATTTTACTGAAATCCCCACCCTATTGTGCCTGACGCATCCGTGTCTACCCATACCGTTGGTGGAGGAGAGGTCCATGACATTATTGAGTGCAATGTTTCCCTCTTTGCCCAGACCGCTAGCAAGGTGTGGATTAATTTCGGGATGGGCCATAATTTTCCATCCGGTAAGAGCGGGAAATATTTGTTGCCTTCCAATATTAATCGTTTTACTTTCAACCGGCCCAACTTGACAGTTAGTTGAATCCAGTTGAGAGAGCCGACCAGAGACTCCCAGACCCTCCGCGTCGTAGTCAGACTGTGAAGAAACATGAACAGTTTCCTGTGAAACCTGTTGCGATTGTCCACACTCTGACTCAGAGTGAGAGCGGCCGTGTCCCAGACCAGCCCTATCCACTGAATTACTCGTGAGGGAACAAGGTTTGACTTTACCAGATTTACCTTGAAGCCTAGAGTTTTGACATGATTTAAAATGATATTGACATGTTTTATGCATAATTGTTGTGTCTCTGCCACCACCAGCCAGTCGTCTAGGTACCATAACACTCTGATCCCCTGTTTTAACAATGGCATCAGGGCTTGCCGGACTAATTTCGTGAATAATCGAGGTGCTAGGTTCAAGCCGAACGGCATCCTTTGAAAAACAAAATTTTGGTGCCTGATCCGTAAGGCCAAAAACCTTTGAAATCTTTTGTTGACCGATACGTGCCAATAGGCGTCTGTCAGGTCTAGTGAACACATCCAACCTCCCGGCGGAAGTGTTAGCCTGATTTGGTGTACTGTTAACATTCTGAAAGATTCGTTGTGAATGTGAAGGTTCAGATAAGACAGGTCTATGACCGGCCTCATCTGAACACTGTCCCTTTTGGGAACCAAAAATAGTTTGGACGTGAATACAGGGTAATTTGGGGGGACCGGGATGATGACATTCTTGGCAATCATTTCCTGGACCAGTGACTCCACCTCTAAAGAAACAAAATTCGCCGTTGTCGGCTGACGTAAGCGAGGTCGCCGGAGCCACTGCCAAGTGATGCCTTTGCGTGCCACCATCCGTGCCCAAGTGTTTAATGGCCATGCTTGGTGACACGTTCGGAACGACCCAGTTAGCAGACAAGGGTTCGCCGGCTGTACTACCCTCGGGTCCTCCGGCCTTAAGGTTGGCACCGGGAGTGAGAGAGACTTTAGTTTTTTGATGGTGGGGTTGGTGGTGCTGGACGCTTTGCCGGCTGGCTGGTGTTGGCCGAAGACTGGCCCTGACCTGGCTTATTCTGGCCGCGTCCTCTCTGACCTGAAAACCTACTCTGTCTATGCCTGTACTGACCTTGTGGGGAGTGGGAGGACTTAGGCAGAAGAAAGGGTTTAGATCCCCCTGGCTGAGCTTTAGCGGATGGCCTGGGTTTGGGGAAGTTAAATGCAGGTTTCTTAGAAGGGGTGGGACTGTGCTTAACGGCCTGTGCCATATTGAACACCGTTCGCCACACTTCAGGGGACATTAAAGAGGGAGTAAGCACTGGTGACATGATCACCTGATTCGCAATGCAATCAGGTAGCTTGCGAACTAAAGACATTCTGAGATCTTGTCTTGCTCGTACCGCCTCAAGCAAGGCGGTGTGTATGTCACCCAAGGATTGGATTGACGACTGGAGGAGCAGTCGCCGGGATAATTCAACCGATCTTCTGGCATCCGCATCTGCGATTGCCTGAGTGGACCGCAGTAAAGACTTAGCTACCTGTTGAGACACTATGTACTGAGAGAACAGGCGAAAAGCTTTCCCCCTTAGCCTAAATTCTCTGTCTAGGTGAGTAGGGGTAGGGGTAGTGAAAGGGTCTTTTAGCTTAATCTTAGGGGCAGCTAGGAAAGAAAACAAAGCTGACGGGACTCCGCCGGCAGAACCTACCGGCATGGAGAACCACGAATGAGTATCCTGAGGTATCTGGTGGGAAGATTTAGAAGTAAATGTGGTTGCAAAGTTTTGAGCCTCTACCTCCCAATCTACCCAAGGTCCTGGACCCAACTGCCCCACCTTCAAAACTGGATTAGCTGCTTCGTCTGTGACGGTCTGTAAATCTAGTTCAGGAGTGAGAGCTGACAGAGTCTTAATATCATTAAACCCATCCAGCTTAGACCAGTCTGAAAATAGTTTCGAAGCTGAGGCAGGGGGTAAAGCTGGCTTAGTAGCATATACAAAATAGTCTTGGTGATAATAACTAGGTATAGCCTTGATGTTTACGTCTAGTACATTTCCCAAAGTGTCCAAGGCCCTTAATTTCTTGGATTTATTGCCCTGGATGACCCACTCACGCGGTACTGGGAGTTCCCCTGACAAGGTAGGTTGGGCGAGCTCTGGGTTAGTGGGGGTCAAAAGGACCCATGACTCGTCTGGTCCATAAAGCAAGGGCATAGCCACCTTTCTGAGAGGTGCCTTGTCTAGAGGGGGTGGATTGACATCCGTGATGACCCTGACATTTGAAGTTGTCAATGCCGCCGTAGCAGGCCTAGTAACCACTGATGGTGACAGAGTGGGGGGGTTAGGGATCTTAGATAAAGCAATCGAAGTCATCAGAGGCCGTACCGTAGAACTTGTCGTGGGAGCCCCCAAGTCCCTCGTGGGGGTTTCCTGTTGTTGGCCAAAAATTTAGATAAAGCATCAGTAAGTAGCCCATTAATTTCTTGCACAGTAACAAATTGGTTTGATGATGAACTTACAGGTGAATCATTATTATCCTGCGCGGCGTCTAAGCCTGAGCCTGACTCTTGCCCTTCCATCTCCGAAATTATTGAAACCTCGTCTTTCTCCTCCTGATCCTCCTGAGAAGACTCCGCCGAAGCTGGGGTACCTTGTTGCCAAGATAAGTCAGGAATAGAGGATGGGATCGCCGCGTCCCTGTGGACATCAGCTACTGTGTGACTCGTTTGAGTCGGACGTGGGTGGTCAGACCCTGGCTGAGCAAACCGCCAAACACTTAGGCCCTGGCCTACACTCTCTTGGGAGTCTGAAACATTCTCAATTACTGAACCCCCTGAACCTTCCAAATCCAGGGTTAAAATATCAATAGGTAAATCCTCTTTAGGGACAGGCACCGCACTGGACCCTTGAGACCTAACACAAACTCTGTCTGGGGTAGAGGTACGATGAGAGGCACTAGAAGCTGGTGAATGTAGGGAGGACTTTCGTTTATGGGAATCCTTTTTGGAGGATTTATGGCTACGGTGTGACCGTGAACTACTCTTAGATTTGGAGGATTCATCGCCGTGACCACTGGTGGAACTCTCCGTCCTACTCTTCTTACTCGCTGGTGAAGAGGCAAGACTAGAAGACTGGCGTCTGAGAGGTGACCTAGACCGAGATCTCGCCCGAGACGAGGAGGCGGATGCCGGGGGTGTAGGCTCTCTTGGACGTTTCGGTGTAGTAGCAGAAGATACAGAACCCTGACCAGTCTCCGCCGGCTTAGTGACTCTAGAGGAACGTTTAGGGGGAGGGTGTTCAAATAGCAATCTATCCCAAAGAGGGACGTTGTCACATTGAAGTGATTTATGCGCAACAATCGTAGTATAGGCCGCCATTTGTTGCCTTACTTCTCTCAGCGCTACTGCCGCGGTCTTATCATTGTCACAAAGGACCTTTACAGCTAATTGGGAGCAAAAAGAACAATTACGCATGACCCAGAGACCCCTTGAACGGTCTAGACATTTAACACACCTTATGCAAAGAGTATGCGCAAAAATAGGGATACCGGCACAAGCAGGGGTAGTGCATAAAGCAAAGACTGGGGCTAAGGTAGCCATGACAGAGACTGGTGGGGAAAACTACCGCCGGGTCTGTATTGGTCCGCCGGAGCCCAGCTCTGGAAAAAAAACAAATTTCCAGGAATTAATGCTCATAAGGTTAACCCAACATGTTCGCACACAAGTGTTAATAACCCACCGGATAACGAGATGTAATGACACAACGATCACAGCTCGCTAAGCGGCGGGGTTCAGAATATCTAAACAAATCTTTTGAAGAAAGTGAAGAATACCCTCTGACATAATATAACTGTCCAGCATGGCGATTATAGTCTTCCTGGTGGTGACTGTCTCAAGATTCAATTTTGGAACAAAAACAACCCCCCATAAAGACGGCGGCCCTTGAAATATTTTAGTAGAATAACACAGGGCAGGCTGACACGAGATCTGATTTCTAACGAATTGTCACAAAAAGATCGCCGTAAGGTTGAAGGCGGCGATACCTAATTGTATCACTAAATTAAGTGGTTAAATCGAAATTGAATTGTAAATTCCTTATTTCCTCCACCTAGGAGCACCCCCCGGGTGTGAAAAACGATGTTAACCCTAATAGAACCTTCAATCGCCGTAAGTATAAAGGCGGCGATACATATAGTATCACTTAAAAATGGATTGGTTAATGAACTAAATGCCTTAGTTGTTCGTCCCACCCTACCAAGGTACACCCGCCGGGTGAGATGACAAAACTTTAACCCCATAAAGTCCTGTCCCCACTTCTTTGTAAAAGATCGCCGGGGAGGAAAGCCCTTAACAACAGCTAGGTTTTTCATGTGGTTTTGTAAAACCTGGTAGAAAAACTACATAACGTATATAAGTTCGCATGAACAACGTATTTATAGATGGGTACAGCCATTCCGCCGGGAATCAAAGGGAGCCTGAAACCAGGTACCAACAGAGACGCAGTCCTGGCGAGCCACAGACACCTCATCGCCGGGGACACCAGCCTGTGTTAAAACCACGTGTGGCCCAACACGGCTCTCGGCCGGGTTTTTTCATGGTGAAACCGAGAAAAAACCTGCCGGAAGGAAAACCCACCCCGATCAGACACCATCTGAACGTACAACGGACACGAAGGAAGCCACGCACGACTAACCTAAGTCCACACAATAATCCGTGGAATTAGCCAATACACAACTAAACCAGGAAACAAACATAGTCCGAGGAAATAGCCAATACACAACTAAAACCCGGATACACATGACACAGTAGGGCATATTTATAAATAATACACAATAACACTTGTACATGTGGCAAAGCTACGAGCGGCTGGCTAGGCCTGAGTAGACGGCATACGAAATGTTGAAATATACACAAAACACTGAAAATATCACAACAGGAACCACCGCCAACACACCACTGTAGCAATAACTTCCGGCAAAGGGAAGACTGACTCGGGACCCAGAATAAACTTCACCAAGTAAAGAAAAATACAAAGGGAACGTCAGAAAGCAAAGCTTACCTCATCAGAAAGATAAAAGGCAGCAATAACTAACGCGTAATGAAAGCCGCCTGCAACACAAGCTAACTAACTGTGAAAAAGTTCACATGTCCACAACAGGACCACGAGGGTACATCCGAAATAGATGCCCCAAACACACGACCCAAAATACACTGCACTGCGGGCAACCAGCCCAGGACACTCCCGCTACGCATATCCTAACCTTACTCGATACATCCCGGAGTAAACAAATGAGAAAAAACTCACTAGGGACGCAGCAAATGCGGAACCAGCGGAACGTGGGGAGACACGTCCGGGCAGGCTGAGCGCAGAGCAGAGACGGAGGAATGACGCCTGAATCAGCGTCTGGTCAGAAATCCACACAAGTACATCCACGATATGATGGAAAGCTTATTAGATAGTTATTCTTATTTTCTTTTTGTTTTTATTTTTTACGAAGTTTTTTCGTAGTGAGAACCCAATTCATAATGACTGAAGCCATGAGTGAGGTCGCGTGCGCTCATGATGAAGGCTCCTCAGTTTTTAAATGCTCTGCGCGGTAGATTCAAACTACGGCGGATTAGTGTTTGAAGAGGATGCCTTATGTAATAGGCATGTTCGTCAATGATGGAGGGGCCACTAATAAATAATTGGTTTGACATTAATAATATTAATAATAATAATAAAATAATAATATTTATTCAGTTAGCAATTTACAGAGTTGGTACCACATAGTATGTTATAAATATGACATGTACCAGCCTTGCATAATTCCAATTAAGGATAGCCCAATAAGGCCGTTAGGCGTATTTCCATTGGGGTCCTTGTATATAAAACCCGGCGGTTGTACCTTCGGGTGGTTATATTAACGGATTTGCGATTCGAGATAATTTGCCAAACAATTGATTGATACAATAGGGTATCACGGCCTTCAAGACGGCGATCTATGAGGGCTTCTGGGAGAAGCCGGATTAGAGATTAAGATAGGCTTAGACTTTTTATGGGATAAAAAGATGCCTGAATCTTACTAGTGTTTCAAGTGTAAAGGGTTACTTGAAAGACTTCATCTTTAATAAAGATATGCTTCATCTTTATGAGGATTAAGAAGTTATGCTTAATTCTTTTGGACAGATAAAAGATATGCTGAAATCTTTAATAAGCCATTGAAACAATGCCGTTTGTTTGTTTAGTCTTTCCCTCCCGGCGACCTTTTTACAAAGAGGTCTGGGGCAGCTACAATTGGTTTGACATTGCATATAAAACCCGGCGGTTTTACCTTTGGGTGGTTATATTAACTGATTTGCAATTCGCGATAATTTGCCAAACAATTGATTGATACAATAGGGTATCACGGCCTTCAAGACGGCGATCTATGAGGGCTTCTGGGTGACGTCAGATTAGAGATTAAGATAGGCTTAGACTTTTTATGGGATAAAAAGATGCCGGAATCTTACTTGTGTTTCAAGTGTAAAGGGATGCTTGAAAGACTTCATCTTTAATAAAGATATGCTTCATCTTCATGAGGATTCAGAAGATATGCTTAAATCTTCTGGACAGGTAAAGATATGCTGAAATCTTTAATATGATACTAAAGGACAACGAAAAGTAGTGGTGGAGTGCTACGGTTCGTTGACCGGCGGTTTTGAGGCACATATTTTGTACCGTTTTTTGGGTGTAACCCTATGAGCATTAATCCCCGGAAAATTCTCTTTCCAGGGCGGATTACCGGTGTTGCACCAGGTGACCAGGTAGTTCCCGGGGGCGGGGTAGTTTTCCCCCAGTCTCTGTCGTGTCGGCACTTGAACCTCTCATTGCTGTATGTTCAACGCCGTTGAGCTCAGGTAGCCCTATCTTATTTGTATTTGTTAATGAAATAATTTAATAGCTAAATCATAATAAACATATATATTTTCTATGATTATATTATGATAATATTGTGTTTATTTATAAGTAATTTATTTTAATACAATTAAATATAAATTAAATTAATTAGTATACTTTATGATTTTGCTCACCAGCTCTGCTTCAATGTGTTAATGAGCTATGGGAGCTTTTAATTATCATAAACCTTTACGGGACTCGGACGAGGGCTCCCGTTCAGGGAGTATACCGAGCTCGCAAGCGAGGGACAGCCACAGCCAAGGTGTATGGCGATACTCACAGTCGTACCTCACCCGCCGGACGATAACGCCGGCGGGCGGACCTGACGCTCTGATGACGGACGAGAACAGGTTGAGTTCCATTTATCTCTTTTCCACCGCCAGACGCGTCTCTAATGTGCCACGTAGTCAACAAACTACAGGATTAGCGAGGCGTAGTCTCGCTAATCGCGCCCCTGTGGCCGGCGCAGTGTGGTACCAGCATTTGAACACGTGGTGCCTGCGCCCAGTGTCCCTCCTGGTCGGGTTGTTCCACTTCGAACACAATTGGCAGCCTAGAAATCTCGCGGACTTGTTCATTTTGGACATTCAGGAGGCCAAGTTGCTAGCACCTTATGGTAGTGACGTGACCAAGATATTCACGAATCAATATTCCCAGTCTACAAAGCGACAGTTTCAATCGTATTGGAAAGCTTTTACGTCTCGGATTCTTAGAACAAAACAAACTGTGCCCTCGGTGGCGTTGGTTGTTTATTATTTAATTTATCTGTTCATGCAGAAACATTTATCTGAAAGTGATTTATGTGGGCAGGTTTTAAACTCCGCCCGCCTCCCCGTCAGCTCAGGCCTACATGGTCTCTGGACAAATCATCGTCGTTATTCTCGTTCCCGTATGTACCAAAGACTGCAGATTTTACAAAAGGGCAGTATTCCTTATGGCTTTGGCTACCGGGAACAGAGTATCTGAGCTGGCGGCGATGAGCAACGCACCTAATTGCCTCAGGTTTGATAGGCTTCATGAGTATTTTCACATTGCACCTTCCCCAGGAATCATAGCCGAGATTGAGCACAGTGAACACGTGTTTTCAGAGTTCACGGTGCCGGCGTTAAACAGGGGAAAGGTGCACCATCTTTTTTGCCCAGTGCAAGCTCTAACCAAATATTTAAGAGTGGCACCTCTAAATCACCAGGGTGCTTTATGGGTCGCAAGTCCGGGTGAACGATTGATGGAGCGTACACTGGCTTCTCTCTTGGTCGAGGACTTTAAAGAGAAGCATCCCGGCGTTGTGGGTAAGACCCACGATTTACGCAAGGGAACAGCCTCTTTCCGTTTCCTTAATAATCTTTCGGTGGAAGTTATTACGTCCACACAGTTGTGGACCTCTAATCAGGAGTTTTTGCCTCGATACCTTTCAGTAGCTCTGGACAAACCTTCCTTGCCATGTATAGCTTTACGGCAGAGGGTCTAGGTGGCCCTTTTAGTCACGTTTTGTTTAATTTCAAGAAAAAGGGGGGGGGGGGGAGGGTGCAGTCAGTGTGACATAGGACACCCTAGACCCCTCCGGAGTATGTGTTCGGAACATACGAGCTGTGATACTGGTTGTAGGCATTGTATTATAAAATTTCTCTGTAGTATTCATTGCAGGAAATTGTGCTAAAGGCCAATAGTAGTGTTATGACAATTCTTGTTGTAAGTAGCTTTGGCTGTGAAGCAATAGATTTTTGAGAAATCTCGGTAGTGGCAACTACGACTTTTACTTTTGCAATAATTACTTCTGCATAAGTACACGAGTTCAGTACTTCTACGAATGTACAAGAATTCATTTATGTTTGGTTATATTTTTAGGAATATATCCACTAGTTAATGGGGTTTATATGTGCACATGTAAACTTATAAGTTTTTAGTTTTCACCACTTACTTTAAGTGGGGTGCCTTCTTAACTAGCAGATCTGTGCACAGAGTCTCAGAGTTAACCCTTTTTCAAGCAGGCTTCTTTGAAGCACGCTCCTGCTTGTACCCCTTTTTGAAGATTTAGGCTGTATAAAGTTTATGCACCCGAATATCTCTTGTTTACAAAAGTAAGAATACTATGTGGTTGTTTGATTATCTGCTTTTCTAGAGTTATGATATGATTACGAATGTCCCCCTCCAGTCTTAGAAATCAGGCATGTTCGTCAATGATGGAGGGGCCACTAATAAATTATAGGTTTGACTCCTGTAAGGAGATAAAGAAAACCTAATATTGTATAAGGTGTTGATTTTCGGTGTGAGCATCCTGGGTTCGAGTCCACGGACTGCCACATGTGTTTGTAAATTTCATTAATCAATTTTAGGAGTATGGTTGGTTGTTGGAAGGAACATAATAATTGATATTGGTTCAGGAGTAATTTATCGAGAGGACTTCCCTAAGTGGTTAAGGCCCCATTAATTGCTCTTTCCATTCACATATGCATAGCCTACGTGAGTTGCAGTTGGGATGTGTGTACATGCTTAGATTGATATGCAGGATTCGAAGTTGCATAATAAATCGTAGGCAGTGTCCACCAACCTTAACTGTCTTTGTGGTGCGATGTATAAGGTGTTGATTTTCGGTGTGAGCATCCTGGGTTCGAGTCCACGGACTGCCACATGTGTTTGTAAATTTCATTAATCGATTTTAGGAGTATGGTTGGTTGTTGGAAGGAACATAATAATTGATATTGGTTCAGGAGTAATTTATCGAGAGGACTTCCCTAAGTGGTTAAGGCCCCATTAATTGCTCTTTCCATTCACATATGCATAGCCTACGTGAGTTGCAGTTGGGATGTGTGTACCTGCTTAGATTGATATGCAGGATTCGAAGTTGCATAATAAATCGTAGGCAGTGTCCACCAACCTTAACTGTCTTCGTGGTGCGATGTATAAGGTGTTGATTTTCGGTGTGAGCATCCTGGGTTCGAGTCCACGGACTGCCACATGTGTTTGTAAATTTCATTAATCGATTTTAGGAGTATGGTTGGTTGTTGGAAGGAACATAATAATTTAGTAGTGGCCCCGTAATCATTGACGACTGGGGCCCTCCCGACCATCCCCTTCCCATTCGTTGATGTATTAAGGATTTTGGTTTACTTGATATGTCAGTGAAGGAAGAATGACGCCTGAATCAGCGTCTGGTCAAAGATCCACACAAGTACATCCACGATATGATGGAAAGCTTATTGGATAGTTATTCTTATTTTCTTTTTGTTTTTTATTTTTTACGAAGTTTTTTCGTAGTGAGAACCCAATTCATAATGACTGAAGCCATGAGTGAGGTCGCGTGCGCTCATGATGAAGGCTCCTCAGATTTTAAATGCTCTGCGCGGTAGATTCAAACTACGGCGGATTAGTGTTTGAAGAGGATGCCTTATGTAATAGGCATGTTCGTCAATGATTACGGGGCCACTACTAAATATTAGGTTTTCTTTATCTCCTTACAGGAGTCAAACCTATAATATATACTGTATATAATGAGGCTTAGGCCTCACTAGAACAATTGTACCACAAAACGAAAGTCACAAAGTCACTCAAATTAGGGGACAGGAGAGCACTGGGTCTGGAGGGCACTGGACGGCGTTGCTTGACTCGGATCCCGGCTGCTTGCACACAATCCGGGCTGGTCACAGACTCGAGTCAGGCCCGAGGGACTCGTATTCCGGGCTGTTTCGCACACAGTCTAACTACTATTTCCAATTGGGGCAGAGAAAACCTTGTTGCCTTTAATGCTTCCAAAACCCAATTTCTTCATCTTGCTACCCGTTCAGAACTCCCAGAGGACTATCCCTTACACTTCAACAATACGAAAATCAATCATTCATCTTCTCTCAATATTCTCGGTGTCCCTTTTTCTTCTGCTCTCACTTGGAAGGACCATATTATCAGTCTTGCTAAGGCAGCCTCCCAGAAGATGGGTGTGCTCAACCGCATCAAGGGGTTCTTTACCCCTGCACAGCTTCTTGCTCTGTACAGGGGCACAGTGCGCCCTTGTATTGAGCATTGTTCACATGTGTGGGGAGGATCCTCTCACACCGCACTCCTAGACAAAGTAGAAAGGAAAGCCTTTCGTATCATTAACTCCCGTCCACTCACCAACTCTCTGCAATCTCTTTCTCTTTGCCGCAATGATGCATCTCTCTCGCTATTCTATCGCTACTACAATAATCAATGTTCCTCAGAGCTTTCTCAGTGTATACCACCTTCTCTACGTATGGTATGTAGTACCCGTCTTGCAACACAATTCCACCCCTACTTTGTGCAACTCTCCAACCCAAGAGTGAATTTTTGTTCTCAGTCTTTCTTTTATTCAACTGCTGAGCACTGGAACTCTCTCCCAGAATCAGTCTTCCCCTCTTCCCATGACTTAAATTGCTTCAAACTCTGTGTGTCCAGGCATTTTGGCTCGAACGTCCCTTGATTTTTGCCCTGTCACTTTTTCAACTCTGGGGGAGGCACTCAATACACAGTTCTTCCCTTTGTCTCCCTCACTCACATAGAACAAAAAAACAAAACACAAAAAAACAAAAACAAGTCCAGTCATGGGCTCGGGTCGGGGCCAAAGAGCTCGTACAGGCGCCGAGAGTTAGGGACCCTCCTCACAGGTCCTGGGGGTCTCGGGCAGCTCGCCCGGGGTCCTTTTCCTGACTGCTGGCGGCAGGCGTCCCGTTTCCTCTGCTGGTGGCTGGCGTCCCGCCTCGTCTGGCTCTTCCTTACACACAACCTGGTGAGAGAAGGCAGCTCATCCGCAATAACCAGAGTCTTTCCTGACGTTGGGAGCAAGCTCACCTGAGGGGTGACTGTTAACCCTTTCACGCTTATGACTCAATTTTGAGCCTATTAGGGATACTTTAAAGCCTTTGTTACCATCAGGGGTATTTAGAAACCTTTAGTTTAGTTACTTCAACCTCTGCAGTTGTCTTTGAGTTAGCTGTGGGCAGAAAACTAATTTTGGAGAGGTAATTATAAGAGTGAGAGAACTCTATTTCTTATTGCTAATCTGGCAACCTCTGCATCATAAAAGTGTGAAAGAGTTAAGCTGTCACACCCTGGTTGCTTCTTATCTGGTTGTGACAAGAGAGAGTTGCCAGAGAGTGACTGCTGAGGGAGTCAGGGGTGGTCTCTAACACAGACTGCGTGTTACTAGCGGTCTCGGTGCCAGACAAGGGCAGCTGAGCCACACTAGGAACAAGGGGTGCTGCTGGTCCAGACTCAGTAACCGTGCTCCCTTGGCAAGCGTTATAGGTTACGCAGGTTTTCACTGAGTTAAGATCAAGATAGCAAGCATTATAGGTTATGTGCCTCGATCCCAATCTGGTGCCTGAGTCTAAGTCGAGTACCGCGCTCTCCTGGCAAGCGTTATAGGTTACGAGGGGTTACACTGAGGTAAGATCCGGACAGCAAGCATTATAGGTTATGTGCCTCGATCCCCATCTGGTGCCTGAGTCTAAGTCGAGTACCGCGCTCTCCTGGCAAGCGTTATAGGTTACGAGGGGTTACAATGAGGTAAGATCCGGACAGCAAGCATTATAGGTTATGTGCCTCGATCCCCATCTGGTGCCTGAGTCTAAGTCGAGTACCGCGCTCTCCTGGCAAGCGTTATAGGTTACGAGGGGTTACACTGAGGTAAGATCCGGACAGCAAGCATTATAGGTTACGTGCCTCGATCTCCATCTGGTGCCTGAGTCTAAGTTGCGTACCGTGCTCTCCTGGCAAGCGTTATAGGTTACGAGGGGTTACACTGAGGTAAGATCCGGACAGCAAGCATTATAGGTTACGTGCCTCGATCCCCATCTGGTGCCTGAGTCTAAGTCGAGTACCGCGCTCTCCTGGCAAGCGTTATAGGTTACGAGGGGTTACAATGAGGTAAGATCCGGACAGCAAGCATTATAGGTTACGTGCCTCGATACCCATCTGGTGCCTGAGTCTAAGTCGAGTACCGCGCTCTCCTGGCAAGCGTTATAGGTTACGAAGGCTTACACTGAGGTAAGATCCGGACAGCAAGCATTATAGGTTACGTGCCTCGATCCCTATCTGGTGCCTGAGTCTAAGTCGAATACCGCGCTCTCCTGGCAAGCGTTATAGGTTACGAGGGGTTACACTGAGGTAAGATCCGGACAGCAAGCATTATAGGTTACGTGCCTCGATCTCCATCTGGTGCCTGAGTCTAAGTTGAGTACCGTGCTCTCCTGGCAAGCGTTATAGGTTACGAGGGGTTACACTGAGGTAAGATCCGGACAGCAAGCATTATAGGTTACGTGCCTCGATCCCCATCTGGTGCCTGAGTCTAAGTCGAGTACCGCGCTCTCCTGGCAAGCGTTATAGGTTACGAGGGCTTACACTGAGGTAAGATCCGGACAGCAAGCATTATAGGTTACGTGCCTCGATCCCTATCTGGTGCCTGAGTCTAAGTTGAGTACCGCGCTCTCCTGGCAAGCGTTATAGGTTACGAGGGGTTACACTGAGGTAAGATCCGGACAGCAAGCATTATAGGTTATGTGCCTCAATCCCCATCTGGTGCCCGAGTCTAAGTTGAGTACCGCGCTCTCCTGGCAAGTGTTATAGGTTACGAGGGGTTACACTGAGGTAAGATCCGGACAACAAGCATTATAGGTTATGTGCCTCGATCCCCATCTGGTGCCTGAGTCTAAGTCGAGTACCGCGGTCTCCTGGTAAGCGTTATAAGTTACGAGGGGTTACACTGAGGTAAGATCCGGACAGCAAGCATTATAGGTTATGTGCCTCGATCCCCATCTGGTGCCTGAGTCTAAGTCGAGTACCGCGCTCTCCTGGCAAGCGTTATAGGTTACGAGGGGTTACACTGAGGTAAGATCCGGACAGCAAGCATTATAGGTTATGTGCCTCGATCCCCATCTGGTGCCTGAGTCTAAGTCGAGTACCGCGCTCTCCTGGCAAGCGTTATAGGTTACGAGGGGTTACACTGAGGTAAGATCCGGACAGCAAGCATTATAGGTTACGTGCCTCGATCCCCATCTGGTGCCTGAGTCTAAGTCGAGTACCGCGCTCTCCTGGCAAGCGTTATAGGTTACGAGGGGTTACACTGAGGTAAGATCCGGACAGCAAGCATTATAGTTTATGTGCCTCGATCCCCATCTGGTGCCTGAGTCTAAGTCGAGTACCGCGCTCTCCTGGCAAGCGTTATAGGTTACGAGGGGTTACACTGAGGTAAGATCCGGACAGCAAGCATTATAGGTTATGTGCCTCGATCCCCATCTGGTGCCTGAGTCTAAGTCGAGTACCGCGCTCTCCTGGCAAGCGTTATAGGTTACGAGGGGTTACACTGAGGTAAGATCCGGACAGCAAGCATTATAGGTTACGTGCCTTGATCCCCATCTGGTGCCTGAGTCTAAGTCGAGTACCGCGCTCTCCTGGCAAGCGTTACAGGTTACGAGGGGTTACACTGAAGTAAGATCCGGACAGCAAGCATTATAGGTTACGTGCCTCGATCCCCATCTGGTGCCTGAGTCTAAGTCGAGTACCGCGCTCTCCTGGCAAGCGTTACAGGTTACGAGGGGTTACACTGAAGTAAGATCCGGACAGCAAGCATTATAGGTTACGTGCCTCGATCCTCATCTGGTGTCTGAGTCTAAGTCGAGTACCGCGCTCTCCTGGCAAGCGTTATAGGTTACGAGGGGTTACACTGAGGTAAGATTCGGACAGCAAGCATTATAGGTTACGTGCCTTGATCCCCATCTGGTGCCTGAGTCTATGTCGAATACCGCGCTCTCCTGGCAAGCGTTATAGGTTATGAGGGGTTACACTGAGGTAAGATCCGGACAGCAAGCATTATAGGTTACGTGCCTCGATCCCCATCTAGTGCCTGAGTTTAAGTCGAATACCGCGCTCTCCTGGCAAGCGTTATAGGTTACGAGGGGTTACACTGAGGTAAGATCCGGACAGCAAGCATTATAGGTTACGTGCCTCGATCTCCATCTGGTGCCTGAGTCTAAGTTGAGTACCGCGCTCTCCTGGCAAGCGTTATAGGTTACGAGGGGTTACACTGAGGTAAGATCCGGACAGGAAGCATTATAGGTTACGTGCCTCGATCCCCATCTGGTGCCTGAGTCTAAGTCGAGTACCGCGCTCTCCTGGCAAGCGTTATAGGTTACGAGGGGTTACACTGAGGTAAGATCCGGACAGCAAGCATTATAGGTTACGTGCCTCGATCCCCATCTGGAGCCTGAGTCTAAGTCGAGTACCGCGCTCTCCTGCCAAGCGTTATAGGTTACGAGGGGTTACACTGAGGTAAGATCCGGACAGCAAGCATTATAGGTTTTGTGCCTCGATCCCCATCTGGTGCCTGAGTCTAAGTCGAGTACCGCGCTCTCCTGGCAAGCGTTATAGGTTACGAGGGGTTACACTGAGGTAAGATCCGGACAGCAAGCATTATAGGTTACGTGCCTCGATCTCCATCTGGTGCCTGAGTCTAAGTTGAGTACCGCGCTCTCCTGGCAAGCGTTATAGGTTACGAGGGGTTACACTGAGGTAAGATCCGGACAGGAAGCATTATAGGTTACGTGCCTCGATCCCCATCTGGTGCCTGAGTCTAAGTCGAGTACCGCGCTCTCCTGGCAAGCGTTATAGGTTACGAGGGGTTACACTGAGGTAAGATCCGGACAGCAAGCATTATAGGTTACGTGCCTCGATCCCCATCTGGTGCCTGAGTCTAAGTCGAGTACCGCGCTCTCCTGCCAAGCGTTATAGGTTACGAGGGGTTACACTGAGGTAAGATCCGGACAGCAAGCATTATAGGTTTTGTGCCTCGATCCCCATCTGGTGCCTGAGTCTAAGTCGAGTACCGCGCTCTCCTGGCAAGCGTTATAGGTTACGAGGGGCTATACTGAGGTAAGATCCGGACAGCAAGCATTATAGGTTACGTGCCTCGATCCTCATCTGGTGCCTGAGTCTAAGTCGAGTACCGCGCTCTCCTGGCAAGCGTTATAGGTTACGAGGGGTTACACTGAGGTAAGATCCTGACAGCAAGCATTATAGGTTACGTGCCTCGATCCCCATCTGGTGCCTGAGTCTAAGTCGAGTACTGCGCTCTCCTGGCAAGCGTTATAGGTTACGAGGGGTTACACTGAGGTAAGATCCGGACAGCAAGCATTATAGGTTATGTGCCTCGATCCCCATCTGGTGCCCGAGTCTAAGTCGAGTACCGCGCTCTCCTGGCAAGCGTTATAGGTTACGAGGGGTTACACTGAGGTAAGATCCGGACAGCAAGCATTATAGGTTACGTGCCTCGATCCCCATCTGGTGCCTGCGTCTAAGTCGAGTACCGCGCTCTCCTGGCAAGTGTTATAGGTTACGAGGGGTTACACTGAGGTAAGATCCGGACAGCAAGCATTATAGGTTACGTGCCTCGATCCCCATCTGGTGCCTGAGTCTAAGTTGAGTACCGCGCTCTCCTGGCAAGCGTTATAGGTTTCGAGGGGTTACACTGAGGTAAGATCCGGACAGCAAGCATTATAGGTTATGTGCCTCGATCCCCATCTGGTGCCTGAGTCTAAGTCGAGTACCGCGCTCTCCTGGCAAGCGTTATAGGTTACGAGGGGTTACACTGAGGTAAGATCCGGACAGCAAGCATTATAGGTTACGTGCCTCGATCCCCATCTGGTGCCTGAGTCTAAGTCGAGTACCGCGCTCTCCTGGCAAGCGTTATAGGTTACGAGGGGTTACACTGAGGTAAGATCTGGACAGCAAGCATTATAGGTTACGTGCCTCGATCCCCATCTGGTGCCTGAGTCTAAGTCGAGTACCGCGCTCTCCTGGCAAGCGTTATAGGTTACGAGGGGTTACACTGAGGTAAGATCCGGACAGCAAGCATTATAGGTTATGTGCCTCGATCCCCATCTGGTGCCTGAGTCAAAGTCGAGCACCGCGCTCTCCTGGCAAGCGTTATAGGTTACGAGGGGTTACACTGAGGTAAGATCCGGACAGCAAGCATTATAGGTTACGTGCCTCGATCCCCATCTGGTGCCTGAGTCTAAGTCGAGTACCGCGCTCTCCTGGCAAGCGTTACAGGTTACGAGGGGTTACACTGAAGTAAGATCCGGACAGCAAGCATTATAGGTTACGTGCCTCGATCCTCATCTGGTGTCTGAGTCTAAGTCGAGTACCGCGCTCTCCTGGCAAGCGTTATAGGTTACGAGGGGTTACACTGAGGTAAGATTCGGACAGCAAGCATTATAGGTTACGTGCCTTGATCCCCATCTGGTGCCTGAGTCTATGTCGAATACCGCGCTCTCCTGGCAAGCGTTATAGGTTATGAGGGGTTACACTGAGGTAAGATCCGGACAGCAAGCATTATAGGTTACGTGCCTCGATCCTCATCTGGTGCCTGAGTCTAAGTCGAGTACCGCGCTCTCCTGGCAAGCGTTATAGGTTACGAGGGGTTACACTGAGGTAAGATCCTGACAGCAAGCATTATAGGTTACGTGCCTCGATCCCCATCTGGTGCCTGAGTCTAAGTCGAGTACCGCGCTCTCCTGGCAAGCGTTATAGGTTACGAGGGGTTACACTGAGGTAAGATCCGGACAGCAAGCATTATAGGTTATGTGCCTCGATCCCCATCTGGTGCCTGAGTCTAAGTCGAGTACCGCGCTCTCCTGGCAAGCGTTATAGGTTACGAGGGGTTACACTGAGGTAAGATCCGGACAGCAAGCATTATAGGTTACGTGCCTCGATCCCCATCTGGTGCCTGCGTCTAAGTCGAGTACCGCGCTCTCCTGGCAAGCGTTATAGGTTACGAGGGGTTACACTGAGGTAAGATCCGGACAGCAAGCATTATAGGTTACGTGCCTCGATCCCCATCTGGTGCCTGAGTCTAAGTCGAGTACCGCGCTCTCCTGGCAAGCGTTATAGGTTACGAGGGGTTACACTGAGGTAAGATCCGGACAGCAAGCATTATAGGTTACGTGCCTCGATCCCCATCTGGTGCCTGAGTCTAAGTCGAGTACCGCGCTCTCCTGGCAAGCGTTATAGGTTACGAGGGGTTACACTGAGGTAAGATCCGGACAGCAAGCATTATAGGTTACGTGCCTCGATCCCCATCTGGTGCCTGAGTCTAAGTCGAGTACCGCGCTCTCCTGGCAAGCGTTATAGGTTACGAGGGGTTACACTGAGGTAAGATCCGGACAGCAAGCATTATAGGTTACGTGCCTCGATCCCCATCTGGTGCCTGAGTCTAAGTCGAGTACCGCGCTCTCCTGGCAAGCGTTATAGGTTACGAGGGGTTACACTGAGGTAAGATCCGGACAGCAAGCATTATAGGTTACGTGCCTCGATCCCCATCTGGTGCCTGAGTCTAAGTCGAGTACCGCGCTCTCCTGGCAAGCGTTATAGGTTACGAGGGGTTACACTGAGGTAAGATCCGGACAGCAAGCATTATAGGTTACGTGCCTCGATCCCCATCTGGTGCCTGAGTCTAAGTCGAGTACCGCGCTCTCCTGGCAAGCGTTATAGGTTACGAGGGGTTACACTGAGGTAAGATCCGGACAGCAAGCATTATAGGTTACGTGCCTCGATCCCCATCTGGTGCCTGAGTCTAAGTCGAGTACCGCGCTCTCCTGGCAAGCGTTATAGGTTACGAGGGGTTACACTGAGGTAAGATCCGGACAGCAAGCATTATAGGTTACGTGCCTCGATCCCCATCTGGTGTCTGAGTCTAAGTCGAGTACCGCGCTCTCCTGGCAAGCGTTATAGGTTACGAGGGGTTACACTGAGGTAAGATCCGGACAGCAAGCATTATAGGTTACGTGCCTCGATCCCCATCTGGTGCCTGAGTCTAAGTCGAATACCGCGCTCTCCTGGCAAGCGTTATAGGTTACGAGGGGTTACACTGAGGTAAGATCCGGACAGCAAGCATTATAGGTTACGTGCCTCGATCCCCATCTGGTGCCTGAGTCTAAGTCGAATACCGCGCTCTCCTGGCAAGCGTTATAGGTTACGAGGGGTTACACTGAGGTAAGATCCGGACAGCAAGCATTATAGGTTACGTGCCTCGATCCCCATCTGGTGCCTGAGTCTAAGTCGAGTACCGCGCTCTCCTGGCAAGCGTTATAGGTTACGAGGGGTTACACTGAGGTAAGATCCGGACAGCAAGCATTATAGGTTACGTGCCTCGATCCCCATCTGGTGCCTGAGTCTAAGTCGAGTACCGCGCTCTCCTGGCAAGCGTTATAGGTTACGAGGGGTTACACTGAGGTAAGATCCGGACAGCAAGCATTATAGGTTACGTGCCTCGATCCCCATCTGGTGCCTGAGTCTAAGTCGAGTACCGCGCTCTCCTGGCAAGCGTTATAGGTTACGAGGGGTTACACTGAGGTAAGATCCGGACAGCAAGCATTATAGGTTTTGTGCCTCGATCCCCATCTGGTGCCTGAGTCTAAGTCGAGTACCGCGCTCTCCTGGCAAGCGTTATAGGTTACGAGGGGCTATACTGAGGTAAGATCCGGACAGCAAGCATTATAGGTTACGTGCCTCGATCCCCATCTGGTGCCTGAGTCTAAGTCGAGTACCGCGCTCTCCTGGCAAGCGTTATAGGTTACGAGGGGTTACACTGAGGTAAGATCCTGACAGCAAGCATTATAGGTTACGTGCCTCGATCCCCATCTGGTGCCTGAGTCTAAGTCGAGTACCGCGCTCTCCTGGCAAGCGTTATAGGTTACGAGGGGTTACACTGAGGTAAGATCCGGACAGCAAGCATTATAGGTTATGTGCCTCGATCCCCATCTGGTGCCCGAGTCTAAGTCGAGTACCGCGCTCTCCTGGCAAGCGTTATAGGTTACGAGGGGTTTACACTGAGGTAAGATCCGGACAGCAAGCATTATAGGTTACGTGCCTCGATCCCCATCTGGTGCCTGCGTCTAAGTCGAGTACCGCGCTCTCCTGGCAAGTGTTATAGGTTACGAGGGGTTACACTGAGGTAAGATCCGGACAGCAAGCATTATAGGTTACGTGCCTCGATCCCCATCTGGTGCCTGAGTCTAAGTTGAGTACCGCGCTCTCCTGGCAAGCGTTATAGGTTTCGAGGGGTTACACTGAGGTAAGATCCGGACAGCAAGCATTATAGGTTATGTGCCTCGATCCCCATCTGGTGCCTGAGTCTAAGTCGAGTACCGCGCTCTCCTGGCAAGCGTTATAGGTTACGAGGGGTTACACTGAGGTAAGATCCGGACAGCAAGCATTATAGGTTACGTGCCTCGATCCCCATCTGGTGCCTGAGTCTAAGTCGAGTACCGCGCTCTCCTGGCAAGCGTTATAGGTTACGAGGGGTTACACTGAGGTAAGATCTGGACAGCAAGCATTATAGGTTACGTGCCTCGATCCCCATCTGGTGCCTGAGTCTAAGTCGAGTACCGCGCTCTCCTGGCAAGCGTTATAGGTTACGAGGGGTTACACTGAGGTAAGATCCGGACAGCAAGCATTATAGGTTATGTGCCTCGATCCCCATCTGGTGCCTGAGTCAAAGTCGAGTACCGCGCTCTCCTGGCAAGCGTTATAGGTTACGAGGGGTTACACTGAGGTAAGATCCGGACAGCAAGCAATATAGGTTGCGTGCCTTGATCCCCATCTGGTGCCTGAGTCTAAGTCGAGTACCGCGCTCTCCTGGCAAGCGTTACAGGTTACGAGGGGTTACACTGAAGTAAGATTCGGACAGCAAGCATTATAGGTTACGTGCCTCGATCCCCATCTGGTGCCTGAGTCTAAGTCGAGTACCGCGCTCTCCTGGCAAGCGTTATAGGTTACGAGGGGTTACACTGAGGTAAGATCCGGACAGCAAGCATTATAGGTTATGTGCCTCGATCCCCATCTGGTGCCTGAGTCTAAGTCGAGTACCGCGCTCTCCTGGCAAGCGTTATAGGTTACGAGGGGTTACACTGAGGTAAGATCTGGACAGCAAGCATTATAGGTTACGTGCCTCGATCCCCATCTGGTGCCTGAGTCTAAGTCGAGTACCGCGCTCTCCTGGCAAGCGTTATAGGTTACGAGGGGTTACACTGAGGTAAGATCCGGACAGCAAGCATTATAGGTTATGTGCCTCGATCCCCATCTGGTGCCTGAGTCTAAGTCGAGTACCGCGCTCTCCTGGCAAGCGTTATAGGTTACGAGGGGTTACACTGAGGTAAGATCCGGACAGCAAGCATTATAGGTTACGTGCCTCGATCCCCATCTGGTGCCTGAGTCTAAGTCGAGTACCGCGCTCTCCTGGCAAGCGTTATAGGTTACGAGGGGTTACACTGAGGTAAGATCCGGACAGCAAGCATTATAGGTTATGTGCCTCGATCCCCATCTGGTGCCTGAGTCAAAGTCGAGTACCGCGCTCTCCTGGCAAGCGTTATAGGTTACGAGGGGTTACACTGAGGTAAGATCCGGACAGCAAGCAATATAGGTTGCGTGCCTTGATCCCCATCTGGTGCCTGAGTCTAAGTCGAGTACCGCGCTCTCCTGGCAAGCGTTACAGGTTACGAGGGGTTACACTGAAGTAAGATCCGGACAGCAAGCATTATAGGTTACGTGCCTCGATCCCCATCTGGTGCCTGAGTCTAAGTCGAGTACCGCGCTCTCCTGGCAAGCGTTATAGGTTACGAGGGGTTACACTGAGGTAAGATCTGGACAGCAAGCATTATAGGTTACGTGCCTCGATCCCCATCTGGTGCCTGAGTCTAAGTCGAGTACCGCGCTCTCCTGGCAAGCATTATAGGTTACGAGGGGTTACACTGAGGTAAGATCCGGACAGCAAGCATTATAGGTTATGTGCCTCGATCCCCATCTGGTGCCTGAGTCTAAGTCGAGTACCGCGCTCTCCTGGCAAGCGTTATAGGTTACGAGGGGTTACACTGAGGTAAGATCCGGACAGCAAGCATTATAGGTTACGTGCCTCGATCCCCATCTGGTGCCTGAGTCTAAGTCGAGTACCGCGCTCTCCTGGCAAGCGTTATAGGTTACGAGGGGTTACACTGAGGTAAGATCCGGACAGCAAGCATTATAGGTTACGTGCCTCGATCCCCATCTGGTGCCTGAGTCTAAGTCGAGTACCGCGCTCTCCTGGCAAGCGTTATAGGTTACGAGGGGTTACACTGAGGTAAGATCCGGACAGCAAGCATTATAGGTTATGTGCCTCGATCCCCATCTGGTGCCTGAGTCAAAGTCGAGTACCGCGCTCTCCTGGCAAGCGTTATAGGTTACGAGGGGTTACACTGAGGTAAGATCCGGACAGCAAGCAATATAGGTTGCGTGCCTTGATCCCCATCTGGTGCCTGAGTCTAAGTCGAGTACCGCGCTCTCCTGGCAAGCGTTACAGGTTACGAGGGGTTACACTGAAGTAAGATTCGGACAGCAAGCATTATAGGTTACGTGCCTCGATCCCCATCTGGTGCCTGAGTCTAAATCGAGTACCGCGCTCTCCTGGCAAGCGTTATAGGTTGCGAGGGGTTACACTGAGGTAAGATCCGGACAGCAAGCATTATAGGTTATGTGCCTCGATCCCCATCTGGTGCCTGAGTCTAAGTCGAGTACCGCGCTCTCCTGGCAAGCGTTATAGGTTACGAGGGGTTACACTGAGGTAAGATCCGGATAGCAAGCATTATAGGTTACGTGCCTCGATCCCCATCTGGTGCCTGAGTCTAAGTCGAGTACCGCGCTCTCCTGGCAAACGTTATAGGTTACGAGGGGTTACACTGAGGTAAGATCCGGACAGCAAGCATTATAGGTTACGTGCCTCGATCCCCATCTGGTGCCTGAGTCTAAGTCGAGTACCGCGCTCTCCTGGCAAACGTTATAGGTTACGTGGGGTTACACTGAGGTAAGATCCGGACAGCAAGCATTATAGGTTATGTGCCTCGATCCCCATCTGGTGCCTGAGTCTAAGTCGAGTACCGCGCTCTCCTGGCAAGCGTTATAGGTTACGAGGGGTTACACTGAGGTAAGATCCGGACAGCAAGCATTATAGGTTATGTGCCTTGATCCCCATCTGGTGCCTGAGTCTAAGTCGAGTACCGCGCTCTCCTGGCAAGCGTTATAGGTTATGAGGGGTTACACTGAGGTAAGATCCGGACAGCAAGCATTATAGGTTACGTGTCCTAATCCCCAGCTGGTACTACGAAAAGCCTTTCTCACCTTAGACTTGGGGTTGTTTTTTCGTCTACCTCGTACTCCCGGCAAGCATTATAGATTACGCGGAGGCACACTGAGTTACGATCTGAACAGCAAGCATTATAGGTTACATGCTCTGATCTCCAGTTGGTAGTAAGACTAAAACTTTCCCGCCTTTTTGTCCTTTCTAACCCTAGGGCTGTCTGTAGCTAAACCATAGATTGGTTTTAAGCCAGCAGGCTGAATGCTTGTCAATGGTTTGGCTGGCTGAGGTAATGTCTCTTCTGGCTGGGATGTCGCGGCGGGGGCATCTCCGGGCAGAAAGGGCACATCTCGGGTTGGCGATCCTCCTGACGGTGTTTCCTGAGGTGCTGTGGGGTGTACGACTGTTGTTTTCTTAGTTTTGTCTATTTCTGCATGTTCTGGTGTCAGGGTCATAAGTTGGTTGCAGCTGGATAGGTGATTAAGTGTTGCAATTTCGTTGGCTGGTGATGCGGTTGGGTCCACGTGTTGAGGCTTCCCTCTCTTCTGCGTCGTTTGCCCTTTTTGTGAGGGCTGAGGGGACATTATTCTAATGGTTTGTGTTGGTGGTTGCACTATAGGCACCATGGTTGGTGATGTATTGGGAGCACTGGGTCTTTGGTGTAAATTTTGAGGACTCCGGAAGACGTGAAGTGGTGGCGCTAGCGTCTTCTGTGATGTTCGTAGAGGACGGGGGGGGGGGGGGGGTATGGAGGGCAGACTGTTCTTTTGATGGCCATATATCAATATATATATATATATATACCTGTATACACACATAATATACTGTATATATATAGGTAGGTAAGTAGGTAATAATAAATAATAATATGCTGGTATTTTATTTGTTCGAGCGCCAATTCTCCAAGTGGATTCACGAGTGCTCACATTAACTTACATTTTTCCATTTAAAAAAAAAAAAAAATAGGTAGGTAGGTAGGTAGGTAGAGAGATAGATGCAAAAAACTATTTACAGAGATTGAAAAGATAAGGAGATGTATAATGGGTGGATGGGACTCGATAGCCTTGGTCGGCAACCCATCTAGGGGAGACAACCTTATAAAAATCCGGGTGGCTGGGACTCGTCAGCCTTGGTCGGCAACCTGTCTAGGGGAGTAAACCTGATACAAACCCGTACTGCTTACCTAAGGGTAAGGCAGGTTAGTGGATGGATCAGCCGAACACCACTGTAGAAAAATAGTGCTCACAAAATACCCAGAGGGCCTCGGAGCCGGACGGATCCTAAATTGAGTGGTCAATCCTGTAAGTCCTTCAGTAAACTGGCTCGGGTTGTCCCTCTTACAGGGAATAGGTCCGCTTGGGGGCATTCTGTGTATGGCCACCCTCATTAAGGGGAGTAAGGTGTCCGGCAATAGATAGATAGATAGATAGATAACGCAGAAGACCATGGTAATCACGAACATTATTATTTCTCTCTGTTTGATTCTTTCTAGAAGTAATCATCAAGGAAAACAAATGAGCAAACAATGTATTGCTTTCAAATAGCTACTAGTATTATTACAGTATACTGTATACAATAATCTAAAAATTAAAAAATTATTTGTATGACCGAATATATCTCTTATTTGTTTATTGATTGTACCTGCTGTATATATGAATGATACTAGGTAAATAAATAGAAAATTTAGTTTTGTTCAAATTTTGATCTTGATGTAAGTCTGGGCCACCGTTCATCCTATTAGGTCCATTTCAGCCTCATGGTAGCTGCGGGACATCAGTGGGCCAAATCCAACCTCTGGAATGGCTGTTGTTGCCATGAATGGCTGCCTTGGGGTATTTGGGGTGTTTCTATGCTTGCATGGAACTGGAGACTTATAAGTAACCTCACACCCTATCTATCATATGTCTGTGTCTGTCTGATTTGCTCTCTCTGTACGGTATGTATATGTATGTGTGTGTATATATGTATGTATGTGTGTAGCAGTTACGGTGATTACTTGTTGCTACCTTGTTGTAGCACAGTGGGGGCTGGTGTGGTGCGGATTCGCCAGGTGCAACTGCTTCAGAGGGATTTTGTTGAGTTTTGCTGAGACACTATTAGCAATAAACCAACATCGGCCACTGTGGTGACATGATGGAGCTGTGTTGTGACAAGTATTTGTTGTACTGTTGTATGCATGTATGGGTATGTAGGCTATTGGGTGGAGGGAGAGATGTGGATGGATATAGATTTTTTTTTTTTTTTTTTTTTTTTTTTTTCTATATTCCAACTTACTCCCTCTCGGGCATAGGCTGAGAGCCTGGACATTCACAGCTGTGCAATGAGCAGTGAAGCCCGTGAGGTCTTGTTCCAGTCTAGGGATGGTCCAGATGGTTAGATAGATTAAGAGAGAGAGAGAGAGAGAGAGAGAGAGAGAGAGAGAGAGAGAGAGAGAGAGAGAGAGAGAGAGAGATGACTTCTATAAATAAAAACACAGAGAAATGAAGATATCCATGATTTCTACGGGACTTCTGTTTCTCCTAAGACTAAGATTTCTAAAATATAAGCCAATTTCTCAAGATATCCAACATTTCAGTCGTTTGGTAACCGTATGTTGGGAGTGATGACGTGGACGATGCCATTCTTCGTGGCCTGTTCCACCTTCGGCAGCCTCAACGGAGGAATCTTCGCTTCATCCCGACTCTTCTTTGTGGGGGCACGTCAAGGCCACCTGCCCCAGATTCTGAGTCTCATCAATACCAAAAACTATACCCCTGTGCCTTCACTAATCTTCCTGGTAAGATAACTATAATATTGCATCAATTATATCTAACCTTTTTTGTTTTCCTTTCTCCATGGTCTTGTTCAATCTTCTTAGTTTCCCTTGATTAGTTTGGCGATCATAGGAGGTAATAATGACCCCTTACTTAAAGGGTGAGCTGGGATCGTATTTGTTAACCCTTACACTGCGGGGACAGTACAGATACGTCCTGGTAGTGTTGTGCAATTTAAAGCCCATTAAAGCCTGTGGAGACGAGTGTGAGTGATCAGGAGTACGGCAGGCCCCCGTCTGCTCTCCGGAACGTCTGTCGCTGCATTGAGGGTCTGTGTTGGTGTTTCGCGAGATATATTCAGTGTTGCCAAAGGCAAATGTAGCGCGACATCGCTAATTAATAGCAAATATTGCCGGTGAACCCCACGAGCTACAGAGCTTGTTCTGGTGTTATTTGAAAGCTCTTTTCTTCTAGTTTTTTGTTGCAAACATTTAATTTCATGCAGACACTTGCTCAAGCAATCAGGAGTGCCTGAATGAGCCCTATTATAGTGGGAATATGCCCGCACTGATTGGGTTAAAGCTTGTAGGAAGTTTGGGGAGGCAAGGTGTTCTAAGGGGCAATTTAACTAACATCTTTGGCCTCCTCTCAGCTCTTTTTTTTTTGTGTTTTGTTTTTGTTTTGTTTTTTTGTTTTTTTTTGTTTTTTTTTAAGCACGTCAAGGCCACCTGCCCAGATCCTGGGGCGGAATTTATAAAGGACTTAGCCAGACAAAAATCTAAGATTATGACTTGACTATGAAATTTGTGCTAAGCCAAATTTATAAAACTTCTTAAGTCCTTAAGGGGGTATGCTACACCTGGGGGGGTCCTAGGGTAATAAATATCACAGTTTACAAAATCTGCCTCAAAATGTTTCTACAACATCGTGGAATGATACCTGACCAGTATTTCACCGGGCCGCGCAAATTTAAAGCCCGGGCGAGAGTTAATGGGACGAAGTGTCGTAAGCACGTGGAGGGGGGCATAATTGCCAGAAATTACCTTCATTCCATACTCTAGTTCATGCATAAGCAAGAGCCAGAGTGTAATTCAATTATATACCCGTGAAATTACAATGGTAGAGCTTTCCAATGACACCTGAATCATCCCTGTACAACATTTAGTTATCTTGCAACGATCTTGCAAACAAAGGTCTAAATTGATAAAAATTAGCAATTTTGCTGTTTTTGCTATGTGTGACGTTGCACATGAGTGACTGAGCACTATCTCAGAACTAAGTGTATGCCCGCTGCATGTGGCTGGCGGTTGGAGCCCCTCTGCGCTCCCTGCAACAGCTGGCCTCACTCTCAGGGGTCATAATAGCCTCAAAATGATGCCCGTCATATGAGCACCGTACAGATGGGGTTAAAAGGCTGTATATCCGTTCAATAAATTTGGTGATTTAAATAATCACAGACAATCAAAAATCAATTAGATTTACTTGAGATTACCAGGAAATATTGGTTTTGATAGGAGCTAGAGACCTGTTAAGATATTGTTGAAAATGTGAAGGAGTTAAGTATAATTGGGGAAAAATCACCAAAAACCTTGATTTTACTTTACGTCAGGCATGTGATATAATGACATGGCAACATTCCATGATGTATGGGAAATTTTACAATTTTTTTTTACATAGGGCTGTAAAGATATCATATGACTATTCACAGCCACAAAATGAAAACAAAATATTGATTAAGTATTAACCTCTTAACTGCGCAGCTATGGTATTTGAATGTGCCCGCGGTGCGAAGGTATTCTGATTCATTCCTCACTAAATTTGTTAATTTACCATATATATAATTAATACTTATCCATATGCGCCTATTTTACTTTTAATTAAACATATGAACATGGGAAAGCAATAAAACAAGTGGTAACAGCAATTGGCTGGTGAAAATTGTATATTTTAGCCCTGCGGTCGTAATCTGGCCTTGAGCAGTGAGAGACTAACACCCTCACTCTCTCGTGTCTCGCGTGGCACTGAGAGACCAGGGGAGCTTTCAGACTCGCTTGGAGGGTCGGAGTTACACTCCTCCACCCTCCTCCCTCTCTCCCACCCGTCCTCCCACGAAAATACTTGATAAATATCGGGAATAATAGAGAAAATACCTGATAATTGAGGAGGGGGGAAAAAGGGGGGGAGGAGGGGAAAGGGAGGGTTGGGACATATGTGTAGGAGTGGTAGCAAGTAATGGAGGGAAATTATCTCACCTAAACACAAATTGATTTTTTTTTTAGTGCCACTGGGGTGTTTTAAATGTTTTTTTTTTTAGGCCTAGGAACAGAGTCTTCCCGCAGCCGCTCAGTAGGACCTCTTAGAGTCTTTCCGCAGCTGCCGGGTTATTGCCGTTATGAAATTTAAAGATCCGTTATATATATATCGTTCTTGTTCACACACAATGTAGGCAACTTAGGTGCCTATTCATCTGCAAAGTTTCAAGTCTTAACAAATAGTTTAGATTTTTGTTGGTAAGTGTAGCATACCCCCTTAGCCCAAGAACTGCAATAGGCCTCACTGAAGGGTCACCATAACGAACGTGATAGGCCTCACGGAAGCAAGATCATAAAAAAAACTTCCAAAACACCCTAGGGGCTCTCAAAACAAAGGAATATGTCATTAGGTGAGATAATTCCCTTCTAGTAACTCCAACCACTCAACCATATGTTTTTCACCCCCCCCCCCCTCATACATACATACATACATACATAAAATTTTAAGACCGAGTGTTCCACACATAAGCGCAGTTTCAGTCTCTTGTCCCAATGGCGGCGTTCCAGGCAACCCTGTTAAGGGGACCGACCGGTTAATTACAAACTTCCAGGTCTTACTTTCAATTTAAATGAAATTTGGCACAGGTGTATATGACCATAAAACTAGATAAAAAAAAAATAAAAAAAAAATTTTTTTTTGCTTTTTTCTTGCAATTTAGGTAAAAAAAACATGAAAACCATAGCACTGCAGAAAATGATAAACTCCTACTGAAATCCCCATAGCACATGTTTTATGTGATCAAACAACTCACAAAAGGTGTATCTGTAGTTGCTATAAAAAACATTTTATATATTTTGTGTATTTGTTCGATTTAGGTGATTACGGATTCAGGCGAATATATTTATAGAAAATTACAACTTTGACGACATATTGTGAAAAAAATTAAATTACTAGAGTAAATTGGCTTTATAGGCCTTGTAGTGTTTTTAATTACCTTTCCAATGGTATATACACCATTCCTATAGGTCCAATAATAACTGTAGAATAACATCCGAAAGTGCGACAATATAGGTTCTGAGAAAAATAGGTGAAACTCGAAGGTAATTAGGTGAAGATTTTTACTTTTGTTTTTTAGATTTACAATATTTTACGCAGGAACATGGCAAAGTAGAAGATAAAGCGTATGGGAGGTTGTAGAGTAGCTTACGCTCTTTCGACTTATATAGGTATGCTCCTCGTACGACCAGTAGTCACTGAGCATGTTAATTTCAAAGTTCGCTATATAACGTTTTTAGAATTACAGGAAAAGTTTGGAAAACATAAAAAAAAAACTATTTCCAATGGGTTTTCACTAATAACATTTCACTGGCTTATGAAGGGATGTTGACTCTTGTTGAGTAAACATCTATTGGTATTTTCAGGATTTCGAGTTTTTTAAGCCTAAATTAACCGGTCGGTCCCCTTAAGGGCTGCTTCACTTGTCAAGTTCTTGGATTTGAGATCGGCGCGTATAGTCCGATCCCAGGTCTTCCTCGGTCCACCCCTTGGTGCAGCTCCCTCCACAATCACAGACCTGCATTTTTTCACCCAATTTTGTTCATCCATTCTCTCCACATGTCCATACCATCCCAGTCTACTTGTACGCATCACCTCGCTTATACCTAAACGTCTCCTCAACTCAACATTTGTTATTCTATCCTGTAGCCTGGCCCCACACATCCATCTCACCATTCTCATCTCATTACGCTCCATTCTGTTGACATCCTCTACTTTAACGGCCCATGTTTCTGAGGCATACGTCATTGCACTTCTAACACATGAGGCATACACCTTTCCCTTCAGGGGGAGAGGCATTCTTTTCATGGTCAGGTTTGGCATCAATTCTCTGAACTTCCCCAAGCCACACCTAATTCTAGCAACAGTGGCAGCCTCGGCCCCACCACCGGCAGAGATGGTATCTCCTAGGTAACAAAACTTGTTCACCAGCACCAAAGACTCATTTCCAAAATTCACAGCCACAGGATCATCACTTAACACAAGCTCGCCTTTGCACACTATGCACTCAAAATTCTCTATTTCTGACTTATCCTTCGGCAGGGGCCCCTTTATTCTACTACAGCGCTTACTCCCATGACTCCAGTGTACCCAACATCGACAGATGCTACATTGAATTGAGTTAACGCCCTCTCCCTTTCCACACACTGCACATGGGTATGCACCGCTCTTTTCCACATTGCCTCGTCTCAATCTACAATGCATAACTTTGGTTTTGTTAATATTGACTCTTAAACCCTTGCTCGCCATGCCCTCTCTCCACTCTCTGAATTTGGCCTCAGCATCCTGCATACTGTCAGCTATTAGGACTAAATCGTCTGCATAAAACAGGTCCAACGGCAGTCCGCCTCTAAAAACTCTAGACAGCGCCTCCAAGACCATAATAAAGAGGAGGGGGCTTAACACTGAACCCTGATGGACTCCAACATGGACTGCGAACTCATCACTCAGTACACCCTTCACCCTCACCGAACTTCGCGAATCCTCATACATCTTCATTATCACACGCACCAGCCACTCTTCCACACCAAGTTTCCTAATAGCCCACTGCACAACATCTCTAGGCACCCTATCAAAGGCCTTCTCCAGGTCCACAAAGTAAAGATCCCTGCCTTTTAGTAAGTATCTTTCCTGTATCTGCCTGACTATGAAGATAGCATCGGTTGTACCACGTCCTGGCATAAAACCAAACTGCATATCATCAATAGAGATGCTTTGCCTGATCAAACCCTCAAGGACTCTCTCACAGACCTTCATGATTTGGTCAAGCATTTTCAGGCCCCTATAATTTCCTCTATCTAGCGCATCCCCTTTTCCTTTGTATATATTTACTATTACACTTTTGAGCCAATCCTCTGGGATTTTCTCATCTTTAATAATGGTGTTTATCAACTCAGTGACTAAGTTTACACCAATCGCCCCTGAGGCTTTTATCATCTCAGCGTTTGTCGGAGCAACCTGGAGCTTTACCGTCCTTCATTTTATTGATTTCGTCGATCACTACAGCTGGTGATATCAAAGGAGGGGGCCCAGATTTTGGTTTTTCGATACTAAGCTGTTCCTTATCCCATTATGTATGTCTCCCCACCTTCCATCTGAGGATACGACTGGGAGGCGAAGATTTACGTTTTTTTACCACCCAAATGCTTTCCCCACTTATTTTATCGCTCTTCAAGGTTCATATATTCATCATACAGTACAGTATATGTAAAAATAATTGACAAAAAATAATGCTTTATATCGTAATTATAACTAATTCTGTCAGAATCCAAGGCTAGAAATTCACAAATAACTACCCTAGCCCCTAGGGCAATTTCTCATTTTAAAGGTCAAGTTTGACTTAGCGATGGTCGCCTAGACTGAGTGGCCAAGTTGCCAATCGTCACCGTGCAGGAATTCACCACCTCAGAACTTTTTGTGAGCATTAAGACATTAAAAAAATGTATACTGACTTTGAACTAGTAAGAAGATATAGATGGAAAGCCCTCCTCTCAGGAACCAGTGGTACCGACAACCACTTGAGGTCATGTCAGAATACCAATATGAACAAAGATTAGGGTTAACTATTTTAAGAATTCGCGAAATATCATATATGTTAATATTATATAAAGGTATTTTTATAATTGTATTTGGTAAACAAACAGTTTATAGTAAAAGTTACTCAAAATATATAATATACTAAATAGTAGTACACTGGTATTTTTGTTTAAAATTTTTTGTTTACAATTTATAATTTTGCTGTAGGGTGCATTTCATACATTGTCTTAACTTGCTCAAATATTTGCTGTGAAAATGCTTAGCATGGTTAAACCTAAGATAGGTATTTCAACAGGGAAACTATTACTATACAACAATCCACAGTCCAAGGTTTACAAGGTTTATTAATATAAACATGTAATGCCCCCTTGGGATAAGGGGGCCTCCATCTTATGGTGGAGGAAAAAAAGAATATGCCCCACGCGTCCTACTGCGTGTCGTACAAGGCGACTAATAGGGGGAATGGGGGTAGATTGTAGGCATCAATCGAACAGGGCTATACTCAGGAGAGGCTGTAGGCATTTGATAAGGAATCGCTGGAACTCCTGTTTCATTTGCTTGGCCTCTCTTACTGATTCCCTTTGTGCCTCACTTACACTGAGAGTAGTCCAGCATGCTCTCACAAACACCTCCTCCTCCTATCTACTTCACTACACTTAACATACACACCACACTTCCTTTTTCAAAATTATTTAACAAATTATGAACACAGGCCCAGCCTCGGAGTCCTCAGTGGAGGGGGGGGGGGGCATAAATACCCCCACACATGCCCGACCTTCCCCTGACAGTTTCTTCTAAATGCTTTGGACCACGGCCTGTCACTCTTACTATCAACTTTTGCAATATTTGCGGCCTTTCCTCTAATTTTCACTCTGTCGAACACCATCTCTCTTCCTCCAAACCTGATCTTCTTTTCCTCACCGAAACCCAGGCATCTGAGACAACTTCCAGCAGCCCCTTCCCTGTATCCTCCTACTTTCTCTATCCTAGTTTCAAAGCCAAAGGCGGTTGTTGTGCATACGTGCACAACAAACTCACTTGCTCTCGTGTTCCCGATTTCAACTCCTCTGAATTCTCAACTTTATGGCTCAAACTATCCTGTCATTCTCATACTAAATATTTCTGTGCTGTCTATCTTTCCCCTAACTCTACCGACTTTCCCAAATTCTTCGACCATTTAAACTCTAAAGTGGAACACATTCTATCTATCTCTCCTTTTTCTGAAATCTCCATCTTAGGAGATTTCAACGTTCACCACTACCAATGGCTCTCCTCTCACACTACTGACCAACCTGGTGAACAAGCCTACATCTTTTCTATTATAAATGACCTAGAGCAGCTGGTCCAGCAACCCACCCACATCCCGGATCGCTTCGGAGATCGGCCCAACATTCTTGACTTATTTCTGACTTCTAACCCTTCTTCTTATACTGTCAATCTTTTCTCTCCTTTGGGCTCCTCCGACCATAAACTTATCTCCGTCACCTGTCCTATCTTTTCAGTACGGCCATCCGATCCTCCCAGCCAGCGGCGCTTGTGGCACTTTGGCACTGCCAACTGGGAGGCTCTCCGGCAGTACTTCTTTGTTTCCCATGGAATGACTTCTGCTTCCGTGGCCGAGGACCCTCGGAGAGTGCTGAACGCATTACCGAGGTAATCCTCTCGGGCATGGAAGCGTACATTCCATTTTATTTCTCTCAGTCTAATGCAAAAAAATCTTGGTTTACTCACGCTTGTTTTACTGCTGTCCACAACAAGGACGAAGCATTCAAACGGTACCGACGCCTTATAACTCAAGAATCTCATTCTTCCTATGTTTCTGCTCGGAATCAAGCCAAATCTGTTCTTCGACTTGCTAAGCACTCTTTCATCAATAATAAATGCACTGAACTATCCAACTCTAGCTCTTCCCAAGCTTTCTGGCATCTAGCCAAAAGCCTCTCCAACAAATTTTCTTCCTCGTCTTTCCCTCCCCTTTTCCACTCTGATGGCACAACCATCACTTCTTCCTCTGACAAAGCTGAACTCTTTGCTCAAACTTTTGCTAGAAACTCTACCTTGGATGATTCCGGTGCTATTCCTCCCTCTCCACCCCCCTCTCTCCTACTTATGCCTAATATCCTAATCTCTTCTAAAGATGTACTTTCTACCCTCTCTGGGCTTAATACTAAGAACGCGTACGGTCCGGACGGTGTTTCTCCTGTTGTACTTAAAAACTGTGCTTCCGTGCTGACCCCTGCCTAGGCAAGCTCTTTCGTCTTTGTCTCTCCTCTAACGTCTTTCCTTCTTGCTGGAAGTTTGCTCTCATTCAACCTGTCCCAAAGAAAGGTGACTGCTCTCATCTCTTGTATCTCTAAAGTTTTTGAAACTATTCTTGCTTCCAAATTTCTTAAGCATTTTTCTTCTCATATTCTGCTCTCAGATCGCCAGTATGGCTTCCTTAACCCGGCGAGCACGCGCAGGGTGTAGTGAACACCACAGTTCTGGGCAGCAATATTAAGCTCCATTCCTGTCTATAATCGTCATTTTACGATACATATCGTTATTACTCATTCATATGCGCCTATTTTACCTTTAATATGAAGATAGTAACCTGTAACAACAATAAAACAAGTGGAAATATAATTTGAATGGTCAAAATCGCGAATTGTTAGCGAGCGGTTCATTCATCAAGTGTGAGCCAGCCAGCCTCACACCCTCTTCTCTCGAGGGTTGAAGCAGTACTGAGCTACTCCCTCACACTCTCCCAGTCTCTACCTTACGTAACACACACATGACCACAGCCTAGGATCGGTTTGGAGATGTTTACACAAAAATATACCAATGAATAAGGGAATAACAGGGAAAATAGGTGATAATTGAAGGGGTGGGAGGGGGGGGGGGGGTGGAAGGAGTGGATGTGGAGGAGTGATATGAGGTATGGAGGGAAAAACAAAAAATTGTTTTAAGTGCTACTGGGGCCTATTAAAAGTTTTTTTTTAGGCCTTACCTATTAAGAGCTTTCTCGCCGTCGCCCAGTAAAACCTCTTAAGAGTGTTCGTGCCGTTCCCGGGTTAAGGGTCGCTCTACTGGTGGTCTTCTTTCATATCTTACTAACTCTTGGTCATCCAACTTTCGGGACTTCGGTGAGACTTTTTCTGTCGCACTAGACATATCGAAGGCCTTCGATAGAGTCTGGCACAAATCTTTATTTTCCAAAATACCCTCCTTCGGTTTCTGTCCCTCCATCTGTGCCTTTGTCTCTAATTTCCTTTCCGGCCGTTCCATAGCTGCGGTTGTGGACGGCCATCGCTCATTTCCTCATCCTATCAACTCCGGTGTTCCTCAGGGTTCTGTTCTATCTCCTATTCTCTTTCTAATTTTCATAAATGATCTTCTCAACTGTACATTAAGTCCCATCCATTCATATGCAGACGACTCTACCTTACACCACTCAATTAGTTTTCCAGAACGCCCCAGCCAGCAGTCCCTCAAAAGCAAACATAATGAAGCCATAAAATACTTATCTTCTGATCTAGCTACTATTTCCAATTGGGGCAGAGAAAACCTTGTTGTCTTTAATGCTTCCAAAACTCAATTTATCCATCTTACTACCCGTCAGCAACCTCCAGAGGACTATCCCTTATTCTTCAACAATACAAAAATCAACCCTTCTCTCAATGTTCTCGGTGTCTCTTTTTCTTCTGCTGTCACTTAGAAAGACCATATTACCAGTCTCGCTAAGGCAGCCTCCCAGAAGCTGGGGGTGCTCAACCGCCTCAATGGGTTCTTTACCCCTGCCCAGCTTCTTGCTCTGTACAGGGGCACAGTGCGTCTTTGTATTGAGTATTGTTCACATGTGTGGGGAGGATCCTCTCACACCGCACTCCTAGACAAAGTAGAAAGAAAAGCCTTTTGTATCATTAACTCCCGTCCACTCACCAACTCTCTGCAATCTCTCTCTCTCTTCGCCGCATCTCTCTCACTATTCTATCGCTACTACAATAATCAGTGTTCCTCGGAGCTTTCCCAGTGTATACCACCTCCTCTACGTAGGGTACGTAGTACCCGCCTTGCAACACAATCCCACCCCTACTCTGTGCAACTCTCCAACCCAAGAGTGAAACGCTAGTCTCAGACTTTCTTCTATTCAACTGCTGAGCTCTGGAACTCTCTCCCAGAACCAGTCTTTCCCTCTTTCTATGACTTAACCCTGTCCGACATAAGTTACTAACTTACTTACGGGTTGGCGGAGCGCCCGGTATTTCCCCCTTCAACACTCTCTCTTGCACTGTGGTACTGGTAGAAGTCGGAGGTATTTGGGGTTGCCACCAACCGACAGATTCTGATCTAACTTACCTAACTTACTGAGCTCAATATGACACAAATGCATCATATAACTTATTATTGAGCTATTTCACTAAGTTCATATGACGCGATCACGTCATATGATACTCTTGGGCATACCGCCATATGACGCGATCGCGTCATAGATGGCGGAGGGGGTTAAATTGCTTCAAACTCCATGTGTCCAGGCATTTTAGCTCGAACGTCCCTTGATTTTGGCCCTGTCGCTCTTTCAAATCTGGGGGAGGCACTCGCTGCAGGCAGTTATGCCTTTTGTCTCCCTCATTCACATAGAAAAAAATAAAAGTAAATGAAGCAAGGCTGACAAAAATGATAAATAATAGAGAAAAAAAAAGTAAATGAAGCAAGGCTGACAAAAATGATAAATAAAGGTAAGGTGGTAACTGGATTACAAGATGGATGCTGAAGGCTGTAGATATAAACTTCTGAAGACTGAACAATATATCATCTAAGATAGTTATAATAGTAGATTAAATTAAACAAAGAGTTGAAATCAAACCTGAATATTATAATTTGTTACAGTCAAGGTAGAGAGATGCTGAGAGCTGAGCGGTCGTTTAAATATAGAATCGGTGAATCACAACAACGATGAAATGTAGTGAAGTTATTTATATAAGTGAGCAAGGTATCTCTATCAATAATTTTGTTTAATAACCGTCGAGACTTGTATAGAAAGAATGACAGATAAATTAAGATCCTTGGTACATCAGAATGCACAGGACATATATATAAATATCCTAAATAACACTATGCATCAAATAAGCAAGTGTATAGCTAGCTAAACTTATCTCTTAAGGTATCTGTAGTGCTGTGTTGTAATTTGCAAAGCAAGACGGATATTATCCTGAATTTTTTGTCAGGAGTGGTAGCGAGGGCCTTTAACTTCGTTTATATCTTCTTGAGCGATTTTTTCCTCTTCTTCTTTTGTCTTCTCCTTTTTCTATTTCTTAACGTAGGGTTGGATGTTGGCTGCGAAGGGTGTGCTAGAAGGGAAAGGAGTAACTGTGATGGGTATGTCACTAATTTTGGCTGTGTTGGTCGTGCCAAGAGGAAGGGGGAGAGGGACTACAACTGAAGGTGACTTCAATGGGCTTGTCACTGAGAAAGGTTTCGGCAGCGATGGGCGTGCCAAGGGAAGGAGTGAAGGTGACTGTGACAAACATGTCACTGGAAGAGTTTTTGACTGCAATGGGCGTGTCAAAGAAAAGAGGTTGGGCTGTGACGGGCGTGCCCAGGCTAAGGGTAGTGGTTACAAGGAGCGTGCCACAAATATAACTGGCTGCGAAGGGTGTGTCAGATAGGTTGATTTGGTCAACTTCGGGTAGATTATAGGTAGAGTTCCTGTCTTCCTTGTCTGCTGGACGGTTGAGGGTAAGAAGGGCTAACATGGGCTGCTGCTGAATGTAGTGGGGCCCCTTCATAGAGGTATTAATCTGGCAACCTGGGTACCCAGGTAGATAGGTAGTGATGGAGTCGAGGTGGCTGCCATTTTGTTCATCTCCTTCTGTTATATCGCAAATTCGGTGGAGAAAAAAAGGGGACTTTATAGGACTCACTCTTGTGTTATTTATTCTCATTAAATCGGTTTGCCGCTCTGGTCTTCTTTCTTTTTGTTCTTGGTCCCCTTGTGGGGAAATGCCTTGAGCTGAAAGCACATGTCCTAAATAAGCAACAATCCCTAGCAAGGGTACATTTTGAGAGTTTAAAGGTGGGGTCGCATGGGTTGAGATAAACATGGAATGATAATCGCCAAGCTGTACATAATTATCTTGCAAAATGCAATGGCACTGAAACAATTATTAACAATGGTATAAAGAATTTTGTGGATCGTCTATACCGGGCCTGTGACGTCACAGGAGTGTAAGTCCACCATCCAGTCCAGGATGAGGATACTGGTGTGACGTCACTATGACGTCACAGGCCTGGTATAGACGATCCGCAAAATCCTTTATACCATTGTTAATAATTATTTCAGTGACATTGCATTATACAAGATAAATATATGCAAGTTGGCGATTATTTTTCCATGTTTACCTCAACCCATGCACCCCTACCTTTAATTATTATTATTATTATATGAGATGCCGAAGTCTCCAACCAGGGTGCAGAAACACCATCAAGATCAATCCACACAAAACACCCGGAGGCACTGGAGAGAGACTACGGCAACTTAGGAAAAAATAAAAACATATATATACTGTATACTGTACTGTACATATACACATATTAAACACAGATAACATATTATGCAGTGGAGGATATCAAGTATAAATATAATACAATAAAATAGAATAAAATAAGTTTAAAAGTTAGAATTAATGCTGCAAAAAAGCTTTAACTCTAGACTTAAAAATGGAGATATTAGCTGAATTGACTAGCTCATTTGGCAACTTATTCCACAAGTCAACCATGGCCTGCACAAAACACCGTGAAAACTGTGTAGTAGAAAAATTAACACGGCTCATGGCAAGATCATTAAGATTGCTTGTGAATCTAGTTGCACGAGCCCGGACATAGGGCCCAGGCAGAACCCCATGTAAGGGATGCTGAGGGTTGTTAAAAACTTTAAATAAAAGACTAAAGGCACCAACTTTACGTCGATGACACAGATCAAGAGACAAATGAGGTAGAATAAAACTGATGGAATTTAGCGACCTGTCAAGCAACTTGAGATGGCAGTCAGCTGCTGACAACCAGACAGGTGAGCAGTACTCGAAATGTGGCAAGATAAAAGCATAAAAAGACTTGATAACTGTGGCGTCACAAGCAAATGTTTTATAAACCTTGCGAAGCAGACCAATTTTTTGGGAAATGGAAGAGGAGAAATATGCTTTTCAAAAGTAAGTTTGGGATCAAGAGTAACTCCTAACAAACGCAGAGTATCCACATTCTCAATTTGCTCGCCAGAAACTTGTAGATAAGGATTGGGAGGATCCAAGGTACGAGATCTGCTGATGATAATGGAGTGTGTTTTACTAGCATTAAGTTTCATGCCCCAAAGTTCACACCATGATGTAATTTTGGCTAAATCCCTATTCAGAGCAGTAGCAATTACGTGTCGATCTATTGGTGATGGAATTGACGCATATAAAGTTGTATCATCAGCATAGGAGATTAGTTTATTTTCAAGATCTGAACACAGGTCAGCAGTAAAAATAATAAAAAGCAAAGGCCCAAGGACACTGCCTTGTGGAACACCAGAAACAACAGTAACAGGAGGGGAATGACACCCATCAATGACCACAGACTGAGATCTTTTCGTCAAAAAATCTTCAAAGATCCTTAAAAAATTGCCACCAATACCAATGAGCTGTAACTTAAACAGAAGTGCTTTATGGTTTACTAAACGAAAGCAGAACTAAAGTCAATAGCCACAACACGAGACTCATGTCCCAGGTCCAATGAAGATTGCAAGTCATGGGTGAGTGTCAGAAGCGCATCACATGTACCCAGTCCCTTACGAAAACCAAACTGTGAGTTTGATATCAAATTATGACTATTACAATAAGAGGAAAGGCGTCTGGACAAAAGCCTCTCATAGAGCTTGGATAGGATAGGTGTAATGGAGATAAGGCGATAGTCATTAGGAGATGATGAGGCAGTATTTCCCTTTGGAATAGGAGTGATAATAGCCTTACGCCAGCAAAGAGGAAAACTACCTGATTTCAAAAGCAACCTAAACACCACAGCCAATTTAGGTGCCAAGACCACTGCAACCTTTTTAAAAAAGAGAGGGAAAAACCCATCCGGGTCTGTGCCACCATAGGTATCAAGATCCAGCAAGTACCTTTTCAGTTCAGCTGATTTGAATGCCATTGAATTGAGGTTGGGTCTAGGGAAACATGTTAATGGCAAAGACAATTCCTGATTACTCTGCTTATTAATACAAATATTAGATAGAATATTGGCCTTCGATAATGGATCAAAAGAGATGGAGCCATCAGAATCACAAAGAGGAGGCATGGAGGAATCTATTCCAAATAAAGAGGATTTCAAAGCGGACCACCATTTATGAGGCTGTGTAGCTCCTGCCAGAACATCCTGAAGATGGGAGTTATAATCCCTCTCAGCACCATCATAAACTCTCTGCGCAGCTGCCCTTTTAAAAACATAATTTTCCCAATGCAAGGGGGTTTGATTACGCCTCCATAGACGATATGCAGCCTGTTTGTCATCAAATGCACGCTTGCAGTCATCATTAAACCATGCTTTATCCCTGATACGAGACTTAATTGTTTTTGATGGAACTCTTTTGCGAAGGATACCAAGAAGGAAATTGTTGAGAGCTGAAACCTTAAGGTTCTTAAGGTTTGCTTGTTGGATTCATTGCAGCACCTGCCCTAATTGCTGGAGGTGCTCTGGCCATGTACTACCAAACACGATGACGTTATTGAGGCACGCTAAACATATTTCCCTGATGAGACCCCCTCAAGACTGAGTCCAATGAACGAGAGAACGTGGCCTCAACCGTTACATAATCCGAATGGCAAGACTGTAAATTCAAAGTGGCAGTCACTGCTGGTGGAGAATGCCTTTTTCTGTTGATCTTCTATTTTCACAGGGACTTGCCGATATCCGGCTTGAAGATCTAGGGTCGAGAAAATCCGAGCTCCATGGGGAGAATCAAGGAAATCGTCGATCCTGGGAAGAGGTGTGGCATCTTTGATGGTCACGTTATTGAGCTACTTATAATCCACACAAAATCAGAGGAAGCCATCTTTCTTTCGTACTAGGACTACAGGAGATGACCAAGGTCTGGTGGATGGTTTTATGATCTTGATGTCGAGCATTTACTGTACTTCATTTATTCTTTTATTTCCGCTCAATGGGGTTCTTTTGACGGGAGGGTTGCCTGATAAGGAGGCCTGTAGTCTGGATTGGGTGCTCTAAGACATGAGTATGCCCGATATCTGTGGAGGATTGGGGGAATACCTCCTGATTTGCTAGTAGAAGTTGTTTGAGCTCGTTCTTTTGTTGTGGCGACAGATGGCTTGGAATTTCTGGCAGTATGGGGGCTCCTGGTTGGGCCGTGTGAGGTGCTGTGGCTGTGACTTCATCAAAGGTTTCTAAATCCCCAATTATTAACCCTCTAGGCAGTTTTACAAGGTCTGCCCTTATATTGGCGATTTTACTGAACGTTAGTGTGGGGGCACTATAGCAGGTGACATGAGGCAATGTGACAGCTTTATGTAGGACAGCTTGGGCCAGGAAATGAAATAGAGATGTCACTTGAAACAGCCTTGGAGCTGTATTATCTTGTTGCCGACATCCTTGGGGCATTTCTTTGCCGAACGTTAATTTGCGGAAGCGGCAGTGGCAGTCAATGCTGGCACCGAGTAATTATAGAAGGTCTAACCCTAAGTATTCCTCATATCCGTCATTGGGTGAATCGAAGACGGTACATGAGTATTTGAGATTCACTGTTGGGTGGAGACCTTAAGAGGTTGTGTACGCCCCCTGACGAGAGGGGCGTTTCCAACACCATTAAATTTCTTATGCAGGGCGAAAAGGGTCTAATTGTGCTCGATGTTGAGGAGGCGGCACTTGAGTCCATGTATCTTGATGTGATGACATATAAGTTGGCAGTACAGATCTTTGTTTCCCACTCCCCATCTTGATTCAGTTGAGGGGCGCATTTAAAAATCCGCCTGCTCCTTTGGTTTTGGTGAAGGTAACTGCTTGGGCGTTGGTGGTGGGCGATGCGGGCAAGGCTAGCATGGCTGGAGTGGTGATTCTCCCTCTGGGGAAGTCATCTCCATATTTTCTTGTGTAATGGCACTTGAGGGATTAGGTATTGGATAAGTCTTCTACATATTCTGGTGCCATCTGGTGATCTTCATACATGTAATCTTGGTGTCCAAGGGCGTATCCTGGTGTAGGGGCTGTGAGGACTAGTCTGGTGTTTTGCATATGACTTCTTCCTCTTGCCGGTTGACCCCTTGCTTGCTGCTGTCTATACATGAAAGGTGGCTGTCTAGGTGGAGCAACATAAGCTGTGTTGATAACATACTTGAGGTGGAGCAGAGTATACTGGGGGTTGGCCTGTTTAGGTTGGCCTGCGAGGGTTATTTCCTCTTCTTGCCATCGTTGTATCTGCGTCTCCATAATATTGTCCACGGGACAATCGTTGTCACATGGATCAAAATAATAAAGATTAATATGGGGCCTGTTACATTGCTGCTGGCTCGAGGAGGCTGTTCCGGTCGAGCAGCATTCCGACTGCGGCTGCGGTGTGTGGGTCCGTCGGAGTTCTTGCCACTGTGTTCACTAACTTGGCTGATTTTGGTTGAGCTGCCAATAACTTTCGTATTGTGTCTATAATATCTTGCAAAATGTTGGCTAATGACGTCCGGTAGTATACAAAGCAAAGTTGCAAAAATTGTGGTGTTCCTCTCTGCTGCTGTTTTTTTTCTTCTTCTATGTATATGAAGGAGACAAAAGGCAGGTTGCCTGTAACAAGTCTCCACCAAGGCTAACAGAGTGACAGAGCCAAATTCAAGGGACATTGGGGTCAAAATGCCTAGACTGCAAATTTTAAAGCAGTTTAAGTCATAGTATAAAGGAAAAATTGATTGAGGGAGAGAGTTCCAGAGTTCACTTGCTGAGTAGAAGAAAGACTGAGAAAATTTGCCAATTCTTGGGTTGGAGAGCTGGACAGAATAGGAGTGGAACTGTGTTGAAAGGCGGGTGCTTTGCACTCGCTGTAAGGGAGGGGGTGTGCACTGAGAGAGCTCTGAAGAACACTGATTGTTGTAATAGCGATACATGAATGAGAGAGATGCAACATTGCGGTGTGTAGAAAGAGATTCTAGGGAACTAGTAAGAGGAAGTGAGTTGACGAGACAAAATGCTTTGGACTCTACTCTTTCGAGAAGTGCGGTATGAGTGGAGCCTCCCCACACATGCGAACAATACTCAATACAGGGGCGCACTGAGCCCGGATACAGAGCAAGAAGGTGTTTGGGGGTGAAGAACCCTCGGAGATGGTTCAGCACACCCAACTTTTGGGGAGCCGTTTTAGCAAGAGTGGTAATATGATATTTCCAAGAAAGGGCAAATGAAATAGGTACACCAAGAATATTGAGAGAAGATGAAAGGTTAATTTGTGTATTGTTGAAGAATAATTGATAAGTCTTGCGGAAGATAGTGAAGGAGAGATAGATGGCTAAAATTGGGTCTTGGAGGTGTTGAAAGTAACAAGATATTCTCTTCCTCAAACAGAAATAACTGATAGATCAGAAGATAGGCGATCTATAACCTTGACACGTTAGTTTTGGAGTGTTTGCTGGCTGGGTTTATGTGAAAAACTAGTTGAATAGTGTAAGGTAGAGTCATCAGCATATGAGTGGATAGGACTAGAGGTACAGTTGAGATCATAAATAAAACAAACATACATACAAATTAAAAGACCGTTTTGTCCACAGAGAATGTGGTTACAGTCTCACGTCCTAAATGGCGGCTTTCCAGGCGACCCTGTCAAGGGCTGCCTCTGTTGTCAAGTTCTTTATTTGAGATCAGACCTGAGTACCTGATCCCACGTCATCCTAGGTCTATCCCTACGCGCAGCTCTGCCCAAGTTCACAGTCCGACATTTCTTCACCCAGCAATGGTCATCCATTCTCTCCACGTGTCCAAACCAACCAAATCGGCTTGTGCGCATCACTTCACTGACAATCCTAATGCCCAGACGCATTCTTAATTTCTCACTCGATACCCCATCTCTGAGGTTAACCCCACATATCCATCTTGCCATTCTCTTCTCATTCCGTTCCAGTCTATTGATATCCTCCGCTTTAACCGGCCACGTCTCCGAGGCATAGGTCATCGCACTCCTAACACACGAGGTATACACCTTCCCTTTAAGGTGAAGTGGGAGTCCTCTCATGGTCAGGAGTGGCAACAGCTCTCTAAACGTCCCCCAGCCACTTCTGACTCTAGCAATGGCGCCAGCTTCAGCGCCACCTCCGGCTGAAGCCGATACGGCTTCAGCCGGAGGTGGCGCTGAAGCTGGCTCCAAATAGCAGAATTCATTCACACACTCTAGCGTTACACTGTCGACACTAACAGGCGGGTCATTTAACACAAGTTCTCCCTTTCACACTGCACATTCAAAGTCTATGATTCCCGTCAAAGGTCCTCTAGCCCCACTTATATCTCTTGTGTACCCAGTCACTACAGATGCAACATTGAACTGAGTTACTTCCCACCCCCTTCCCACATACTTTGCATGGATAGTCGCCGTTTTTTGTTTACATAGTTCTGTGCCCTACTACACTAATCATGACCTTTGTTTGATAAATATTAGAAAGAGAATTGGAGACAGGGCAGAACCCTGAGGAACACCGGAGTTAATAGGTTTAGGAAGTGAGCAATGGCCATCCACAACTGCAGCTATGGACATCTTCAACTGCAGCTATGGAGCTGTCTATACACAAATACATACACAAATTTAAAAACCGAGTGCTCCACACGAAGCGCTTTTGCGGTCTCACATCCTAATGGCGGCTCTCCAGGCAGCCCTGTTAAGAGCTGCCTCACTTGTCAGGGTCTTTGCAAAATTTGAGATCAGACTGCAAAGTCCGATCCCAAGTCTTTCTTGGTCCACCCCTTGGTGCAGCTCCCTCCACATTCATGGACTTGCATATTTTTACCCAGCTTTGTTTATTCATCCGCATCTGCATCCGCAAATTATCCGCATTTTTTACAAAATCCGCATCCGCATTTGCAAAGCAAGTAACATCCGCATCTGCATCCGCACTTTTAGAATGAGGATATGAGGATATTACAAAACATATCAATGCATACAATTAGTTACAAATATAAAATGAAAATATATTTATATTGTAATATTTATGATATATTATAATATTGTAAATATAATAATGAAAATATATATTACGTATTGGTATTGTAAATATAATAATGAAAATATATATTACGTATTGGTATTGTAAATATAATAATGAAAAAGATGAATAAATCAATATCCAAAATATAAATAGTAAATGAGAGAGAGAGAGAGAGAGAGAGAGAGAGTAATTGATTGATTGATTGATATTTTTGATTGATTGATATTTTTGTATTGCCAAAAGGTACATATACAATAAGAATGATGATACATAATTATATTAATTAATGTGGCAAGTGCAGCTAGCTAAGAAGTAGTTCATGTTAGCTAGCTATACTGTATAGGCATAATAAAATATATGAAGCTAAACAACACATAGTTGCTTAACAATTATTAGATGTAATTAACAATATTCAAGCTATAATAATTTGTAGTGGTTCTTACTAAATTATACAATTGATATGTGACCTACTCAGTATGCTAAAATATATTAAAGATAAGGTAAGTATACATATAAACAAAACTTTTGCTTTCAGAGACTGCAATTAAGTACTAGTATTGATTAAGGAAGCTTTGTTTGATTATAGTTTTAAATGCAAATAAAGATTCGGAGTGTCTAACAGATTCGTTCAACGTGTTCCACAATTTCGGGCCCCTGTAATGTAGGCTACGTTGTCCATGTGTTGTTCTATAATTAGGTAGTCGTAATGACTCCTCGTGTGTTAAAATTGTGTGTCATTAAGTCAAAATTGCCATCCATGAGTAATTGTTGATTTAGATCTTTATATACAAAACGGACTGATTGTAAAAAAAGAATATAATTTAATTTCAATAAACTAAGATCTTTATATTTATTAGTGGCCCCTCCATCATTGACGAACATGCCTATTACATAAGGCATCCTCTTCAAACACTAATTCGCCGTAGTTTGAATCTACCGCGCAGAGCATTTAAAATCTGAGGAGCCTTCATCATGAGCGCACGCGACCTCACTCATGGCTTCAGTCATTATGAATTGGGTTCTCACTACGAAAAAACTTCGTAAACAATAAAAAGAAAAAGAAAATAAGAATAACTATCCAATAAGCTTTCCATCATATCGTGGATGTACTTGTGTGGATCTTTGACCAGACGCTGATTCAGGCGTCATTCTTCCTTCTCTGCTCTGGACGTGTCTCTCCACGCTTCGCTGGTTCCGCATTTGCTGCGTCCCTAGTGAGTTTTTTCTCATTTGTTTACTCCGGGATGTATCGAGTAAGGTTAGGATATGCGTAGCAGGAGTGTCCTGGGCTGGTTGCCCGCAGTGCACTGTATTTTGGGTCGTGTGTTTGGGGCATCTATTTCGGATGTACCCTCGTGGTCCTGTTGTGGACAGGTGAACTTTTTCACAGTTAGCTAGCTTTGTGATGCAGGCGGCTTTCATTACGCGTTATTGCTTCCTTTTATCTTTCTGATGAGGTAGCGTTGCTTTGCTGACGTTCCCAGCGTATTTTTCTTCACTTTGTGAAGTTTTTTCTGGGTCCCGAGTCGGTCTTCCCTTGGTCGGAAGTTTTTGCTACAGTGGTGTGTTGGCGGTGGTTCCTGTTGTTATATTTACAGTGTTTTTTGTTTATATCTCAACAGCTCGTGTGCCGTTTGCTTAGGCCTAGCCAGCCGCTCGTAGCTTTTCCACATGTACAAGTGTTACTGATTTATTTTGTAAATATGTCCTACTGTGTCATGTGTATCCGGGTTTAGTTGTGTATTGGCTAATTCCACGGATTATATTTGTGGTCCCTAGGTTAGTTGTGCTTGGCTATCTCTCGGGTCCTATGTTACTCACTCACTTACTTGTTCGTCAAGGGGAATCCACGCAATGCGAGCTAAGCTCATTATTATCGCGCCTCCTTAACTGGGAATGTATTGCGTGAAATGCATGTTAAGTGTTTTTTATGTACTGTTGGAATGGCTGTGGATGTGTGTGTAGTCTGTATTTAGCCAATTGGCGACATCGGAAACGAAGGCTTAGGGTGGATCTGTATGGTACCATTCTCACTATAGACGGTACCGTCTCGCCCGAAGGCTTAGGTAGCCATCAGCTTAGGTGAACCATATGATACCCATCTCGCCTTGTACCATTTTTGCCAACCCAAGATGGGACGTCACAACGTCGTCCACTTATTCCAGGTACCTATTTACAGCTAGGTGAACTGAGGCTAACACATGAAAGGAGACAAGCCCAATTTGTCTCCGCCCGGCCGGGGATTGAACCCCCGACCCCTCGTGTGTGAGACGAGAGCTCTACCTACTAGGCTATGGGCTGTGCGTTCAGATGGTGTCTGTTCGGGGTGGGTTACTTTCCGGCGGGGTTTTCTCGGTTTCACCATGAAAACTCCGGCCGTGAGCCGTGTTTGGCCACGCGTGGTTTCAAATCAGGCGGGTGTCCCCGGCGAGTTGGTGTCTGTGGCTCTCCAAGACTGCGTCTCTGTGTTGGTGCCTGTTTCAGGCTCCCTATGATTCCCGGCGGATTGGTGGTACCCATCTAACATTGTTCATGCGGACATATGTTATGTAGTTTTTCTACCCGGTTTTACAAACCAAAGGAAAAACCCTAGCTGTTGTTGTGGGCTTTCCTCCCCGGCGATCTTTTACAAAGAAGTGGGGATAGGAACTTATGGGGTTAACGTTTAAGACATCAGATCTCACCCGGCGGGTGTACCTTGTTAAGGTGGGATGAACGAATTGGTAATTCAGTTTAGTTAACCGGTCCATTTTAGTGATACTATGTGTATCGCCGCCCTCACTCTTACGGCGATCGAAGGCTCAATTAGGGTTAACGTATTTTTTCATAAGTTGGCCACACCCGGCGGGTGCTCCTGGGAGGGGGAAATACGGAATTTACAATTCAAGCTAGTTACCCAATTAATTGAGAGATACGGCTCTGTATCGCCGCCTTCACCATACGGCGATCTATGTGACAATTCATTAGAAGTCAGGTCTCGTATCAGCCTGCCCTGTGTTAATCTGCTAGATACTTCAGGGGCCGGCGTCTTTGTGGGGGGTTGTTTTCAAAATTGAATCTTGTAACAGTCACCGCCAGAAAGACTTTATAAACGCCATACTGGTCTTTTATATTATGTCAGAGGGTATTCTAAAGTCATGTCTAGACATTCGGATATCTTTATAAAAAACCCGCCGCATAACGAGCTGTAATCATTGTGGGATTACGCCTCGTTATCCGGTGGGTTATGAACACTTGTGTGCGATCATTTTGGGTTAACCTTATGAGCATTAATTCCTGGAAATTTTCCTTTTTTTCCAGGGCTGGGCCCCGGCGGACCAATACAGACCCTGCAGTAAGTCCCCACCAGTCTCTGTCATGGCTACCTTTGCCCCGCTTTTTGCTTTATGCATTAATCCAACCTGTGCCGGTATCCCTATTTTTGCGCACACTCTTTGTATCAGGTGTGTTAAATGTCTAGACCGTTCAAGAGGTCTGTGGGTGATGCGCAACTGTTCCTTTTGCTCCTAACTAAGTGTCAAAGTCCTCCAAGATAATGATAAGACCGCAGCGGTCGCCTTACGAGAAGTTCGGCAACAAATGTCAGCGTATACCATGATTGTGGCTCATAAGTCACTTCAATGTGACAACGTCCCTCTTTGGGATAGGCTTCTTCTTGTGCACCCTCCCCCTAATAAACGTTCCTCTCGAGTAACTTGTCATAAGCCGGCGGAGACTGGACAGGGTTCTGTGTCATCTCCTGCCCCTTCTACTTCGAAACGTCACCGTGAGCCTACACCCCCGGCGGCAGTCTCCTCGTCTCCGGCGAGATCTAGGTCTAGGTCACCCCTTAGACACCAGCCACCCAGTCTTGTCTTGCCTCTTCACCATCGAGTAAGAGGAGTAAGACAGAAAGTTCCACCAGGGGTCACGGCGATAAATCCTCCAAATCAAAGAGTAGTTCACGGTCACACCGCAGCCATAAATCTTCAAAAAAGGATTCCCATGATAGAAAGGCCTACCGACACTCACCTGTTTCTAGTGCTTCTCGTCATACCTCTATCCCAGACAGAGTTGGTGTTCGGTCTCAAGGGTCCAGTGTAGTACCTGTACCTAAAGATGATTTACCCATTAACATTTTAACCCTGGAGTTGGGGGGTTCAGAGGACTCAGTGATTGAGAGTGTTTCAGACTCCCACGGGAGTAGAGGCCAAGGCCTAGGTGTTTGGCGATATTCTCGTCCGGGGCCTGACCACCCACTTCCGGCTCAAACTATTCACACAGTGGCTGACGTCCATCGGGACGCGGCGATTCCTTCCTCTACTCCTAACTTATCTTGGCAACAAGATGGTACCCCAGCTTCGGCGGGATCTTCTCAGGAGGAACAGGATGACAAAGACGAGGTTTCGATGATATCGGTTATGGAAGGGCAAGAGTCAGGTTCAGGCTTCGATGCCGCACAAGATCTTAATGATTCATCAGTGAGCACATCATCAAATCAATTTGTCACTGCACAGGAAATTGATGGGCTACTTGATAATGCTTTATCTAGATTTTTTGGCCAACAGCAGGAAACTCCCACTGTGGACTTGGGAGCTCCCACGACAATCTCTACGGTACGGCCTCTGATGACTTCTATTGCTTTGCCTCAGATCACTCACCCCCCCTCTATGTCACCATCGGTGGTTACTAGGCCTGCTACGGCGGCATTGACCACTTCGAATGTAAGGGTTATAACGGATGTCAATCCGCCCCCTCTAGACAGAGCGCCTCTCAAAAAGGTAGCTATGCCCTTGCTTTACGGACCAGACGAGTCATGGGTCCTTTTGACCCCCACTAAACCAGAGCTAGCCCAACCTACCTTGTCAGGGGAGCTCCCAGTGCCGCGTGAGTGGGTCATCCAGGGCAATAAATCTAAGAAATTAAGGGCCTTGGATACTTTGGGGAATGTGCTAGATGTCAACATCAAGGCTATACCTAGTTATTATCACCAGGACTATTTTGTTTATACTGCTAAGCCTGCTTTACCCCCTGCCTCAGCTTCAAGATTGTTTTCTGACTGGTCTAAGCATGATGGGTTTAATGACATTAAGACACTGTCAGCTCTCACTCCAGAACTCGATTTGCAAACCGTCACAGACGCGGCAGCTAATCCAGTCTTGAAGGTAGGGCAGTTGGGCCCAGGACCTTGGTTGGAATGGGAGACAGAGGCTCAAATCTTTGCGACCACATTTACTTCCAAAACTTCCCACCAGATCCCTCAAGATACTCATTCTTGGTTCTCCATGCCAGTGTGTTTTGCCGGCGGAGTCCCTTCGGCTTTGTGTGCTTTCTTAGCTGCCCCTAAAATTAATCTTTGTGAGCTAAAAGACCCTTTCACTACCCCTACCCCAACTCACCTAGACCGTGAATTTAAGCTACGGGGGAAAGCTTTTCGCCTGTTCTCTCAATACATAGTGTCTCAACAGGTAGTTAAGTCTTTGCTCCGGTCCACTCAGGCAATCGCAGACGCGGATGCCAGACGTTTGGTTGAATTGTCCCGGCGACTGCTTCTGCAGTCGTCAATCCAATCATTAGGTGACGTACGCACTGCCTTGCTTGAGGCGGTACGAGCGAGACAAGATCTTAGAATATCCTTAGTCCGCAAACTGCCTGATCGCATTGCGAATCAGGTGGTCATGTCACCAGTGCTCACTCCCTTTTTAATGTCCCCTGAAGTGTGGCGAACGGTTTTTAATATGGCTCAGGCCGTTAAACACAGTCCCACCCCTTCTAAGAAACCTGCCTTTAACTTCCCCAAACCCAGGCCAGTCGCTAAAGCTCCGCTGGGGGGATCTAAGCCCTTTCTTCCACCTAAGTCCTCCTCCACTCAAGGTCAGTTCAGGCATAGACAGGGTAGGTTTTCAGGTCAGAAAGGACGCGGCTATAATAAGCCAGGTCAGGGCCCGTCTTCTGCCAACGCCAGCCAGCCAGCGAAGCGTCCACCACCGCCAACTCCACCACCGTAAAAAAACTAAGGTCTCTCTCACTCCCGGTGCCAGTAGTAAGGCCAGCGGATCCGAGGGTAGTACAGCCGGCGAACACTGGTCTGCTAACTGGGTCGTTCCGAACGTGTCACAAAGCATGGCCGGTAAACACTTGGGCACGGATGGTGGCACGCAAGGGCATCACTTGTCAGTGGCCCCGGCGACCTCGCTTACATCAGCCGACAACGGCGAATTTTGTGTCTTTAGAGGTGGAGTCACTGGTCCAGGAAATGATTGCCAAGAATGTCATCATCCCGGTCCCCCCAAATTACCCTGTATTCACGTCCAAGCTCTTTTTGGTTCCCAAACGGGACAGTGTTCAGATGAGACCGGTCGTCGACCTGTCTTATCTGAACCTTCACATTCACAACGAGTCATTCCGCATGTTAACAGTACACCAAATCAGGCTAACACTTCCGCCGGGAGGTTGGATGTGTTCCCTAGACCTGACAGATGCTTATTGGCACGTATCGGTCAACAAAAGATTTCAAAGGTTTCTGGCCTTACGGATCAGGCACCAAAAAAAATTTTTCAGAGGATGCCATTCGGTTTGAACCTGGCACCTCGACTATTCACGAAATTAGTCCGGCAAGCCCTGATGTCGTTGTTAAAGCAAGGAATCAGAGTTCTGTGGTACCTAGACGACTGGCTGGTGGTGGCAGAGACAGAGCAATTATGCATCAAACATGTCAACATACTTTTAACTCATGTCAAAGCTCTAGGGTTCAAGGTAAATCTGGTAAAGTCAAACCTTGTCCCCTCACGAGTAATTCAGTGGATAGGGCTGGTTTGGGACACAGCGGCTCTCACTCTGAGTCAGAGTGTGGACAATCGCAACAGGTTTCTCAGGAAACTGTTCATGTTTCTTCACAGTCTGACTACGACACGGAGGGTCTGGGAGTCTCTGGTCGGCTCTCTCAACTGGATTCAACTAACTGTAATGTTGGGCCGGTTGAAAGTAAAATGGTTAATATTGGAGGGCAACAAATATTTCCCGCTCCTACCGGCGGGAAAATTATGGCCCATCCCAAAATTAATCCACACCTTACTGGCGGTCTGGGCGAAGAGGGAAACGCTCTGCACTCAGTAATGTCATGGACCTCTCCTCCGCCAACGGTATGGGTAGACACGGATGCGTCAGGCACGATAGGTTGGAGATTTCAGTCAAACCAGGGGCACCAGGGTCAGGGGCTTTGGTCCCACTTAGAAATCTCCCACATCAATGTCAAAGAATTACTAGTCCCCTTGTATTTCCTTCAGGCTCACGGCTCTACTTTACGGGGCAAGTCGGTGGCCTTCAGAATGGGCAATCTGAATGCAGTTCACTGTATTCAGAAACAGGGGTCAACGAGATCAAGGAAGTTGCTAAACGTGTCGGAAGAGATTTTTACTCTAGCCAACAGGCTAGACATTTATCTTCACGCATCTTATCTCCCAGGCGTAGCAAACGTCTGGGCAGATGCTCTGTCCCGGAAACAGAGCACGACAGTAGAATGGGAGCTCAAGCAACCCATTTTCAACCTAATGATTGCAGAGCTCTACCATCCACAAGTGGATCTGTTTGCGTCCGAGGGGACTCACAAACTCCCTCTATACCTCACCCGCCGGACGGAAACGCTGGCAGGGAGGCCGGACGCCCTAGTGACAGACTGGAACAGATGGAGCTCCATCTATCTTTTTCCGCCGTCAGACGCGTCACTAATGTGCCACGTAGTGAACAAACTACGAGATTATCGAGGCTTAGTCTCGCTCATCGCGCCCCTGTGGCCGGCGCAGTTATGGTACCAGCAATTGAAGACGTGGTGCTCGCACCCGGTGTCGCTCCCGGTCGAGTATTTCCACTTAGACACGATTGGCAACCTAGCGACCTCGCTGACTTTTGCATTATGGACATTCAGGAGGCCAAGTGGCTAGCACCGTATGGTAGAGATGTGACCAATAAATTAATCAATCAATATACTCAGTCTACGAAACGACAGTATCAATCACATTGGCAAGCCTTTACTTCTTGGATCATTAGAACACAACAGACTGTGCCCTCAGTGGCGTTAGTATTTAATTATTTGAATTATCTGTTTGAGCAGAAACGTTTATCTGTGGTAACGTTAAAAAATCACTTAACTGCGATTAGAGTGCCCTTTTTAGACCTTACAGGTCTCTCCATACCGGTGGCGGAGGAAACAGGTTTTATGAGAGCATGTTTTAAACTCCGCCCACCTCCCCGTCAGCTCATGCCTACTTGGTCTCTGGACAAGGCATTGTCTTTACTTCACTCTCGTCTGTACCAAAATACTGCAGATTTTGCGTTACTTTTAAAAAAGGCTGTATTCCTTTTGGCTTTGGCCACCGGGAACAGAGTGTCTGAGCTGGCGGCGATGAGTAACACACCTAATTGCCTTAGGTTTGGTAGACTTAATGAATGTATTCACATTGCACCTTCCCCGGGATTTGTAGCCAAGAATGAGCACAGTGCGCACGTGTTTTCTGAGTTCACTGTGCCGGCATTAAAAAGGGGAAAGGTGCACCATAATCTATGTCCAGTGCAAGCTCTAACCAAATATTTGAGAGTAGCTCCTCTCAACCCCCAAGGTGCTTTATGGGTAGCGAGTACGGGCAAACGCTTACTGAAACGGAGGTTAGTTTCTCTTCTGGTTGAAGTCATTAAAGAGAGTAATCCCGACGTTGTGGGTAGGGCCCACGATTTACGCAAATGGGCAGCCTCTTTACGTTTCTTGAAGAACTTTTCAGTTGAAGATATTTCGTCCACACAGTTGTGGGCATCTAATCATACGTTTTTGACTAGATACTTGTCAGTTGCTCTAGACAAACCTTCCTTACCATGTATAGCTTTAAGGCAGAGGGTCTAGGTGGCCCTTCAGTCACTTTTGTTTACTTTCAAAGGGAAAAGGAGGGGGGGGGGGGGTGCAGTCAGTGTAACATAGGACACCCTAGACCCCGCCGGAATGTAAGAGCTGTGAGACAAATTATGGATAATGTGATATGAATATTTCTCTGTTCTATTCAGGGCGAGAAATTTTGCTAGTACATTGTTAGTACAAACAACAGTGTTGTTATAGTAGTTTTAGCTGTGAAAGCAATTTAGTTTAAACAGTGGAGATCGTTTGTGAAACATTTCCACGAATATTATGGGGTTTATTATGTGCACATGTAAACTTATAACTTATTATTTTTGTCACCACTCGTTGAGTGGGGTGCCTTTGTAACTACAGATCTGTTCACAGAATTTCCAGAGTTACCCTTTTTTGTCAAGCAGGCTTCTTTGAAGCACACACCTGCTTGAACCCCTTTTTTTGTATATATATGGGCTGCGCCATGTTTAAATATATTTTCGAAGTAAGAATACTATGTGGTTGTTTGATTATCTGCTTTTCTAGAGTTATGATATGATTACGAATGTCCCCCTCCAGTCTTAGAAATCAGGCATGTTCGTCAATGATGGAGGGGCCACTAATAAATTATAGGTTTGACTCCTGTAAGGAGATAAAGAAAACCTAATATTTAGTAGTGGCCCCGTAATCATTGACGACTGGGGCCCTCCCGACCATCCCCCTCCCATTCGTTGATGTATTAAGGATTTTGGTTTACTTGATATGTCAGTGAAGGAAGAATGACGCCTGAATCAGCGTCTGGTCAAAGATCCACACAAGTACATCCACGATATGATGGAAAGCTTATTGGATAGTTATTCTTATTTTGTTTTTGTTTTTATTGTTTACGAAGTTTTTTCGTAGTGAGAACCCAATTCATAATGACTGAAGCCATGAGTGAGGTCGCGTGCGCTCATGATGAAGGCTCCTCAGATTTTAAATGCTCTGCGTTTATATATAGGTCCAGTGTGAGCGTTATATGATTGATAGGTAATAATTCGTAATATCTTTTTCTGAGCTAGAAATATGGCGTCTAAATAAGTTTTATTGGCTCCTCCCCAGATAGTAGCACAATAAATAATATTATTATAAATTAAAGCAAAATACATTTGTTTTAGTGAGTTGATGTTGAACGAATCTCTTGTTTTATAAACTATTCCAGTAATTTTAGATATTTTCAATTTTATGTCATATATGTGTGTTTTCCAGGTCATTGCGCTGTCGATGGTAACACCAAGAAATTTAGCGTCCTTTACCTGCTCAATAATGTGTTCATCATCGATTTTAATGACAATATTGGGAATTTGATTCGAGCTAAAATGAGTCACTAAATAATGAGTTTTACCAAGATTGAGCGTTAAACTGTTTGATTTAATCCAACTAGAAAGTTTGCTAATTTCTTCATTCATTTGGTCTGATAATTCGAGAATATTATTACCCTGTAGATAAATATTGGTATCATCGGCATAAACTAGAAATTTTATTTTAGTGCTTGAGAGAGAGAGAGAGAGAGAGAGCACGAGCAGTGAGTACATGTTTTGCCAAGGGCCAACTTTGTATTGAATTAAATTAGAGACAAAGGCATAGATGGAGGGATAAAAACCGAAGGAGGGTAGTTTAGAATTTAAAGATTTGTGCCAGACTCTATCGAAGGCGTTTTATATGTCTAGTGCAATAGAAAAGGTCTCACCGAAGTCCCGAAAGGAGGATGACCAAGAGTTAGTAAGATATGAAAGAAGATCACCAGTAGAGCAACCCTTAAGGAATCTGAGATTAGATTATGATAAGAGAAATGCTTAAGAAATTTTGAAGCACGAATATTTAAAAAAACTTTTAGTGATACAAAAGATGAGAGCAAAAGGACGATAGTAGGAGGGTTGAGAGAAGTCACCCTTCTTTGGGACAGGTTGAATGAGAGCAAATTTCCAGCAAGAAGGGAAGATGTTAGAGGAGAGACAGAGATGAAAGAGTTTGCCTAGGCAGGTACTCCTCTATTTACGTATAAGTGTAGGTATAGGGTAAATGTCAATGTTGTATATATATCTTCAGGGGGTCACGGGAGCCCGGGCCCGAGAAAGTATGTATATACAAGGCCGGTATGGGACAGGTGTAATGGTTCTTCAACAAATGAGGTAACAGGAAGGCAATACTAAAGGGAAGGTGTAAAACACACCTTCGATGATCTTATGTTAAACTGACAGAGTCCCGGCACATCTAGGTTTAAGCCTCACAACTAATCCTAAAACCACAACAGAAAAAACGAGCACTTAAATGAGAGAGAGAGTCAGGAGAGCACTAGGGGGTAGAGGAACACTGGGCACTGCCTTCGTCAGGAGGGTAGTGGTCCTGGCTCCTCACACACACCCTTCGGCTGGAGTAGTTCTTCTTGAGACCCGAAGATGACTTGTCTAACTTCCGGACAGATTCACACGCAGTCCGGCTTCTTCAAAAGTCAGGATCTGGACTGAAGACCTCCAGCAAGGCGCCGACTCTGAGCTTGGTCCTGTTTGTAACCCGATGACGATTTGTCTAACTTCCGGACTGATTCACACACAGTCCAGCTTTTTCACAAATCAGGGTCTGGACCGAAGAGCTCCAACAGGCGCCTGGCATGGCGGCTGGTCTCCCCTCTCGGCTGCTTTCGTCTAGTCTCGTCCTCTTGTTTGCTCACACTGTGGGAAGAAGGTGGCTTACCCACAACTACCAGAGCAACATCCAGAGTATCACTTTGCATTGTGGATAAGTTCACCTGGGGTGTGGCTGGTAAGCCGACACTCAATAATCTCTCCTTGTGAACCGTGTTTAAGGCTGACAAGGAGACTTGAGAGTGACTGCTTAGAGAGCCGGGGATGGTCTCTTGCACAGACTGAATGTTACTGAGTGTTTCAATGCCAAGCATGGGCAATCGAGTTCCACTAGCAACAATTCCAGATGATACTGGCTCTGACTCAACAACCGAGTTAAGATGTTACACCAAAATACACTTTTGACGAGCTGTCTAACCTAAATGTACATAAGAGCACAGGACCAGACAAAATTCCTGCCAAATTTCTACGAGATGGAGCCATTGGTATAGCAGGCCCCCTAACCCACATCATCAACTTGTCAATTAACACCAACACCGTACCTGCTGAACTGAAGGAAGCTATTGTAACCCCTCTATTCAAGAAAGGAAATAAACTAGAAGTTGGCAACTACAGACCAGTTAGCATATTATGTATTGTATCTAAAATCCTTGAAAGAGCGGTATACACCCAAATTGAACACTACCTCAAACAAAATGATCTATTCTATAAGTTTCAATCAGGTTTCAGATGCATGTACTCGACAGACTCCTGTCTCATCCACTTAACGGATCACATTCATAAAGAAATGTCTAAAGGTAACTACACCGGTATGGTTCTTCTTGATCTACAAAAAGCGTTTGACACAGTAGACCATGATATCCTATGTAATAAACTACAAGCTATGGGCATAGGGTCTGTGAACTGGTTTAAATCTTATCTTAGTGGTAGAACCCAAAGAGTCAAAATTGATGATAATATATCTGATCCTATGCCAATTAACTGTGGGGTCCCGCAGGGAAGCATCCTTGGTCCCTTACTCTTTCTCTGTTATGTGAACGACATGGAACTGAGCGTCTCATGTAAATTATTACTGTATGCAGACGACAGCGTGCTTCTGGTTTCAGGAAAAGACCCAATAAGTATTGCCGCTTCACTTTCCAAAGAACTAGCATCATGTAGTGAATGGCTAGTGGACAATAGACTATCTCTTCACCTGGGCAAGACGGAAGCCATCTTATGTGGAACAAAACGCAAACTGAAAGACATTGTGGGCTTCTCGGTCAACTGTAATGATATTCCTATAACAACAGTGTCACAAGTTAAATATCTCGGACTGAAACTGGACGCGAGTTTGTCAGGTGAAACAATTTTGGAATCTATCCTGAGTAAGTGTAGAGCACGTATAAAATACCTGTATAGACAGGTGGGATGCTTGCCCGCGGCGACCAAAAAGACCCTCTGCCAAGCGCTTGTTCAATGTCATTTTGACTATTCTGTGTCATCCTGGTACTCTGCATCATCTAAATCAGCACAGCACAAACTTCAGGTCACTCAAAATAAAATGGTTAGGTTCATGCTGAACCTAGGACCCAGATCACATGTTGGCCAGGAACAACTTCAGTCACTAGGTATGCTCAATGTTTCTGACAGGGCCAAACAAATCAGGCTAACTAATGCCTTCAAAATTTTCTATGACAGAGCTCCAGAGTATCTAAAGAATGATTTTGTTAAAGCAAATGAGAGGAGTGGACATAATACAAGAAACATGATGTTTAATTTTAAGGTCCCGAGAATCCAAGGACAGGGTAAGCAAACATTCTTCTTCACTGCCATCAAAGACTGGAACCACCTACCCCAGTCAGTCCGTGAAAAGAGAACTCTGTATTCCTTCAGACGTAGCCTGAAGGAACACCTGAACCGGACAGCTGCGAGAAGGGAGCACCAAGCTTATGTCTACTACTAAATTATTATTATTATTATTATCAAAACTGCAAGCATTGTAACCGACATGAATTGATCCCCGGCTGGTAACTGAGTCTTGGTTCAGCACTTGGCCACCCTGGTTAGCATTGTACAAAGGAGTACAAAGGAAATCAAGCAACAACAGATCTAGTGACCCTTCTAGGTTGCTTGTCCTCCAAAACACTGAGGATCAAGTGTCCAAACAGTGGTTTAGAGTGGGTAAGGGAACATTGGAAAGGGAATTACTGCCCTGGAACTAATGTCCGTGGCAGGATTAGGAAGTTAGTAGGGGACAGATGGGTTAGTAACTGAGGGGGGGATAAAATAAAGTTATTCATTTACAAACGCAGTCAGTCGTCGGTTTGATGCAAGATATTTGTCTAGGCGGAGTTTAAATGAATCAACGGTGATGCAGTCTATAACGTTTCGGGGAAGCCCATTCCACAAGTTGACAACTCGATTGAAGAAGACATTCTTAGATTCGTGTGAGTTAAAAGATTTACCAATAATTTTGAAACCGTTTCACTGCGTGTAATTAGATTGGTCGATAGTGAAGTACTTACTACAGTTCATATTGTCGATGCCTTTGATGATTTTGAACACTTGAATTAAGTCACCTCTTAATCTGCGCTGGGTTAAAGGAAATAGATTTAATTCTCTAAGACGCTCTTCGTATGGTTTGTTCTTTAGGCTAGGTATCATTTTGGTAACTCTACGTTGAACTCGTTCTAGCTTGTTTATATCTTTTTGGTAATAAGGGCACCAGGATTGAACGCAGTATTCCAGAAGAGGGCGGACTAAGGAATTGTAAAGGGTTAGGATAACTTCTTTGGATTTATGCTCAAATGACCTGCCTATAAAGCCAATTATTTTGTTTGCCTTCTTAACAACTTCTGAACATTGTTGACTCGGTTTTAGGTTACTCGATATTGTTACTCCCAGATCGGTTTCTCTGTTTACATTCTTAAGCTGAGTGCCATTCATCGAATAGTTTGCTTTCTCATTTAGGTATCCGATATGTAGTACTTTACATTTATCCGCATTGAAACTCATTTGCCAAATTTGGGCCCAACATGACAATTTATCTAGATTGTGTTGCATATCGTCAACTTGTTCTTTTGAGAGTACGCTATTTGCAATTTTTGTATCGTCAGCAAATTTTGAGATTGTACAGGTGAGACCCTCATCTATGTCGTTGATGTAAATTAGAAAGAGAATTGGTCCTAGTACCGATCCCTGGGGTACCCCGCTACTTACATTGGTCCATTTAGATGCCTTACCGTTTATGACTACTCTTTGCTTTCTGTCGCTGAGCTGGGTGAGCTGAGCTGAGCTGAGCTGAGCTGTGCTGGCTGACACAGGGTAACACCGCACGAGTAGGACAGCAAACGTTGTAATATACAGACCTTTTCCACAGCATGAACTGTAACCATCCTTTCTCACCTTAGGATTTATGTCCTTTCTATTCCTAGGACCGTCTGTGAGGCAACCAAATATTGGTTTTAAGCCAGCAGGCTGAATGCTTGTCGATAATTGATTTGGCTGAAGTAGTGTCTCTTATCCTGGCGATAGTGGCGGCCTCGGCCCCACCACTGGCAGAGATGGTATCTTCCAAGTAGCAAAACTTGTCCATCATCTCCAGTGCCTCATTGCCAAAGTTAACACTCTTGAGGCGGTCATTGAGTACACGCTTACCTTTGCATACTATGCATACAAATTTCTCAATTTCGGACATCTTAAGAGGTCCCTTAATCTAGTGCAGCGCTTCTTCCCATGATGTACCCAGCTGTGGCAGACACTATAGACACTGTATTGAGTTTGCGCCCACTCTTTTTCTGCATGCTGCGCATGGGTATGCCCCACTTTTTTCTACCTTTCCTAGCCTTAAGCCACTGTATAAAACCTTTGTTTTATTTATATTAACTCTTAACACTTAAGTAGCCATCTTCTGAACTTGGCCTCGGCATCCCGGGCAGTATCTGCGATAAGTACTAGGTCATCTGCGTATAGCAGTTCCCAGGGAAGCCCAACTCTGAAATCACCAGATATTGCCTCCAGTACCATAACAAAGAGGAGAGGGCTCAACACAGAGCCCTCTGAAAGGAAATTCGAGACAGAGGCACAAATTGCTGTTTTCGAAGGGTGAGAGGGGAAGCCGGTTTACGTCGCGGTCCGAGTTTTTCTAACATACCGCGAGATATTGATAATAAAACTGAACAAAAATCATCCACATAACCAAACTTAGTGTCGTGGTTCTGTGTAGTGTAAAATCGAGTTGATTGTATAAATATCTTGGGAGATATAGCAAAATTGTTTGAAAAAAACGTTACTTCCTCCAGTGCCAGGCAGAAAAAACAGGACAGTGCCTAGGCCTATAGGAATCAGATGGCCGGCCAATCAGTGAATGCCCGAGATTTTAGTCCAGTGTGCTAAGTTAAATTAGCTACATTAGTGAAAAGTGGTTAGAGACGAGTCATGGATGTAAACTGTATTCCATGAAAGAAATACCGGCAATAATACAGAAAATACAAGGCCCATTGTATGTGTGGAACTCTACCTCCCCACCTGACCACAACACCATTAATCACTTCACACTTGTCCTATTGCCCACCTCTCATCGAAAACCTCTCTCCGATGTCGTAGGGATAGGCAAAGTCTAAACCTTTGTTATACAATTGTATTGATATTAGAACGTAACTTTGAAATAAAAAAAAATAAAAAAAAAATATCGAAAATTAAAAGAAACGGAGAATAATAATAAGTAAACTATTTTGTTATGCCACGTTTCCAAGAAACGTGAGATATTCTGATTGCTATTCCCGGCCTGGGAATGTGCAGTTATCAACAACTAGGGTACCTCTCCGCTGGGTGAGGACTGACATTATTTCCCCAAATTACCACACAAGTAATAGGCAATAGACATAAAACACACAGGAAGTTTACACAAGTTTTATTCTTATCTATTAGGGTACACGATATCAAAGCAGGGGTCCCTGGTGGACAATAATAATTAATAAAGAAATAATTAATAACACCGAGCAACAACTCGATATCAATAATATGTCCTTAAATATTAGCAAAGTATGCTCAAATGGTTTTTTCAATGGAGGTGTTTGGTGTTGTGGTGAAATTAATAAAAATATAGATTATTAGTAGGTTCAGGGATATTTGGTAGTGAGGCCGGTCTATATGATCTGTGCCCCATGAGTATTGGTAGTGAGGCCGGTCTATATGATCTGTGCCCCATGAGTATTGGTAGTGAGGCCGGTCTATATGATCTGTGCCCCATGAGTATTGGTAGTGAGGCCGGTCTATATGATCTGTGCCCCATGAATATTCGTAGTGAGGCCGGTCTATATGATCTGTGCCCCATGAATATTCGTAGTGAGGCCGGTCTATATGATCTGTGCCCCATGAGTATTCGTAGTGAGGCCGGTCTATATGATCTGTGCCCCATGAATATTCGTAGTGAGGCCGGTCTATATGATCTGTGCCCCATGAGTATTGGTAGTGAGGCCGGTCTATATGATCTGTGCCCCATGAATATTCGTAGTGAGGCCGGTCTATATGATCTGTGCCCCATGAGTATTCGTAGTGAGGCCGGTCTATATGATCTGTGCCCCATGAATATTCGTAGTGAGGCCGGTCTATATGATCTGTGCCCCATGAATATTCGTAGTGAGGCCGGTCTATATGATCTGTGCCCCATGAGTATTCGTAGTGAGGCCGGTCTATATGATCTGTGCCCCATGAGTATTCGTAGTGAGGCCGGTCTATATGATCTGTGCCCCATGAATATTCGTAGTGAGGCCGGTCTATATGATCTGTGCCCCATGAGTATTCGTAGTGAGGCCGGTCTATATGATCTGTGCCCCATGAGTATTCTTTCCTCTCATTTAAACATTAGGCTACCATAGCGCGGTTGGGAATATGAACATGATTAGATTAATATTCAGTATTCGAGAATGGATAATAAGTCGTAGGCGTGTGCATAAACCTTTAACCGTCCTGGTGGTGTAATGGTTAGAATGTTTAAAAATCTGTGTGTGATAACCCAGGTTCGAATTCCGGTGGATCACAAATATGCTTTCATTAATTTCAATGGAGGTGTTTGGTTTTGTGGTGAAATTAATCAAAATATAGATTAAATTATAAACAAATAATACTATGTTGACAGAAGGGGTGAACCTCTCTATTAATACTATGTTGACAGAAGGGGTGAACCTCTCAAATAATACTATGTTGACAGAAGGGGTGAACCTCTCTATTAATAAACAGGAAGGACGATATTAAGTTCAAAATAAATAACTAGTTAATGCACAACGATTAACACAAATAATACTCATAAGTTACACAAGGTACATGGGTGAAAATGAACTTCACCAAAGGTAATAAGGAGTCTATTTCAAGAGACTGAAAAGCATTTAACTCTGCGACGAGACTTCACTATTTTGATATGAACCCAAATGATAATGAACGAATAAACTCAGGTCTGCAAGAAGTATTCTCGATTAATGTCTAGAGTGTATGTATTAATGACAGGAAGTCTTATAAATATATCTCCTATGCGAGGAACTCAGGAGCCTGAACTCGAGGAAGTATGTATATAAATTTCCCACAATATAGTGTGTATTGCTTCTCAACAAACGGGATAACTAGAACAAACAAGGAAGGAAGAGGTAAAGCCTCTTCTATAATTACGTTGCACTTAGGAGAATCTCAGCATACCTGGGTCTAGACTCTCACAATAATAATTGTTACCATATATATCTAAAGTATATCTAAATGTTCCCCTACTAAAGGAATGACCAACGTCTTTCCAGGAGTAGGAGGAAGGTTAGTTTTCTTAGTGTGAATCTGAGAACTATCACACACCAGCCCAACTTTGTCAGAGGCAGGAGACAGTCGATGAGGAATGAGATATTTCAACAAGTCTCGGGAGGTCCTTATTCTCAGTATTGTGTTGAGGAATATTTCCAGGCTTAGTGGGTTTTGGCAGATTTGTTCGTTCAACAATAAGTCTGTTAGGAGATATTACCCGCCATGCAAGGTCGCAATAAGTCCTGAACTTATGAGTTACTTCTAATTTGGCAAGTAACGCAATTTGGGGATCGAAATTATCCAAGTTCACAGGGCTGTCTTCTACCTTCAACTTGTTGTGGAGTGGCGTCAGATGCCGAAATTGGTCACAATGACAAGATTCAGAATTTGCAACTATCCTTTCTACCTTAGGATTACTTGATAAGGATCCAAAAAAAAGTGCATTAAGCCAGCAGGCTGAATGCTTGCCTGTGGTCGGGTCAGCGTGAATAGTGTTTCTTTTATTTCTGAGTTGTCTTGGTCACGTGCTTCCAGGGCAACAAGAGCACAACAGCGTATCTTACAGTTTCTTACAGTAGATCCTCTGGAAAAAGGCAAACTAGGCCTGTGTATCCAGCTCAGTGCCAGTACTTGCACTGCTGCGGTCGTTCACGGTGTTGGCGGCGGCGGTAGCAGACGCAAATTTTTTACTATTCTGTATTTTCGCTTTGTAATCAAATTTTGAATCTTGTCTTCCCCATGCTTTATCAAGATTACTTTCAAACTTCCTTAATGATTCGGAATCGACTACATACTGGGGCAGTGCATTCCACTCATTTACCACTCTATCACAAAAAGAGTTCTTTGCCTTTTCAAGCCTAGTTCTTTCCTTGTAAATTTTCTTAGAGCGTCCTCTCGTTCTTGTTCCCTCCTGCATCAAGAAGATACCTTCACACACATCCTCATCATACTTTCCTGACACTATCTTAAAAGTCTCTATCATATCCCCTCTCTTTCTCCTATATGCCAGTGTCGGAAGTCCCAGTGTCCTCAACCTCTGCTCATAGCCCGCGCTCTTCAACGTTGGTACCAGCTTGCTAGCTCTCCTCTGCACTTTCTCCACTGCTTCTATATCCTTTACCATATATGGAGCCCACACCTGGTTCGCATATTCCAGGTGCGGCCTAACCAGCGCTGTATAGAGATTCCTGAAGATTTCTTCATCAAGTGACACAAATGTCCTCCTTATCAGCCCTACAATTCTATTGGCTTTATTTATCTTTTCCGCTAATTGTTCTGAGAAATTTAACTTATTGTCTATCACTACTCCTATATCCTTTTCTGCACTCACTTCCTCCATCGCTTCATACATACTGCATCCTACCTTGTCTGTCTTGCTTGTCCCAATCCGCATGTACTTGCATTTTTTTTGGATGAAATGGCATTAACCAATGTTCAGACCATCCCTTCATGCCCTCCACATCTCCTTGAAGCAAACCCACATCTTCCTTACTCCTCACTCTTCTATACAGCTTAGTGTCATCCGCATACAGGTATATCTCACTTCCATTAGTTATAACTTCAGATAAGTCGTTGATAAACATTACGAACAGTAGTGGTCTCAACACGTATCCCTGAGGTACCCCACTTGTAACTTCCCTCCACCTATTCCATTCACCAGTACCCTCTGTCTCTGATCTTTCAGGAAGGCTTCTATCCATTTCACACATTTCTCTCCTATACTATAGCTTCTAACTTTCTCTATTAGCCTTTTATGTGGGACCTTATCGAAGGCCTTCATAAAATCGCAATATACCACATCTATAACATCCCCATCCTCCAGAATTTGCATCCAATCATCTACCACCTTAATTAGCTGTAGCACCGTCGACCTCCCCGGCAAGAATCCGAACTGCCTCTCACTGAAAAGTTGGTTGGATTTCATATGTTCCATTATTCCTTCTCTAATTACAGTTTCCATTAGTTTACACACAACACTTGTAAAACTGACTGGTATATAGTTTCCTGGGTCATTTCTCTTTCCCTTCTTAAAAATAGCTGTTATGTTTGCCTCTCTCCAGTCCGTCGGGATTTGTCCTGTATTAAAAGATACCTCAAATAACATTTTTAATGGCTTTACTAATATCTCACCTCCTTCCTTTATGATTCTTGGATGTATCCCATCCAGTCCCGGGGACTTACTTCCGTTCATTTTTCCTATAGCACTCCTTATTCCAGCATGGGAAAACTCTATCAGTTCCAGTGCTGGTGCCTGTTTGATGGGAATAGTAGGCACCGCATCATCCGACTCCACTGTAAGTACCTCCCCAAAGTATTTCCCCAGCACCTCTGCTTTCTCCTTATCAATTTCTGCTCTATTCATGTCATCCGAGTCTCCTATCAGTTCTGGGATACCTACTCTTCTTGTTAACTTTTCTTGAATATACTTCCAGAATATTTTTGGATTAATTTTCTTTCACATTTCTTGCAATCTCTCTTTCCCTCTCCTTCAACCCCCCCCCCCCCCTTGTCTCCCACCTTATTTTATTGTTTATTTGTCTGCATTCTAATTCCACTTCTTTAGTTTCTATACTAGACCCATTGTTCTTTTTTAACAATTTTAATCTTACCCACTAACGTTTCTTTCTTCTTATCAATGTCTAAAGCTCTCTTTTCATTGGTAATTCTGGGTTCGTTCTTTTCCTCAATTTTGTTTTATCCTTATATTCTCTTACTGGTACACATTTGGATATAGCATTCTCCAGTTTGACTCTAATCTTCCTCCACATTCCTTCAGCATCTTCACCGTTCAAGTACTCCCCCCAGTCAATGTCCAAACACCGTCTCAGCAGCTCATAATCTGCTCTATCATACATGTATATTTTTTTGCTTCTATTATCCCTCTCTGTTTTAATATTGCAACTAAAACTTATACAAGCATGGTCACTACGACCTATAGGACTATCCACATTGACATCCTCCACTATATCCTCCTCATTACTAAATATCAAATCAAGTACACTCCCCTGCGTCCCATCTCTAAATCTTGTTATCTCTGTAATATGTGGCGTTAAGAAACAATCTCTCACTTTCTCTATGAACTTGTATTCCAGGCTACACTGTCCCGCTGGAGTAGTACAATTTGCCCAGTTGATCCTTGGCAAATTGACATCTCCAATCAAAATCTTATATTTGTTCTCTCTATTATCTGTTTTCTCCATTGCTTTCAGTAGGTTATCATCCTCTCCCCTGCTATTATTTGGGCTTCTATATATAGAGGCAATTAGAATTGACCCTCTTGCACATTTTACTTCAATACACAAATACTCACAATACTGCTGTCTCAAAGTATCTTTATTTTATTTTCAGTTGTGGGGTAAGATGCATTGGTTGCAGCTTTTATTTCAGGTGAACTTATTATTTGTGCACTTCGTGAAACTGGGTTGGTGCTCGGGTTAGCTGTGTGTTGGTAATTATTCAAGTTCGAAATGGGGAAAATTTTCTCCAAGTCTGGCATGTTATTTTCGTCTCATTGATTTGAGGCACTAGAAGTTGTGGCTGCTGTTACATATTTTTCCTCGATGCACGTTATGAAGTTAATGATGGGTGTGATGTTTTACGGTGTTGTGTGTTGTCTGTGTTGGCCAGGCATAGGTGCAATTGTGGCGTCCCCCACTCTAGACAACTCCACGTGGACATAAGCCTTTCGCTTTTTCGGGTAAGTTGTAGGTTGCAGATCTGGCTCATTGTTGTTTCTGCTGATGCACTGGTTGGAGGCGGTGATGTGGTGAAAGTTGGACGCCTCTGGCACTGCAAAGGAATGTGGGGTGTTGGTGCGAAGGTTGTTTCGGGGTGATCTTGACGAGTCTTATAATAGTCCCTCCTATGTGATGCGTTTTCTCTGGAGCTGTTTCGGGCTCTGTTTTCTTCTGATGAATGTGGCTGGTGGAGATTGCTCTGGTTGCATGTTGTTATGGTGACAATTCTGTTAGGTGGCTCACTTGATTTTGTGGATGTCTGGGGCAGTTGGTGATGGTGTTTTTGCATCTCTTTTTATCCTCGCATCTCATATTTAAATCAGTGTAGACTGTTTCTCGACCATATTGCGGGATAGTAGGGATGTTATTGGGTATAGAATCTCCCACACACCAACGATGGTGTAAATTCGGTTCTGTGCAGTGCTAAATTGAGTGTTCGAGAAAATATGTAAATTGATATGTAAATTGATATATATTATACGTAGTCTGGAAAATTTGCTACCGATAGGCTACATTTTCCGAGAGTGCAGTATATTAGGCTACGAAAGCAAGCAGTTGACCAATGCCGTAATGCCGGAAGTCAGTCAGAAATGATAAAGTATACTCCGAAAAAAAGAAAAAGAAAACAAAATATGTACAGAAATAAAATATATTTCAGAAATCTTTTTAGAGTAGGGTAACTTAAGGGATATGGGCCACCTTACCCCCCCCCCCCCCCACACACACTAACTGCAAAACAAACACCTCCCTTGTCCTCTGTCCCCACCCCCCACTCACGCACCCCTATCTCCCCTTGTCAGGTCTGGAGTAAAATCAGAAAATAGAAATAAGAGAACAAACAAATAAAAAAATAAAATAAACTTCATGATTGTCTACCAGGGACACTTGTACGAGGTGTAAGCTTAATATACTCGTGAATAAAGACGCAGAATGCCAGATATGCAAACTAACATACCATTGGGTTTGTGTAGGACTGACACTAATAAATGTGTTATGCCACGTTCAGAAGAAACGTGAAATATTCTTATACAACTTCTAGCTTCTCTACTGGGTGAGGGCTGGCACTTACTTCCAATACGATACACTAACAACAGGTAATAAACAAAGGCACATGACAAGTAAACACAATATTTTATTCAATGGTAGCAGAGGTTCATAACACATACACGTCTCAATATATTAATAATGATGGATGATAGCATAAATACAATAATGATTAGTACAACATAGTGATCAATGGTCTCGCATAGATAAATAATCAATATTAGACAATACAATAGTGAGGTCAATATAGAGACAAATAAATCAGTGTAACATATAGAGGGAAATATCCTCAAAACACAGGTAAATCGTTCTAACTAGAGTCTTTTAATTAGATCCGCAGAGGGTGCATAAAAGATTAAAATACCGTCCGGGCCAAAGGGGCTTAAGTCTGCGGTATATGTTGACAATGACTGGATGGATACAGCAATAACATAAGAACAATCTAAAACATCAAAGATGAACACTGGTGATACTAATTCACCGCCAAAGTATATAATTATAACAGATAGATATCAATGATCTACAAAGTTTAAGTTACGTTAACACAACATAGATTCAATTTATAGCATAGAATCACTGATATTGAAGCACTCAACTTTGCTTGGCAAACGCTCACTGATTTTAATTATGAACCTGGCGACATAGACGAGCAACCTCAGGTGCCTAGCAAGTTATCTGAATTACGTGTAAAGGTGTTGTATATAAATTCACTAGGGTGTCTGGTATGTATATTTTCTATTTGACGAGTAACGGGAATCCGAAGACTCGAGAAAGTATATATATATCGATATCCGGATTACCGTAAGTAGTGTATTGTTTCCCTAAAACGGGATCACGAGATCAATCAAAAGAGAGAAGAGAAAGCTTCTCTAATTACGTTAATATTATAATGACACTCGATACACCTGGGATGTTAACCCTTCACCAAATCGCATTACCACTACAAAAAATTTTTTACTTAAAGGAGGCTCTGGAGTCACGGGGAAGAACACTGGCTGATGAATTGGGGCACTGTAGGTCAACACGGTCACGAAGCTCCTACTCAGGGCCAAACAACTCCAGGTACACTTCCGCGCGTCTCTGGACTCGGCTCTTCCCCTTTTGGTCCGCTCGGCAGACACACACACTGGCCTCGGGAACAGAACTCTTTTCTTTGACCCTGGGAATCTCAATAGATTTGCCCGGGGTACTGGGTAGGTTGGGTAAGGCGACTTGAATATTATCTTTCTCGTGTTGTTCTTTAGCTGACGGACCAGCTATAAGTAAACGAGGGGAAGACGATATTGTTTGTCTTAGGTGTTCCTGTTTCGGTAAGAATTGTTCATCAGAGATTCCCGAAGGATCTGCATGAGGAACAACTCAAGCTCTGGGTTTCCCTGAATCCTCCTGTGCACGATCCCCTTTCAGAGATAACCGTGGTCGCTTGGATTGCAAGTACTTTCCTGAGTCCTGAAGGACTTTTGGATTTGTCCCTGAATCCTCCTGTGCACGATCCCCTTTCAGAGATAATCGTGGTCGCTTGGATTGCAAGTTCTTTCCTGAGTCCTTAAAGACCTTTGGATTGTATTCCACTGCAATCTGGCCTGGCGCATTAAGCGGTCCCGGCAACTGGTTTCCTTTAAATCTTACCCACTAACGTTTCTTTCTTCTTATCAATGTCTAAAGCTCTCTTAGACAAGTTCGACCGGGTTCGAATCCCGGTGGATCATATATACTTTAATTAATTTCATTGGGGGTGTTGTGGTGAGATTAATAAAAATAAAGATTATTAGTAGGTTCAGGGATATTTCGTCGAGAGGCCGGTCTATATGATCTGTGCCCCATGAATATTCTTTCCTCTCACTTAAACAGTAGGCTACCATAGCGCGGTTGGGAATATGAACATGATTAGTAGATTAATATCCAGTATTCAAGAATGGATAATAAGTCGTAGGCGTGTGCATAAACCTTTAACCGTCCTGGTGGTGTAATGGTTAAGGTGGCAAAAATCTGTGTGTGATAACCCGGGTTCGAATCCCGGTGGATCATATATACTTTAATTAATTTCATTGGGGGTGTTGTGGTGAGATTAATAAAAATAAAGATTATTAGTAGGTTCAGGGATATTTCGTCGAGAGGCCGGTCTATATGATCTGTGCCCCATGAATATTCTTTCCTCTCACTTAAACAGTAGGCTACCATAGCGCGGTTGGGAATATGAACATGATTAGATTAATATCCAGTATTCGAGAATGGATAATAAGTCGTAGGCGTGTGCATAAACCCAGTGGTGGGCGCGTTCCGGTGGGACCGGTAATGCGGCAGCGCTCCGCGCTCATCAGACATAAGGTAATGCGGCAGGGCTCACACGCTCCTTTTGTCAGCAGACCCGATGCGCTTCCCACTCTGCGCTCCTGCGCTCCGCGCTCCCAAAAATAGGTATATACAAAAAAAAAAAAAAAAAAAGCTTCTAGAAGTTATTTAATTATTTACCATTGTCCTTCACTTTGTCCTTTGTCTTTCACTTCACTAAATTCCAAGAATTCAAAACATTCATAAAACCTCAAGTCATGGTGTCTTTCTGAAGTTTAACTGTTTAAGTTTCTCACTTTCTCAGTTTCTGTTATTCTTTATGTCATATCAATGAATCAAATATCAATGATATGATATGATTGATATCATTGCAAATGTCAATGATATGATATGATTGATATCATTGTGAGTTTGTGACATTGTGACTGTCCATTGATATCTATGATATGACATAAAGAATTACAGAAACTGTCCAAACTGAGAAACTTAAACAGTTAAACTTATCAAGCTAACATTCTAACAAGCCTATTCAATACAATAACAACAATACAACATGATTAGTATTTAGTTGATTACATGATTAAATGAATAATAATTTAATATCATAATATCATTAATATGATATGATTAATTGATTATATAATTAATAATTTAATATCATAATATCATTAATATGATATGATTAATTGATTATATAATTAATAATTTAATATCATAATATCATTAATATGATATGATTGATTATATAATTAATAATTTAATATCATAATATCATTAATATGATATGATTAATTGATTATATAATTAATAATTTAATATCATAATATCATTAATATGATATGATTAATTGATTATATAATTAATAATTTAATATCATAATATCATTAATATGATATGATTAATTGATTATATAATTAAGAATTAATATCATAATATCATTAATATGATATGATTAATTGATTATATAATTAATAATTTAATATCATAATATCATTAATATGATATGATTAATTGATTATATAATTAATAATTTAATATCATAATATCATTAATATGATATGATTAATTGATTATATAATTAATAATTGATTAAAATTTAATATTATTATTAATTTATTATTATTATATTTTCAATTTTTTAGTCCTGCGACTCCTGCTCCATCAGCTCTTTAGGCTCATTGTAGCCCAGCAGCTTCATGTTGCCTCGCATGAAGACCAACTCCTCAAAATTACTGGCTGTCAGGCAGGACCTCTTAGCCCTCAGGATGTCCCCTGCACAACTGAACATTCTCTCCACAGCTGCAGAGCTAGGGAGGGGGGTGTTATATTTGATGAAGAGTTTTACCCACGCCTCCCTGTGGTAGCTGGGGAAGAGGTCCTTGTTGATGGGGGCCTCGCTGTGGGAACGCTTCCAGCCGTCCAAGGTCTTGAGTAATTCCTCACTCAGACTCTCCTGCCTCCTGGCCGTCACTGGAGTGTCATCCAGGAGGTCAAAATAATCGTCCTGCTGCATTACCCATGGCCTACGGGCCATACCACTGCCAGACTTACCCTTAGGCCCCTTCGTAAGCCGTAACTTGCCCGTAAGGTTTACTTTGCGTTAGCAAAAGCCAAAACAAAAAAATAACAAGTTAACAACTGTAACACTGTCAGTCTGTCACTATCATAGTATCACTGTATCACAGTTCACTAACACTGTGAGTAACACCGTACGAACGGTACGATGACTGTACACGATAATGACGTTCTTGTACCTGTTGTTGACAGGAAAAATCGCGTCCGGAGCGCCAGAAAGGAGCGCGAATTTCTAGCTGCGCTCCCCGCCTGCACTCCGATTTCAGAATTTTGCCGCTCCTCGCTCCGCGCTCCTCTATATTGGTAATGCGCACCGGATCGCAGAGCGCAGAGCGCCAAATCGGCGCGCCCATGCCCACCACTGCATAAACCTTTAACCGTCCTGGTGGTGTAATGGTTAAGGTGGCAAAAATCTGTGTGTGATAACCCGGGTTCGAATCCCGGTGGATCATATATACTTTAATTAATTTCATTGGGGGTGTTGTGGTGAGATTAATAAAAATAAAGATTAGGTAATAACCCAGATTGTGTGAGATGACAAGCCTCAGTTACTTCCGGATTGTATTGAACAACAACTAGGTTAGGCCCATTTAGCGATCCCAACAACTGGCCTCCTTTAGGTAATAGCCCTAGTTGTGTACTATGACAAGCCTTTATATCCTCTTTCCTTTCTTCCTTAGGAAAACCTTTACAGGATTCAAATATTTGTCTCAAGCCAGCAGGCTGATTGCTTGCCTTAAGTCTGGCCAGCGTGGGTAGTGTCTTTTTCGGCTGCGTTGTCATGCTGGAGTTGGTTCGGGGTAGCAAGGGCACACAGGTAGAGGTTTTGCCTCCTGCAGGCGCAGCAGGGGCGGCAGCTACCTTTTTGGGCAGCCCTTCTAGTCGCGGTGATGTAGAACTGTGTTGGGCGTCTCTGGCTGGTGTGGTTGTGTAGATATTGGTGGTAGCATCTTTCTTGTTGTGACTACTTTTGGGGGGTTTATTACAGGATTTATTTGGAGATGTTCTAGGTGGTTGGGAGGGCCCGATTATAGTTTTCCGGGGTCTTGCCACAAGGGCCTTACGGGGTTTGCAAGGGTTTGGTAAAGGGGGTTGTAATAGGTGTAAAGTGTTGTTGAAACGGCTGGGGCTGGGTGACGCACGTGTTCCGTGCTTTGGCTCCTTTTTCTCCGTCTTTGGGGTTGTTTCTCAGCTAGTTGGTTATCTCGTAAGCTGGACACAATTGGTGTTGATGATGTGTGAAGGTTTGCAGGATCTGGGTGTTGCAGGAGTGTAGTAATCTGCGTATGACTGGTCTCACTTGTTGGTAATTCGTCAGGTTTATTATAGTTTGCCCAGGCATGGGAGCGCTGGGCATTTTCTTTGACACAGAGTGGCTTTGTGTTTTCTGTGGCTGAATAAGGGGGTGACTTGAATATATTTCTGACGTTCTCGATCGTGGGTGTGGATAGATGTCGGATGGAACCAATTTTTTCCACTGCTGCTGGGGTGTCACTGGTTAGGTTGGTTGAAGTCAGGGCAGATGTGGTGAGGCTTTGGTCAGGCCGCATCTCAAAATGAGGCGTACAATAATAGAGGGAAGAGCCTCCATTTCTGCGATAATTGTTTCTATGTCACGTGGCAAGTCATTCAGACTGTAGAAAATACCGAAGTACAAGATAGACCGAAATATAGCCAAGACGTAGCTACTTTTCATAAACAAATGGAGAACCATGGGGGCCTCAGGGCCCATACCCGTATCTAATCCCACACCCACACCCCCTCCCACACAACAACCCACATCACCTCCTGCATATCAACACACATCGCCTCCCCCACATCGATCAACACCACCTGCCGACACCAACCATCCTCACCCTACACATCCACATACCCTGTCTCACACCAACTCACACCTGCCCAGCACAAATCCCCCTCACTCAATCATCCCCGCCCAAATCCCTCCCACAATGCTCAGATGCTCCATCAACCTCCCACAGCAGTAGGTCACACGGAGGTCATCCCTCTGCAAAATCCTTCCACCCAGAAACCCCCACATTAATACCATCTATGGCCATTGACCACCCTACTGCTGTTGATCAAATACATTTTCAGGATGAAAGTATGATGCAGCAAGCCTCCATATCAGGCTCCCCTAATTCCAACCCCACAGATAACCCTTCCACATCGCCTACCCCCTCACCACTGCCACCGGCCCACCTACAGCCGACCCATAACACCATCCCCCTGCAGGCCTCCCCCACTCATACACGAACCCCTCTCAGTCACAGCCACACCTACTGGGGTTGTCTACACCCAGGGGCGTAGCTAGAGATTTTGGGGCCCGGGGGGCTTTGTTCATATTGAAGTAATAATTGAAGTAATATAAAATGATTATAAAACCGTTATCTAGTTAGCTTACTTTACAAATATCTTCGATACCACCCAACTTTCTCACAAGGTTAAGTTCATAGGTTATCTATGAAATATAGCTAACGATTAGACCATTACAGTTCACGAAAAAGGAGAATATAATACCGAAATTCGTGGCTCGTATAATTATAAATAATGGTATGTAAGCCTATCTTCGAATATACACTCCACTTACTAGCTACCATGTTTCATATTTTGAATACTTCAAATTATGCCTTATTATTCCTTTACACATGCTTACGGAAAACACAGTATAATAATCAACTTCCAAACTCAATAGTGCTATATTGTAATATATATATATATATATTATTAAAGACCGGAAGTTATGGCACTAAAAAACACTAAAATAGGCAGGCAAAAAGGCATTTATAGATTATAACAAAAGGCTAAAAAAATTCATATATTGATGAAAAAGGCATTAAAAAGGCTTTTATTTTCTATATTATTATATGGTGAAAATGCTAAAATCAAGCTATAATAGGGTAAATATTACCAAAGTAACATTGTCATTGATACACTTTCTACATTTTTCCCTGATTGCACATAATTACAAGCATTTTCTTCAAATTGTCAGGCGCTAAATTTTGCCGTCTGTCGGAGAGAGGCCAATTTAGGCCAGGTTGCCATCTGGGGGCAGCAACAAGCAGCAATAGAACACGTGGAGATGTAGCCTTGTACATTCATGACTCACTGATATGTAATGATTTCCTAAATAACAGTAATGAAGTGGTGGAAATACTGAGAGTTAAAATAGAATTCATAAATTTAGCAGTTATTGTTACATAGAGGCCTCCGGACTCATCCCTAGAAGAATTCAAAACCCAGCTCAACAAAATAAAATCAGAAGTGGAAGCCTTGAGGAACCCGACACCAAATATTATGTGGTTAGGAGACTTTAACCTACCAAACATTAGATGAGGACAACTGGAAAACCAAGTAGTGGCGAATAACACCAGAGAAGCATATACAAGAGAGCTTTTTAAACTTTGCCACTTTTTTAGTCTTACCCAGCATATTGCCGAACCCACACGGGAAAACAATATCATAGACCTTGTCTTCACTAACAACAACTCCCTAGTACACAGCAAATTCAGTAAATTTAACTTTAAATAAAACAAATATTAGGTGAGGTAAACCAAGAATTAGAGAAAATAGACTGGGAAGATTTAATGAACAACCTGACACCATCGGAAGGTCTAGTCTTAATAACAGAAACCATGACCCAAATATGTAGCCACCACATACCTGAAAGACAAACAAGATGAAGAAGCAAACAAAAACGGGAAACAAAAGCTGTACAGGAGAAGGAAACTACTAACACAACGACGCACACAACAAAATCTACAGGATAGGCAAAAAGTCCAAATAGATAGAGAAATTGCGAAAATTAAAAAGACTAAGAAACTCATATGAACTACAACATGTAGAAGAGGAGAGGAAAGCTATTGCAGGTATAAAGGAAAATTCCAAGTACTATTTTCATATGCCAAACAAAATACTAAAACAGCATCAAACATCGGCCCACAGGGGACAAAAAAAAGAGATGAGAGAACTCTTACACTAGCAGTATGAAATGGTCTTCAGTGAGCCTGACGAAACAAAATACATCAGAGACCAAAATTAATTTTTCATGGAAAACTCCCCTACAGAAACACCCTAGATGCTGAATATTGATTTCGGTCCAAAAGACATAGAAAAGGCCATTTCCAATATACCATCCCACTCGGCACCAGGCACGGACTCATGGAATTTGATCCTAATGAAGAAATGTAAGGAAAGCCTCTCAAAACCCTTGGCTATAATGTGAAGGAGGAGTCTAGACACTGGTAAAATACCAGATAGCTTGAAAAAATGCAATAATTGACCCTCTGCATAGAGGAGGGAGTAAAGCACTACCAAAAAACTACCGCCCGGTAGCTCTAACATCCCACATCATTAAGGTTCTCGAGTGAGTCCTGCAAAGAAAAATCTCAACATTTATGGAGTCACATGAACTATACAACACCGGTCAATATGGGTTCATATGGGTTCAGAGCGGGAAGATCATGTCTGTCACAAATTTTGGAGCATTATGAAAAAATCTTAAGTCACTAAAAGAATAGACAAACGTTGATGTCATTTACACTGATTTTGTTAGGGAATTTGATAAATGTGACCACCAACTCAAAGCAAAAGGTATAATTGGGAAAATCGGACAGTGGATATACAACTTCTTCGTAAACTGGAAACGATCAGTAGCAGTAAGCCATGTCACATCTGAGCCTTCAGATGTCAAAAGCTCCCTTCCCCAAGGAACAGTGCTAGCGGGGCGCCCCTTCTTTTCCTCATTCTAATCAATGACATAGATGCCACCACAAGACACAGTACAGTGTCTTCTTTTGCTGATGACACAAAACTAAGCATGATAGTAAACACACAGGAGGACACGGGCCGGCTGCAGCAAGTGATAAATGTAGTGTTCCAGTGGACCAGGGAAAACAACATGCAATTCAATGAAGACAAATTTCAATTAATACGATACGGAGATAATAATGTCGTTAAAGAGAATACAAACTACATAACAGAATCCAACCACATGATAGAACGTAAAGACAGTGTGAAATACCTTGAAGTGTTAATGTCTGAAAATATGGAATTCAAAGAACATAACCAGGTCAAAGTTGCAGCTGCGAAACGGCTAATGGGTTGGATTCTGCGTACATTTAAAACACTCGGTGAATTGCCTATGATAACACTCTTCAAATCTCTAGTGCTACCGCGGCTTGAACACTGTAACGTATTAACATCCCCATACAAAGCAGGCGAAATAAATGATCTAGAGAGTGCAAAAAGGAATTTCACCTCGCATATAAACTCTGTAAAACATCTACACTATTGGGAGCATTTAAGATCACTGAAACTGTACTCGTTGGGGCGTAGAAGAGAACGTTACCTAATAATATACACATAGAAAATTGCAGAGGGTTTAGTACCCAAACCTACATACACCAATAGTCATGAAATTCAGTGATAGGAGAGGCTGGGAATGCGATATCCCCTGGATGAATAACCGGAGGGCTATTGGCTCTCTGCGAGAGGGTTGGTTATCACACAGCGGACCACATCTCTTCAACAAACTCCCACTGCGAGTAAGAGACAATGAGGGGCGTCTCGTTAGACAACTTCCAGAGAGCCCTCAATGTCAAACTGCGTGCTGCCCCTTCGAACAGATCTGCTGCACCAAATCACCTCCCAGAAAAACGAGGGGCGGCGCGCTCCTTGGTGCCACTAGGAGAGTGGCGAACACAACCTTAGGTGACCTTGGGTAGGTGATAGAGGGATAGAAACCGAAGGAGGGTAGTTTGAAATTTAGAGATTTGTACCAGACTATCAAAGAAGATCACCAGTAGAACGGGCCTTAACCTAAGAAGTGCGGATGGGGGTAATTAGACACCTCTGCCTGTGCTGACGTATTTGAGCTGTTTCCATCACTAAAATATTAATTTTACCATAATTATATAGCATTAATACTTATCCATACGCGCCTATTATGGGTTGATTATAAAGGTATTAACCTGAAACAACAATAAAACGAGTGAAAACAGCGTTTGGATGGTCAAAATCGGAGATACAGGCCGCGAGTTATATAATGTATGGGTGAGGCAACTTGCTTTCCCGCCAATTTCCCCCAAGGCCACTAAGACACAGTCGATCGATACTCTCTCTCTCTCTCTTGCACTCGCTTGCTAACAGTGATGTCAATGCCCTGCTTGCAACTCGCTAATGTTAGCACGAAAATATACCTCAGAATAAGGGAATAACAGGGAAAATAGGTGATAACTGAAGGAGGGGAGGAAAGTGGGGAAGGAGGGGAGGTAGAGGAGTGATATTTTGCATGGCCCAGGGGCAAAAAAAAAAAATAAAAAAAATAAAATAAAAAAAAAAATATATTCTTTTTTCGATGTTTAACCCGTTGAGCCCCGGCTAGTTATAATATTTTGTTCACCCCAGTCCCAAGCCATTTTCACTTATTTTTTTTGTTTGCTAAAATGGAAGACAAGGATGAGAAATGAAAAAAAAAAAAAAAATCACCTCTGACATTTTTTTTTTGGGGGGGGGGGGGAGCCTCAAAAAATTTTGTTGAGCCAAAATGGAAGAGAATGGTGAGAAATGAACACAAAAATAAAAATAAACTCATTTCGGTCATTTGGGGGGCGGGGGGTGGGGGGTTTCAATAGTTCGTCTCCCCCGCATGACCACCCGCCCGGGAGCACTAGGGTAAAAACTGAGTATGGCATTGTACGGCATACATCCTAAGGAGTATCTCACATAAATCTCAAGCCTCTAGCTCCCATACGACCGGAGTAATGAAGGTTCAAAGTGGCGGTGAACTAGGGGTGTAAACTATCCCCACTAAGCCCACCACCACCAGCCGCGCGGCTGTCTCGGCCCGCTCACACCTACTGGCCCGGCTCCCACACACACTACGGTACCTCCCCCTCCTATTCTCCCGCCATTTCCTACCTTACGAGCCACGTAAGTGTTTTTTATATGTCGGACGCACGTGATGCGTCGCTGGGAGTTGGTGATCAAAGACTGCCGACGCAACACGTGCGACGCTGGGTCTCAATGGGTTAAAGGTGATTTTTTTTTTCTCTGACTCTTAACCCGGGAACTGCCGGGAGACTCTTAAGAGTTCCCCCGGCGGACTGCGGGGAGACTCTTAAGAGTCAGAGAAAAAAAAAATCAACTTTTGACATCGAGAAAAAAACATTTATTTTTATTTTTTTATTTTTTTATTTTTTTTGGCCCCTGGGCCATGCAAAATCTCAGTCCTCTACCTCCCCTCCTTCCCCACTTTCCTCCTCTCCTTCAGTTATCACCCTTTTTCCCTGTTATTCCCTTATTCTGAGGTATATTTTCGTGCTAACATTAGAAATCCGGTTGCAGGGTGTGGTCATCACTGATAGCAAGCGAATGCAAGAGAGAGAGAGAGAGAGTATCGATCGACTGTGTCTCAGTGGCCTTGGGGGAAATTGGCGGGAAAGCAGCTTGCCTCACCCATACATTATACAACTCGCGGGCTATATCTCCGATTTTGACCATCCAAACGCTGTTTTCACTCGTTTTATTGTTGTTCAGGTTAATACCTTTATAATCAACCCATAATAGGCGCATATGGATAAGTATTAATGCTATTAATGGTACAATAAATAGTTTAGTGACGGAAATACCTCAAATACATGCGCACAGGGAGAGGTGTCTAATTACCCCCATGCGCACTTCAGAGGTTAACCCAGTGAGACCCAGCGTCGCACGTGTTGCGTCGGCAGTGTTTGATCACCAACTCCCAGCGACGCATCACGTGCGTCCGACATATAAAAAACACTTACGTGGCTCGTAAGGTAGGAAATGGCAGGAGAATAGGAGGGGTAGGTACCGTAGTGTGTGTGGGAGCCGGGCCAGTAGGTGTGAGCGGGCCGAGACAGCCGCGCGGCTGGTGGTGGTGGGCTTAGTGGGGATACTTTACACCCTTAGTTCACCGCCACTTTGAACCTTCATTACTCCGGTCGTATGGGAGCTAGAGGCTTGAGATTTATGTGAGACACTCCTTAGGATGTATGCCGTACAATGCCATACTCAGTTTTTACCCTAGTGCTCCCGAGCGGGTGGTCATGCGGGGGAGACAAACTATTGAACCCCCCCCCCCACCGCCCCCCAAATGACCGAAATGATTTTTTTTCTTCTTCATTTCTCACCATTCTCTTCCATTTTGGCTCAACAAATTTTTTTGAGGCTCCCCCCCCCCCCCCAAAATGTCCGAGGTGATTTTTTTTTTTTTTTTTTTTTCATTTCTCATCCTTGTCTTCCATTTTAGCAAACAAAAAAAAAGAAGTGAAAATGGCTTGGGGCTGGGGTGAACAAAATATTATAACTAGCCGGGGCTCAACGGGTTAAGAGTCTTCCCGCAGTCCGCCGGGGGAACTCTTAAGAATCTTCCCGCAGTTCCCGGGTTAAGGAAACCGTACTGGCGATCTGAAAGTATATTATGGGAAGATAGATGCTTAAGAAATGTTGAGTTAAGAATAGTTTCAAAAACTTTAGAGATGCAAGATATGAGAGCAACTGGACAATTACTCCCACTAAATTGGTTCGTCGCCCTGGTCTTCTTTCTTTTGGTGCTTGGTCCCCTTGTGGTGTTTTAAATTTGCATTGCGACACAACAATAACAGTTTCTTAAGATTTTTTATCAGTTTAGTCATAAAATGAAATTGTCTTATCAGAGTTAAATAAATTTGACCCCTGAGTCTTACCAATGTTAAGAACTTCACTCATATTCCAGGTAAGATATTGGCGGCAACAATACCAAAATTAACATCACTGTAACAGAGTTACCACCCGCTCCAAAAATCATAAATATATTTATATTAACACCACTATAGTCTGTTTATAATTATATATATATATTACGGGTTTGACAACCCGAAGGGAAGGAAGGAAAACCATATATTTAGTAGTGGTTTCGTAGTCAATGATGTGAGAGCCTAATTACATATTAGGGCTCCCCGGGGCCCTATGGGGCACCCGGAGAATGCTTAACGCAACCTGAATATAAAAAAGAAATATCCTAGGGGATTCTCCTTACATAGTTCCTAGGGAACGTCATCAAAATGGATACCACATCAAAAATAAAAAATCTAAGATAGTAAAAGGATCTACAAATTCATAGCGCACCATTGTACAGGCAGGCTTACTATGCGCGTGCGTTCTAACTCATCCTCGAGCTTGATTCTGCCACTTTCTGAATAGCAAGTTGTGCATGAGCATGGGAAGAGGGAGGATGGGAGGGCCGTATACGTCATTGACTACGGAACCACTACTAAGTATATGGTTTTCCTTCCTTCCCTTCGGGTTGTCAAACCCGTAATTTATTAGTGGTTCTCTCCGTCAATGACATGAGAGCCTAGAATACCACGAATGGTGACCGGGACATCATATGCTCAACGTCAAAGACTAAAGAACTCACTACTTTACAAATATGTGCTGAATTTGGAATAATAAGAAAGTAATAAGGTGGGGTATCTGAGTAAGCCTTAAGGAAGTAAAATTATAATACAGTATAGAATAGATTAACACAAAAAAAGGTACAAATAAAAACACAGATCTATAAACTAGATGCATATGTACAATAATATAATTCCAATACATGAAACATCATATTACATGGAAATACTGAAAAACTAAAAAAAAAAAAAAAAAAATCTTATAGCAGGGTAGGATATGTACTTAATCTACTTTTATATGTATCAACCTTTTAGGGTGTGGTTCTCCAGCTGAGATACCCCCCCCCCCCCATCTTATTTTTAAATAAATCGTATATGTGATCAAACATTAATACTGGTGAACCTCACCCAAAAGAAATATGGCCTTATTGTTATTAACGGAAATAACTCATGGTGTTATAAATTCCTCATATACAATCAATACACATGACAGAACACTAAACTGGTGAACCTCACTTAAAGTAAGTTGTTCTATAATAACTGTAAAATAACAGAGTATGGTATTGTAACATTTCAGAAACAATCAATTAGGATTGATGAGGTAGTCTTAAAGCTACGCATGGTTCAGTGTGTCTCTCCAAGTGAACAGATAAGAAACGGGATAAAAAAGTATGATGAGAAGCCCAAACTTTAGTTTGCTTAATATCATTAATAGAGTACAGTAGTTATTTAAAAAGCGTACTGTGGTTGGCCATTTGCGAACATCATAAGCCCTGAATACTATGCCAGGTTCAGCGGCTTTAGTAACATCCACCAAAATGGAGGCTATATTTCTTTTAGTCAACCTTGACTTGTCAATAAGAGAGATCCATAAATGAGAGTGGTCTAAAGGTGAAGTTGCTTTGACATAATTGAATAAAGCTAACACTGGGCATAAAGAATGATGGTTGTTCCCTTTCTTTAAAACCTCGATAGTAAAAGGTGTAAAAATATGGTCTTCATGCTCCTTTTTGGCAATCAAATCTAGAGCAGGTGCAATAGTGACTGCTCGGTTATCAGGTTGTAACTGTAGGCAGTTAGGGAATCTAGCCATAGCTGCTAATCCAGAAACTCTATGAGCTGTAGCAAGGGAAATTAAAAAGATTAATTTGTGTAAAAGTTTCTCATTGGATGGATTAACAGAATATGGCCTTGTTTTTAGTAAGAGAACATTGAGGAAAAAGTTGCCTCGCATGGGCTCTAAGGCGAAAACATGCTTTAATAAAGCCAGCCTCGTCCTTAGGAGGAAGTCGGAGGACAGTCATATCAAAGAAGGGTTCTTTAATGGCAGTCAAATTATTACATAATGTGTTAACTGACAAGCGTCTATCTTCAAACAAATGATTCAAGTACTTCAGAATGAGACCAACTGATGCCACTTACTGATTTGATTCTACCAGCCAAGTGGTGAAACTTTTCCAATAAGACTCATACTGACGAAGTGTTGACACTGTATACTGGTGAGATAGTTTATAAAGCACTTCCGTATCGTAAGGTATTAGCCACGTTGTCTTCTGAATGTCCATAAGCTGAAATTTAGACAAGTCTGAAGGTTACCAATCTGATCTAAGTGGAAATGAGATATCGGAATGGGAATGGGATTCGGACACCACAGAGACAGCTGGTTGAACCAAATCTGAGCGGGCCAAATTGGTGCTATTAGACAGACATGACCGTGAAATGACTGAAGTTGATGAATAACTTTGCACATTAGAGTCGTGTCTGGTGGAGGGAACAGGTAAATCGAGGACCACCTGTTCCACTCTACCGAGAATGCATCTGGTCCACCTGCTCGAGTCTGCTGCCATCTGGTCAGAAACAGTGGAAGCTATGTCGATTGCATTGAGGCAAACAGGTCTCTTTGTGGACGATGAGGGAGAATGAATTTGTCGAAGGTGTTCTGTTTGAATGTCCATTCTACTAATGTACTCCAGCCCCGGTAAAAGGCATCTGGCGAAAGGTTCGCCAGTCCCGGGAGGTACATGGCTTGAATAGAGATGTTGTATTTCAGAGCTAGGAAACATATTCTCTGATATCCTCTGGAGAGTTAGAGATCTGGTCGAACCCTGCTTGTTTATGTATGACACTGCTGCAGTGCTGTCCATTCGGAATGCTATGGCTTTGTGTTGCAGGGAGTGGGCATGGTCCCTCAGAAAAAATAGGGGGACTGCTAATTATTTGGCATTTATGTGAAACGATTCTAGAATCATCCACATGCCTTGATTCTGATGGCCCTCGGACGACTGATAACCCCATCCCAGGGATCCTGCTGTGTCTGTGTCCACCCAAATTGATGGTGGGGGCTCTGACCCGAGTTCCTGATCTCTTTTTTTCACCCAGATCAGTAGTCTGAGAACTTGTGGGGGAATAGGTACTAGCAAGTGTGGATGAGAGACAGGGAATAACTTGTTGCCGAGCCAGATTAAACGTTTGAGTCGCAACCTCCCTAATGGGACTGTCAACTGAGCCCAGTTGATGGAGCCTATCAGTGACTCCCACAGTCTCCTTGTAATGGTCTTGGCATGCAGCGCCTTGAAAAGTTTCCTTTGAAGGTGTTGTGCATTTGATTGACTCTGTTGAATAGTAAGAGAACGAGTGTCCCAAATGAGGCCTACCCATTCTGCTCTCTGAGTTGGGACTAAATTCGATTTCTCTAGATTTACTCTGAATCCTAGATTAGTAACATATTGGATTACTAGTAGTGTGTGGTTTATACATTGCTGTGGGGACTCTCCTACCACTACCCAGTCATCGAGATAGAACAGTATGTTTATGCCTTATTGACTGAGGGGGAGAAACACCTGCTTCACAAATTTTAAAGAAATCCTCAGAGCTAGGTTCAGGCCGAAGGGTAGGCAGCTGAACATAACTGCTGTATGGGATGGCCAGAAACTTCTGGAATCTCTTTGCAATTGGTACGTGCCAGTCGTCAGCCACACATTGGGGTTCAGACGAATTTTATTTATAGTTAGCATGCAGAATTTGTGATTTATTATAAATTTGTTGAGGATTGATAGGTCGATTACTGGTCTTAACTTTAACTGTCCCTCTTGGGTACTAGAAAAAGGTGAGAAAGGTTTTCAAGTGTGGGGGAACAGGTACTAGTATATTTAAAAAAAAAAAAATCTGATTATTAAGTTAACATCGAGAGATACAGAAATGTTGTTGGAACTCGGTCGCAGATAAGGATGCCGATTCCACCCCCAACATAGGCCCTTCTTAACAATCCGTCTGGCCCAGGTGCCCTGAGGCCAAGCAGGGTACCTGGCATAGAAGGATCCTGTCTGTTGAACTGCTTTCAAGTCAAAACAGCCGCACTCCGAAATGGCCACAACCGAAATGGCCACAACCAAAACGGCCACAAACCGAAATGGCCACAAACCGAAATGGCCACAATCCTAAATGGCCACACTCCTAAATGGCCACACAGGAGAGACTGTCACCTGCGCGCGGGTAGTGACTGGTTCAATCCACAACTCAGATTAACAGTTTGTTGTCATCTATTGAACTGTATATATTAACACTGTCTTAGATAAAGAAAAATAAAGTGAAAAAATGCTCAAATTTATATCTAATTGTAATATGAAATACTTCATTTATAAAATATAAATAGTTACCAGTTGATGGTTTAATCACCAAACATACATTGCATAAATACTTTAGCAAAAAGGTATAGTGTAACTATTTTTCATTACAGAGAGAGAGAGATTCACACATATGTCACCTGAGGTCAAGAACTAAAGATTTCCTACCCTTAACCCAAAAACGGCGAGGGGGGGGGGGTATTGAACTAGCTCCCCATGGGCGAGCATATTGGCTCCATTCAGGCCTATAATCGTCATTTTACGATAAATATCGTTATTACTTATTCATATGAGCCTATTTTACCTTCACTATGAAGATAGTAACCTGTAGCAACAATAAAACAAGTGAAAATATAATTTTTCTGGTCAAAATCGCGAATATAGATGGACCAGCCCATTCATGAATTATGGAGAAAATTGAGGCAACCCCTCCCTCCACGAGGCCTCAAGCCACACTGAGCCTACTCATACACACACTCGGTCATGTAACACACCCGCTAGGCACGTAAGCACATCCTCCACACAGTTTGCACAAAAATATACCAACGAATTAGGGAATAACAGGGAAAATAGGTGATAATTGAAGGGGGAGGGGAAAGGGAGGAAGGAGGGAATGTGGAGGAGTGATATGAGGTATAGGGAAAAAAAAAAAATTTGTTTAGTGCTACTGGGGCTGTTTAAATGTTTTTTTTAGGCCTCCCTCTTAAGAGCTTTGCCGCCATCGCCCAGTAAAACCTCTTAAGAGCTTTGCAGCCGTTTACGGGTTAATTAGGGTTGGAGGCGGAGTTAACACTCGCTTGTCAAATTCTTTTGTTCGCAATTCTTTACCCATAGGCTGGCTGACTCTCTCTCTCTCCTTTTTCCTGGCAAATCAATGACTTTGCTTATGCAATATTGACATTTGCATTCAACTACTCACCTTTAGAGATAACGCAGAAGAGTTGATTAGTGTACTACTAGAAATACTGTTCTAACAAAACAATTGAACTTTCTGTATTTGGTAATAATTTAAAAAGTACTTTCAAGTACTGTAGTGCGTTTGGTTAATATTTGACACCCCCCTCCACCCCTCCCATACCACCATCTCAACCCCCTTCAGATTGGTTGGGTTTGAATGGGATCTGCCTTGTGTGGGCCAATTGGCTCTCTGCAGATTCCCGTTTTCTTATGGTCTTATATATATATATATATATACTGTATATATAAATTAAGAACATAGGAACACAAGAAAATGGGAGTCTGAAGAAAAGTCGATTGGCCCACACAAGGCAGATATCTCTCACACCCAACCCCATTTATAAGGCCTAATTATAGGCCCAGCTCACTAAAACCATGAGGACCGACCCCACCAAACCGGTCAGAGGTCAACACAAGATTACTGGAGTCTGCATAGCGCCGATTGGCCCACACCCGGCAGATCCCCCTCAAACCCAACCCATCTAGTCCATAAGTCTATCTAATTTTATCTTAAAGCTCTCTATCGTTCTTGATCCCACTATAGCACTTGTTAGCCTATTCCACCTATCTAAAACTCTGTTACCAAACCAATATTTGCCTATATATTTTCTGAAACGAAATTGATCTAATTTGAAACCATTTGTTCAAGTTATTTCGCTATCACTGAGCTTTAGTACACCTTTAATGTCCCCTTTATTAATCCCACTAACCTACTTGAACACCTCTATCATATCCCCTCTAACTCTGCGTCTCTCTAACGAATGTAAGCCTAATTTCTTCAACCTTTCTTTATATGGAAGATTTCTAGTATTATGGATCATTGTTGTCATTCTACGTTGTACTCTTTCCAAGGAATCTATGTCCATTATGTAATATGGACACCAAAATTGAATAGCATAGTCCATATGGGGTCTCACCAATGACAATTAAAGTTTTAAAATAATAGCAGTTCTGTTACTCACACTCCTTGAGATGAACCCGAGAATCCTGTTTGCCTTGCTACTAACGCTTATACATTGTTTTCTAGGCTTCAAGTACACTAATTTAATAGTGGCCCCTTCATCATTGACGATATTGCCTATTAATATAATAGTCTCCCTTCAACACCCGCGGCAGCAGTTTTAAATCTCCCGTGCGGAAGGGTCAGGAAGTACTCTCATAAGTGCATGCTTAATTCTCTTATGGAGTCGTCCTTATGATTGGGTACCCTACAGAAAAAAAACTTTGTAGAAAATAAAAAATAAAATTTAACTTAATATCTGTTATATTATGGCTTTCCATGTGTGGATTTCGTGTGCGCAGCACCCAGGCGCAGGCTCCCTTGCGGCCATACTTCCTTCTCCCTTCCGCGGTCGTACCAGGTGGGCGGGTGTCCCCCAGTGCTCCAGCTTCATTCGTCGTTCCTGCGCTTCTCGTGAGTCCTTACTCATTTGTATACATCTGCGTTGTATTGAACAAGGTTTAGATTAGCTAGCACGGGCTGCCCCATTGGTACGACCGCAGGAAGTGTGTAAATTAGGGTATTTTTGTAACAAGGCGCCTCCGTATCCCGGGATACGCGTGCCACGTGTGTTATTGTTGTGTTGTTTTACGCCTTTAGCTTTTTGATATTATAGCTAGGAGGCTACCATTCTGCAAGAGTATGCTTCAGACCGTCACTTTGACGCAGTTGCATGTATATTTTGTTTTTGTTTAGCAAATGCTCTAGTTCAAGGGTGGCTGTACGTAGTGCGGAGCCTTCTAGAGTCCGTATTTGCTTCTGGGCCCCTCTCGCGGGCTTCCCCCTCTGCCTGCTGCTGCTGCTGGATCGTCGGAGCGTCTGTTAATCCTGTGATGTTTCGTCGGGCCTAATGGCCAGCCTCGTTAGGGGTCTCCAATGTAGGCTACAGGTAATTTAGGATTGTAAATTCTATGTATTTGTGATTATGCCTATGTGTGCCCCTGGTATTGTGTTACATGTGTGCTCTACATGTTATTGGGGGGCCCTTGGGAGACGTCCCTATATATATATATATATGTGGGGTTTTGTAAGGGGGAAATTTTTACATATAAGTCCCACCCTCTAAAATGTTTGGTTGTTTTTTCTCCGGCGGCCTTCTGGACAGGGCCTCTGTTTTCTCGTCTCGCGGACGAGTAAGGGAGCAACCAAATGTCCCAGCGTGGTATGCTGAACCACAATCCTTCCGGCGGAAATTGCGAATTCCTACGGGAGCAACCTCGGCTCACTTTGCTCCCGGCCCGCCGAGGGGACTCGCCCTGACCGATTTGTCATACGGCAAGACTTCCTTCGCCCGGCGTTCCAGTCTAGTGTGCAGGTGTTGTGATACGTCGTGCAAGCACGTTACCTACCTTTCTATTTCAATAGTCACGGATAGTTAAACACTTAAGGTCACTAGGGCCAGTGACACTTTGTCACAGGTAAGCAGTCCAATCAGCTTAAACGGAGAAACCCCAGTTTTTCCATGGCCGAGTCCAGCAGAAGGTTAGAGTAGCTATGGCTATAGCTGATTTTCCGGTGGACTTGAGGTAGGATGTCTTAACACCTCGCAGGTTATCCTTATGAGCATTGATTCCTGGAAATTTTATTTTCCAGATAAGACCCAGTGCCTCAGTGACAACAAACCCCCCCCCCCCGGGGGGGGGGGAAGAACCCCTTTTTTCCATCATGCCTCTGTTTCAGCTATGCGCTACTCTTACTTGCTCATTATTGCCTGTATTTGCTCACAAACTTTGCATTAGATGCGTGAAATGCCTCGATCGTTCTCGAGGCTTGTGGGTGTCTAAGCGTTCTTCTGTCTGTTCTGAGTTAAAGGCGGCGCTTCTCACTAAGAAAGACCTGTCGTGCTTAGCGGCATTGCAAGAGATAAAGAAAATGTTCAACTCTTATGCTAAAGATATTGCCCATAAGGCCCTTCATTGCAATGACGATACCCTGTTGGAACAATTAATCATAAAGTCACCTCTGGTTAAGTTGGCTCCTATTAAATCTACTAAACCTAAAGCTAAACCTAAAACCCTTTCAAAAGTGGTAGTGAGTAGCTATAGTGGCAATGAGAGTGACATTACCGAGGCTTCCCCCCCCCACCCGACCGGACCAATCGGAGGCGGTCGCCTTCCCCACGGCAAAGGTCAAGGTCACGGTTGAGATCTCCCAGAAAGCAGTCTAGGCACTCATCGGCAGAGTCGTCCAGATCAACCAAACGCCATAGGGAGGACAAGATGCCACCTCCACCCTCTACCCCTACCTCCGGCACGCCAACCGTCCAATCCGGCGACTCAGAGGTGGGGGTGGAGGACATAGAACCTAGTCCTCATCATGAACAGTCATTAAGTGTACCACAGGACTTTATTTTTGCTATTCCAAAGTTGACTCAGGTACCACGCAAAGCCCCTACGGCTGGACCAAGTAGGGTATTAGCAGATCATTATAGAGGTTTACCATCAGGTTCTCATTCTTTTGACAGCTCTTAGGTGATTCAGGACTCCCAGCGACCCGCGGCGAGCGAACGGGGGTGCTGGAGAGTTAGCCAGGGAACAGATAGGGAGAGTATTAACAGTGAAATTTTACCCTCATCAGTCCCTGATTTGGTTTGGCCGCCGGAGGAACAACCTCCAGACGCAGAGCAGGACCTTCCGGAAGTGTTTGAGTTTATTGAAGAGCTGGAGGAAGTTAATGTACCCTCGGCTCAAAGTTTAATGGTTGACGGATCAGAAGCTAGTTCCCAATCTTCCAGGGGTTCCCATAGTAAGTGTGTGACCACAGAGGAGATAAGTGATATAATGCATAGGGTCATGCAGCAGTACCATGTCTCTTCCTCTCCTGATCCTCACTCTAGTCAACCGGTAGCTCCCCCAATTAGCTCCACAATAAGACCGTTAGAGCCTTCAGGTTTTCCCACCCCTAAGTCCTCTTTGCCTGCTTTGGTTTTACCCCCGACAACGTTCACGGCGGCCAGCACTACAGTGCCAGCTACTATGACTACCACTAGTGTGCGAGTAATTTCTGACATCACTCCTCCCCCCTTAGATAAGGCACCACAGAGGAAAGGCCCTATGCCTCTCCTCTACGGATTGCTCTTGGATTCAGATACACCCGTTGAAACCATTCCTAGCACAACCCACTATTTCAGGAGATCTACCGGTTCCTAGTGAGTGGACTATTGAAATCAACAAGAATAGGAAACTCAGAGCCAGGGATGAGGTAGGGAGATTACTGGACGTTTCTATTAGGGCCATACCTGGTACATATAATGCTGATTTCTTTGTGTTCTCAGCTGCCCCGGCAGTACCGCCGGCCTCAACTGCACGACTCTTTGCAGACTGGTCCAAAGCAGATGGCGTTAATGACATTAAAACTTTGAATGCACTCACGCCGGAACTGGCTACAGTTCCGGTACTTGATCAATCACATACACCAGTCCTGCAGATGGGGCAGGTAGGTTTGGGTCCTTGGGTAGACTGGGAAGTGAAGGCGCAGGTATTTGCTTCTACCATTACATCTAAAACCTCCCATCAGATCCCTCAGGAGTTGCATGCTTGGTTCTCAGTACCTGTTCATAAGGCAGAGGGGGTGCCGCCAGCCTTATTTGCTTTCTTGGCGACCCCCAAACTGGCTCTTCACCAATTGGATGACCCTTTTTGTACCCCCCCCCCCCCCCCCCCCACCCAGCCCATCTGGATAGGGACTTTAAGTTAAAAAGCAAAGCCTTCAGATTGTTCTCACAATACCTTGTCACTCGCTAGGTTACAGTATCCCTAGCTAGGACTATTTCAGCCATTGCAGACCAAAATATGAGAAAAGCCAGAGACCTGTCACGTAGGATTTTATTACAGAATTCAATACAATCTCTGGGTGACATTAGGGTAGCAATCATGGAAGCGGTGAGGTCCCGCCAGGACCTCAGAGTGTTTTTAGTAAAGAAGTTACCGGAAGATATTGGTCGCCGGGTGACTCTTTCCCCAGTCTTAACTGCCTCCCTCCTCAGTTCAGAAACGTGGAGTGTAGTTTTCAATCTGGTAGATGGGTGGAAGCCGACTACCTCCCAGGCTAAGAGGGAACAGTTTAAGAAACCTTTCAATAAGCCCAAAAGTGGCGGTAAGTCACAACCCCCTCATGCTAAACAGTCCTTTCGAGATCCCAGGCCTCCTCCACAGCAGGGAGGTAGTCAGCACAAGCCCAAACAAGGTAAATACTCAGGTTATAGAGGTAAGTCACACCCCAAACCAAATCAGGGACAGATGTCAGCCAAAACTAGCCAACCATCTGATACCAACCCACCACCCCCTCCAAAAAACTAGCCAACCAAACTCTCTGTCTCCCGGGGCCGTGCTTAGGCGTGTCGGATTCGAGAGTTGCTCCACCAAACGGACCCAGTCTGCAGACGGGGTCGTTCCAAGTATGCCACAGAGCCTGGGCCAGAACTGTAGTAACCAAAGGTATCACCTGGCGGTGGATCCGGCAACCTCGACTGCGTCAGGCGCTCGAACACAACCATGTTTCACCAGGGGTGTAGGCCCTGGTCCAAGAAATGATCTCAAAGAAGGTCATTGTCCTAGTAGAACCAACTTGGCCAGTGTTCACCTCCAGACTTTTCTTTGTGCCAAAGAGGGACAGTGTGCAGATGCGACCAGTAGTGGATCTCTCGCGTCTGAACACTTACATCATAAATCCATCCTTCAGAATGCTTACAGTAAAACAAATCAGGCTGGTACTTCCGCCGTTGGGTTGAATGTGCTCCTTAGACCTCAAAGACGCCTATTGGCATGTCCCTATCAACAAACCATTCCAAAAGTTCCTCGTCATGAGGGTCAGGCAAGAGACTTATGTCTTTCAGAGAGTGCCTTTCGGTTTGAACCTGGCACCGAGAATCTTCACAAAATTAGTCTGGCAAGCACTTCTACCATTATTGGACCAGGGCATAATGGTGTTGTGGTATCTAGACGACTGGCTAGTGGTGGCGGAGTCAAGAGAGTTATGTCACAATCATGTCCAACAAGTAATCAATCATGTACAAACCCTAGGGTTCAAGGTGAACTTGGCAAAATCTCTTCTTGTTCCTACACGGGAAATTCAGTGGATAGGGCTGGTCTGGGATACCGCCAATCTGACTCTTACTCAGAGTGTGGACAATCGCCACAGATTTCGCAGGAAACTGTTTCGTTTTCTCCACAGTCTGAATACGACAAGGAAGACGTGGGAGTCCCTGGTCGGCTCACTCAACTGGATCCAATTAACTGTGAAGTTGGGCCGGTTGAAAGTAAAGAGATTAATGATGGAAGGCAACACATTTTTCCCACTACTGCCGGCGGGAAAACTATGTCCGATTCCTCGATTACTTCACAACTTACTGTCGGTCTGGGCGAAGACCAAAACACTGTACTCTGTGACTACATGGGTTTCTCCTCCTCCTTCGGTATGGGTAGACACAGACGCTTCTGGAACACTAGGGTGGGGGTATCAGTCCAATCTAGGCCATCAAGGGCAGGGTACTTGGGCCCAGAACGAGTTATGGCACATCAACAAACAAGAGCTTCTAGTTCCTCTATTTTTTCTCCAAGCCCACGGCTCGTCATTGCAAGGGAAATCAATAGCGTTTCGGATGGACAACTTAATTACGGTCCATTGCATTCAGAAACAAGGTTGAGTGAGGTCTCGAGAGTTGCTAGTAGTGTCAGAACAGATTTTTGCTCTAGCCGAATCGCTGAGCATTCATCTGCATGCTTCATACCTCCCAGGCGTGTCAAACGTCTGGGCGGATGCGCTGTCCCGGCGATGGAGCACTTTAGTAGAATGGGCTCTCAAACAAACCGTCTTCGACAAGACGATTGCCAAGCCTTACCGTCCACAAGTAGATCTGTTCGCATCTGAGGAGACTCACAAGCTACCTCTCCTCCTGACCAGCCAAGGGGTAACTCCGGCGGGGGGACCAGATGCGTTATTGGTGGACTGGAACAAGTGGAACTCAATCTATCTATTTCCTTCACCAGATTCTGCTCTAATGTGCAGGGTAATTCACAAACTAAGAGGTTACCGGGGCTTAGTCTCGATTATCGCGCCGTTATGGCCGGCTCAGGTGTGGTACCACCAGTTGAACGAATGGTGCAAGGACCCGGTGTCACTCCCGGTTTCCGCATTCCACTTAGAAATGATTGGCAACCTTCAGACCTCGCTCAATTTTGCCTTCTGGACATTTACAATGCCAAATGGCTAGCTCAGTATGGGGAAAGTGTCACTAGTAAACTTATAAACCAATATACTTTATCTACCAGGAGGTAATATCAATCACATTGGAAAGCTTTTACGAACTGGATTGTAGAGTCAGGGCAAACCGATGCCTCAGGTGCCCTGGTCTTCAAATACTTAGATTATTTATTTGAGCAGAAGCGTTTGTCCGTTGTTACATTAAAAAATCACTGATCTCACTGGTCTCTTGATACCGCAGGTGGAGGAGAAAGGGTTGATGAGGGCGTGTTTCAGGCTCCGCCCACCACCACGTCAGCTCATGCCCACCTGGTCGCTTGATAAGGCCTTATCTTTGCTTCAATCGCGCAAATATAATAACGCGCCGGATTTTGATTCATTACTTAAAAAGGCTGTGTTCCTGATGGCTCTAGCTACAGGAAATAGGGTCTCTGAGCTGGCGGCGATGAGCAATGAACCTAATTGCCTTAGGTTTGGGAGACTGCATGACAAGGTCCAGATCGCACTGTCCCCCACTTTTATGGCTAAGAATGAGCACTCTGATCATGTATTCTCTGAATTTTCTGTTCCGGCGTTAAAGCGCGGACACACTCGTCATGTTTTATGTCCAGTGGACGCCTTAGTTAAGTTTATGAGGGCTCACCCTCGACAACCAGGATTTCTATGGGTGAACCAGGCAGGCAATCGTGTTACTAGGAGAAAATTGGCTTCTCTGTTAGTAGACGTTATTAAAGAAAGTAATCCCGGCATAATGGGCAGGGCCCACGACATCAGGAAGTGGGCCGTCTCTCTTAGATTTTTACAAAATTTCTCTATAGATGACATTGCCAACACTCAATTGTGGGCATCAAACCATACTTTCCTAACACGATACCTGTCGGTCGCATTGGACAAGCCAAAACGTACCTGTGTAGCTTTACGACAGAAGGTCTCGTAGGCTCTATGCTATTATTATTAAGGTTAAGGTGTGAAAAGGTGGGGGGGGGGGGGTGCTGAATACCCCAAAGCCCCGCGGATTCCTTCCGCCGGAGATTGTGATAAATCACGAGCTGTGATCGAACTGATATGACGGTTCAAATTTTTAATTTTTTGTTTTAAGAAATCTATCATAGTTGCAGCTATATAGGATTACTAGAATGTACAAACATATATACGCTGTTAAGGTTAGAACAATATTCCAAAGAGTTTATAGTTAGGGACACAAGGATGTTCCCAGTTTATCATGTATAGATCTTAAGGTAAAGATCTGGTCTTCAGCAAGCAGACTTTCTTTGAAGTCACGCCCTGCTTCCAATCTTTCATATTTTTATACTATTTATTGTCTGTATACAATAAAAAACTTAAAAATGGTATACGGCTTATTTTTGTCCTGAGGTTAGGGTATTGTCACGAATGTCCCCCTCCAGTCTTGGTACTCAGGCAATATTGTCAATGATGAAGGGGCCACTATTAAATTATAGGTTTGATTCCCGGAGGGAAGTAATGAAAACCTAATATTTAGTAGGGCCCCGTAATCATTGACGATGCATGGCCCTCCCATCCATCCCCTTCCCATTCGTTGATCTCTATTAAGTCTTGATATATCAGTGAAGGAAGTTATGGTGACAAGGGAACCTGCGCCTGGGTGCTGCGCACAAGAAATCCACGCATGGAAAGCCATAATATAACGGATATTAAGTTAAATTTTATTTTTTATTTTCTACGAAGTTTTTTTCTGTAGGGTACCCAATCATAAGGACGATTCCATAAGAGAATTAAGCGTGCGTGCACGTATGAGAGTACTCCCTGACCCTTCCGCGCGCGGGAGATTCAAAACTGCTGCCGCGGGTGTTGAAGGGAGACTATTATATTAATAGGCAATATCGTCAATGATTACGGGGCCCTACTAAAGATTAGGTTTTCATTGCTTCCCTCCGGGAATCAAACCTATATTTTATCTTGTGTTCGTATGTCACACATTGTATATGGGTGCCAACATATTCAGGTACCCTATATATTCTGTGAGGGTGTGACTAGAATTAATTCAGCAAAGGTTTCTTTATAGTTTAAAGACCAGCATGATGTCATTATTCCTATACTGTTATTAAGTGTGAGTAAAATAGTGTACCATTTGTGGTATATCCTGAAAAACGATTGTACCAGGCTCACCTGTTGTCACCTGTATGTTGCGGAAACAATTATTGTGTCACTAATGCAAGAACCAATAGAAATTTTTATCAATTTATCAATGTTTTCTTAGACGATATGGCTTTAGCCCTACATTGTATGAATAACTTACTCAAAACTATATAACTTGTGCATAATAGTCATAAATAATAAAGACGACTTGTATGGAAATGAACACGGAAATCTCCAGAGTCTACCGGCCCACACGAAGCAGTTCCCTTACACACCAAACCAATATCACCCATAATTACGTTTGACACTTTTCATCGTTTCTTAACTGATTAAAGTACTAGGCTATCTAGTCCACATTATGCACAACCCCATTTACAAACCAAAAGCAGAAGTAATGTACAGTAGTTAGAAGCCATTTTTAAGGGATAATTCACAATCATTCATCTTTCATGCTCTACTGTAGCCTGAATGTATGCCCTCAACTCGCTTAAACACCTCTATCATATCTACTCTACATTTTCGTTTTTCTAAGAATCTAACGAATGTAAGCCAAGTTGTTTAACCTTCTTCTCATACGATAAATATAAAATATTGTGGATTTGTTGTTATCATTATACGTTGGATTGCCTCTAGAGAGTCTACCTACATTCTATATTAAGAGCACCATATATGAACGGCACAATCCATAATTATGAGTTATCACTAAGTCACATTTCAATATAACGTCAGCAGTTTTCTTACTCATATTCTGAGAGATGAATCCGAGAATCCTGTTTGCCTGGTTTTCTAAGCTTCAGAAAATTGCTAAGAAACACACCAAATCTCTCTCAGTTTGTATAATCCGTACTAGATATGATTATATATATACACAAAATAACCAATGAATTTGGTTCATGAATGTATGTATACATAAATATATATCCCTTCCCCAGGTTTTGCACTAGGCCATCAGGGTTGCCATCGGGGCTGCGATATATCCACTACAGTACTCCATGAGGTGGTAAAACCCACAAAATGCGTTATGGATGGCAAAATAGCCTTATGGAAAATATATCCATTTGCTGTAGAGAATTATAATTCATAATGGTTCATGACCTCATTGTGTAGTGGATATTGTAGCCGAGACATCAACCCTGATGTTCAACATATACTGTACACTCGGTCCAAGAAATATCTGCACCCCTACGCTGATCATCTGGTGTGTACAGCTTGATAGGGTTGGCACCTCTGCCTGCAACTATATCCATGTGTCGGAGACGAGTTGCAGGCAGAGGTGCCAACCCTACCGAGCTGTACACACCAGATGATCAGCATAGGGGTGCAGATACTTCTTGGAGCGAGTATACATATACAGTACATGTACCCATGGATGGAGTCATGAAAGAAATACTAGGAAGAGCAGTGGATGTTGGTGTATCGCTGAAAAGGGAGGGAAATGAGTGGAAGCTGCCTATACTGCTGTTTGCGGATGATACAGTTCTGATGAGCGATAATGAATGGGAGTTGCAGGGTCTGGTAAATGAGTTTGGAACAGTGTGTGAAAAACGGAATTTAAAGGTAAATGAAGGGAAGAGCAAGGTTATGGTCTTCGAAAGGGGTGAAGTCACAAAGTGTGAGGTGAAGTTGAACGGTCATGCTATGGAGATCGTCAACTCTTTTAAGTATCTGGGCAGTGTGTTGAGTAAGGATGGGACTATGGATGAAGAAGTGCGGGAGAGGGTGCAACAGGGGAAGAGGGTTGTAGGAACGTTGAAAGCAGTAACAAGAAATAGGGTGGTCAGTATGGAAGTGAAGAAGTCCTTGCATGACAGTGTGGTAATCCCGACACTAACTTACGGAAGCGAAGTATGGACGTTCGGGAAGAGACTCAAACCAAGAGTGAGAGCGGTGGAAATGAGTTACTTGAGAAGTGCGTGCGGAGTTACATGGAGAGATAGACAGACGAATGAGGAAGTAAGAAGGTGTGGTGTGGAGGTAGATGTGCTGGAAAGTGTGAAAAGGAACAACTTGAGATGGTTCGGCCATATGGAACGTATGGAAAGCGAGAGAATGACTAAGAGGATGTACGAGAGTGAGGTGGAAGGACAGAGAGGGAGAGGTGCACAGAAGTAGAGGTGGAAGGATGGAGTGAGGAAGTATATGGGTGAAGGCGGTGCTGGTTGGGAGGAGGGGCGTCGACTGACTGGGGACAGAGGTGCATGGGGACGGTTCGTTCGTGGCCACCCCTTCGGGGATCACGGCGTCGGGCAATAACTAGATAGATAATGTATAAAGGCTTTACAAATTCACACTTTTTTTAAAAACCATGTTCATTTGTGTATGAGTTATAAAAACAAAATATATATCTAATAATACAAATGCAAGAAGTTTGACATTGGAGCAACATGATTATGACAATAGGTCTGGGTGTCAGGTTGGCATCCTCCTCAGGAGGATTAGTAACCTCTGCCCCAAACCCTTCCCCACCCTCCCATACTATATGCTCCTATGCACACCTGTAGATCTAGAACAGATACAGGGAGATATTTCAACACTAACCCTCATCATAAAATCCAACTCGTACGTTCCTTAGCTTAAGTTGAAACTAGTATGCTTATTTACGAACATTGACTCTACTGATATGCGCTTTTTGAAGTCCCTATATATTATGAATACTTTACTGGCTCCCCAGTATATAGAATTGTACAGATTTTGTGTTCTCTCTCTCTCTCTCTCTCTCTCTCTCTCTCTCTCTCTCTCTCTCTCTCTCTCTGTTTGTCTCAGTGACTGTATGTGTGGAAAGAATAACAGTATGATTACATTTTGAGTGTAGTTCTTTATACAGTAGTTAATTCACACGATCAAGTAGCGGGTTTGTTACAAATTAGTTGTGTAAGTCAATCATAATATTCTTCCTTCCAAATATAGAAACAATGAGTGGATAGTTTCTTGTGGCCAACTGTACATACCTGACCACGGTCGCCTAATTAAATATGACCTTGACCTGGCCCTTCCGGGAAATACCATTTATTAACAGATAGGCTCACTTAACAATGCATAGAGTATTACCTCAATGGTCTTATGTGTAGCTTGTGGGACTTTGACATAGAGTATTACCTCAATGGTCTTATATGTAGCTTGTGGGACTTTGACATAGAGTATTACCTCAATGGTCTTATATGTAGCTTGTGGGACTTTGACATAGAGTATTACCTCAATGGTCTTATATGTAGCTTGTGGGACTTTGACATAGAGTATTACCTCAATGGTCTTATATGTAGCTTGTGGGACTTTGACATAGAGTATTACCTCAATGGTCTTATATGTAGCTTGTGGGACTTTGACATAGAGTATTACCTCAATGGTCTTATATGTAGCTTGTGGGACTTTGACATAGAGTATTACCTCAATGGTCTTATATGTAGCTTGTGGGACTTTGACATAGAGTATTACCTCAATGGTCTTATATGTAGCTTGTGGGACTTTGACATAGACTATTACCTCAATGGTCTTATATGTAGCTTGTGGGACTTTGACATAGAGTATTACCTCAATGGTCTTATATGTAGCTTGTGGGACTTTGACATAGAGTATTACCTCAATGGTCTTATATGTAGCTTGTGGGACTTTGACATAGAGTATTACCTCAATGGTCTTATATGTAGCTTGTGGGACTTTGACATAGAGTATTACCTCAATGGTCTTATATGTAGCTTGTGGGACTTTGACATAGAGTATTACCTCAATGGTCTTATATGTAGCTTGTGGGACTTTGACATAGAGTATTACCTCAATGGTCTTATATGTAGCTTGTGGGACTTTGACATAGAGTATTACCTCAATGGTCTTATGTAGCTTGTGGGACTTTGACATAGAGTATTACCTCAATGGTCTTATATGTAGCTTGTGGGACTTTGACATAGAGTATTACCTCAATGGTCTTATATGTAGCTTGTGGGACTTTGACATAGAGTATTACCTCAATGGTCTTATATGTAGCTTGTGGGACTTTGACATCGGCCTCCAGTATTTTGTTATTTCAGTAAATGTATGTGAGTGTGTATGTTTGTGTGTGTGTGTGAATATACACAGGAGTATTATATATATATATATATATATATATATATATATATATATATATATATATATATATATATATATATATATATATATACTCTCAGCCGGGTTCGAACCACAGACAGTCAGGACGATTGTCAATGTTTTAACCAACTATACCACAGCGTGATAAAGTATATATATTTAGCATTTTCCTATTTATATACTGTATAATGAGAAGGGCAATTCTACTTGGAAAATGTATTTCAATGCATACGAAAGTCGTAGGATCCCTATTCCAAGATACCATACAGGGATTTGTACAAGTACCCCCACGCAACTTTGTTTGTACAAGTACCCCCACGCAACTTTGTTTGTACAAGTACCCCCACGCAACTTTGTTTGTACAAGTACCCCCACGCAACTTTGTTTGTACAAGTACCCCCACGCAACTTTGTTTGTACAAGTACCCCCACGCAACTTTGTTTGTACAAGTACCCCCACGCAACTTTGTTTGTACAAGTACCCCCACGCAACTTTGTTTGTACAAGTACCCCCACGCAACTTTGTTTGTACAAGTACCCCCACGCAACTTTGTTTGTACAAGTACCCCCACGCAACTTTGTTTGTACAAGTACCCCCACGCAACTTTGTTTGTACAAGTACCCCCACGCAACTTTGTTTGTACAAGTACCCCCACGCAACTTTGTTTGTACAAGTACCCCCACGCAACTTTGTTTGTACAAGTACACCCACGCAACTTTGTTTGTACAAGTACCCCCACGCAACTTTGTTTGTACAAGTACCCCCACGCAACTTTGTTTGAAATGTATTTAAGTATAATATAGACAATCGTCCTGGGGGACATACAGTAGGGGGTCGATCCAACACCAGAGTATGAAAACATTTATTACCTCACGTGTACTTGTGAGATATATATATATATATATATATATATATATATATATATATATATATATATATATATATATATATATATATATATATATATATATATATATATATATATATATATATGAACACGGACATCTGCAGAGGGGCCTACTGGACCCACCCAAGGCAGATTTCGTTCACACCCATCAAATGTCATTCATGTGACTATCCCAATTACGTTTGCAAATTTCCACGGTTTCTGAGCTGATTAAAGTACTAGGTAATCTATTCCACATATCACCTACAAAAGTTCGCCTACCCCACAACATTATTTCCAAATTAATTCTTATCCATGGCTTTATTAAAGCGGAATTTGTCTTGTTTGAATCAAGTTGTACGGGTTATTTCTCAATCATTCAGCTTTGGTACTTTACTAATGTCCCCTTGTTTATTCCTTCATCTATTTAAACACCTCTATCATATCTGCTCTACAGCTTCGTCTTGTTTATTCCTTCATCTATTTAAACACCTCTATCATATCTGCTCTACAGCTTCGTCTTGTTTATTCCCTTCATCTATTTAAACACCTCTATCATATCTGCTCTACAGCTTCGTCTTGTTTATTCCTTCATCTATTTAAACACCTCTATCATATCTGCTCTACAGCTTCGTCTTGTTTATTCCTTCATCTATTTAAACACCTCTATCATATCTGCTCTACAGCTTCGTCTTGTTTATTCCTTCATCTATTTAAACACCTCTATCATATCTGCTCTACAGCTTCGTCTTGTTTATTCCTTCATCTATTTAAACACCTCTATCATATCTGCTCTACAGCTTCGTCTTGTTTATTCCTTCATCTATTTAAACACCTCTATCATATCTGCTCTACAGCTTCGTCTTGTTTATTCCCTTCATCTATTTAAACACCTCTATCATATCTGCTCTACAGCTTCGTCTTTCTAATGAATGTAAGCCGACGGTTTTTAACCTCTCTTCATATGCTAAATGTCTAAGATATGTGGATAATGTTTGTCATGCTACGGTAGATTGCCTTTAGAGAATCTTAATGCATTCTGTGATAAGGGGGCAGGAGGCTAGGAATTATCCTCCCCTTAAAAACAATTCTCCTACTCAACGAGACAGAGAAAGGGGCGAGGGAACACGAAAGTGGTCCAGGAAACCTAAGAATTGGAAGTTTAAAGGTTTATGTTCGGGCTCTGTCTCAAGTCGGCCACCCCCAGTAATGTGGTATGTGCTTGAGTACATACATACATACATACTGTACATAATAAGGGCACCAAAACTGAACAGCATAATCCATAATTATTAGGTCCCACTTATGACTATATATACAGTATATACAGTATATATATATATATACAGTATATACAGTATATATATATATATATATATATATATATATATATATATATATATATATACAGTATATATAGTTTCAAGACAGCATTAGCAGTTCTGTTACACTCCTAGAGATTAACCTGAGAATCCTGTTTGCCTTTTTACGATTTATTATACATTGTTTCCTACCCTTCAGTTCATTGCTAACAAACATCCAGATCTTTCTCACAGTCTGAGATTTGTAATTTCGTATTAGCTGGTATAGATTTTGCATTTGTATGCACCGTCCTTATCTTTAATACTTTGCATTTATCGATGTTTAATGGCACATGCCAATTTACCAACCATTCATGTAAAGTATCTAGATTACTTTGGAGGTACTCTACAGTCTATCACTATCCAAATCTACTTGTCTCCCCAATCTGGTATCGTCTACGAAGACGATATTATACTGTATATATATATATATATACCGGTATATATATATATATATATATATATATATATATATATATATATATATATATATATACAGTACATATAGATAGATAGATAGATAGATATTGTTTTGTTGTGATGGTTATGCGTTAGTGGTGATAGCGCTAGTGATCATATAATGTGTATAGAGTGATGATTATTAGTTTTGTTGTGATGGTTATGCGTTAGTGGTTATAGCGCTAGTGATCATATAATGTGTATAGAGTGATAATTATTAGTTTTGTTGTGATGGTTATGCGTTAGTGGTTATAGCGCTAGTGATCATATAATGTGTATAGAGTGATAATTATTAGTTTTGTTGTGATGGTTATGCGTTAGTGGTTATAGCGCTAGTGATCATATAATGTGTATAGAGTGATGATTATTAGTTTTGTTGTGATGGTTATGCGTTAGTGGTTATAGCGCTAGTGATCATATAATGTGTATAGAGTGATAATTATTAGTTTTGTTGTGATGGTTATGCGTTAGTGGTTATAGCGCTAGTGATCATATAATGTGTATAGAGTGATAATTATTAGTTTTGTTGTGATGGTTATGCGTTAGTGGTTATAGCGCTAGTGATCATATAATGTGTATAGAGTGATGATTATTAGTTTTGTTGTGATGGTTATGCGTTAGTGGTTATAGCGCTAGTGATCATATAATGTGTATAGAGTGATGATTATTAGTTTTGTTGTGATGGTTATGCGTTAGTGGTTATAGCGCTAGTGATCATATAATGTGTATAGAGTGATAATTATTAGTTTTGTTGTGATGGTTATGCGTTAGTGGTTATAGCGCTAGTGATCATATAATGTGTATAGAGTGATGATTATTAGTTTTGTTGTGATGGTTATGCGTTAGTGGTTATAGCGCTAGTGATCATATAATGTGTATAGAGTGATAATTATTAGTTTTGTTGTGATGGTTATGCGTTAGTGGTTATAGCGCTAGTGATCATATAATGTGTATAGAGTGATGATTATTAGTTTTGTTGTGATGGTTATGCGTTAGTGGTTATAGCGCTAGTGATCATATAATGTGTATAGAGTGATAATTATTAGTTTTGTTGTGATGGTTATGCGTTAGTGGTTATAGCGCTAGTGATCATATAATGTGTATAGAGTGATAATTATTAGTTTTGTTGTGATGGTTATGCGTTAGTGGTTATAGCGCTAGTGATCATATAATGTGTATAGAGTGATGATTATTAGTTTTGTTGTGATGGTTATGCGTTAGTGGTTATAGCGCTAGTGATCATATAATGTGTATAGAGTGATAATTATTAGTTTTGTTGTGATGGTTATGCGTTAGTGGTTATAGCGCTAGTGATCATATAATGTGTATAGAGTGATGATTATTAGTTTTGTTGTGATGGTTATGCGTTAGTGGTTATAGCGCTAGTGATCATATAATGTGTATAGAGTGATAATTATTAGTTTTGTTGTGATGGTTATGCGTTAGTGGTTATAGCGCTAGTGATCATATAATGTGTATAGAGTGATAATTATTAGTTTTGTTGTGATGGTTATGCGTTAGTGGTTATAGCGCTAGTGATCATATAATGTGTATAGAGTGATAATTATTAGTTTTGTTGTGATGGTTATGCGTTAGTGGTTATAGCGCTAGTGATCATATAATGTGTATAGAGTGATGATTATTAGTTTTGTTGTGATGGTTATGCGTTAGTGGTTATAGCGCTAGTGATCATATAATGTGTATAGAGTGATAATTATTAGTTTTGTTGTGATGGTTATGCGTTAGTGGTTATAGCGCTAGTGATCATATAATGTGTATAGAGTGATAATTATTAGTTTTGTTGTGATGGTTATGCGTTAGTGGTTATAGCGCTAGTGATCATATAATGTGTATAGAGTGATAATTATTAGTTTTGTTGTGATGGTTATGCGTTAGTGGTTATAGCGCTAGTGATCATATAATGTGTATAGAGTGATAATTATTAGTTTCCTCTGGTCCGGTTCGTGTGTGACCCTCGGAAGTATTAAGACATGGTGTGAATGAATTGATCCAGATGAAATTATCTAGGTGGTCAGGAATGTTCTCGGTATTTATTAAGCAATTTTCCTATTATTGATGTCAGCCCAATAGAACGGTAATTTGATAAGACTGGCTTATCATCTTTTTAAAGAATCGGAACGACATTTGCAAGTTTCCACTATGCTGCAGTATATCTAAATTATATGTATATGTGAGTTAGGGATGGTTATTATAATGCAATTAGTACCAAGTTTTTGTAGTATTTGATATTAGGGTAAAACCAATTTTATATATCTAAGTGACAAAAATATTCTCTATTTATAGTTATGAGGGTTATTATGAGATATTAAAATATTACTGAAGATTTTCCTTGTGTTTGCCATTTTCGAGCAATGCATTTTAGTTTGTCTCATTAGATAACAAAAATCGCCTTCCCAGATTTCTCTCAAACTATAAAATGCCTACCCAGACCCCCTTTAAGTTAGATTTGTACATTTATCGGAAAAGAAAATGTCCCGCCCGAAGGCAGATTTCTTATAAGTTACAGGTTTGCTATAGCCCACCTACATTAATAAGTGGCATTTTATTGACAAACTAATGGGGTGGAGCGTCTTAAAATCTCCCAACAAATGGATCGATATAGCGAAAACCAAAAAGATCTCCCTCGAACCAAGTAGAATTAATAGGTCTTTATTTCTTAACCAACGACTCCCTCTTCTAAACTCACTCTCTCTCTCTTAAATAAAGTAGTGAACAATCAGTTCATTAATTAATGTATTAATGTATTAATGTATTAATGTATTAATGTATTAATGTATTAATGTATTAATGTATTAATGGAATTTACGCGTGATGGGTATTGGGTGTAAGAGAAAGAGCAGCAGCAGACATTTTATTTTCTCATTGGTATCTTATATTTATGCATATTTCATATTACATCTAAATATATTTGAACGATATGTGTACTGCATTTCCTTTGCCAAAACTCTATTAATATAGTTAAATAGATAACAATAGATGACAAACAACTGTCAATCTGAGTTGTGGATTGAACCAAGATATACCGTATATCTTGGATTGAACCAGTGCGAGCACCGCTGGCTGGCCTCAACCAGTCACTACCCGCGCGCGGGTGACAGACTCTCCCGTGTGGCCATTTAGGAGTGTGGCCATTTTAGGAGTGTGGCCACATTAGGAGTGTGGCCACATTAGGAGTGTGGCCATTTAGGATTGTGGCCATTTCGGTTTGTGGTCGTTTTGGTTGTGGCCATTTCGGTTGTGGCCCTTTTGACCTGCTTCCATTGAACTGACAACCAACTGGTTAGGGTAGGAACATGAATTAGTTTTTTGGACCTTGGTAGGTTTTAACTTGTCCTTTTTGTTGTTGGTGTTGTTGGTATCTTTGGGTCTGTTGTTTATTTGAGGATTGCTAAGACTGCTGGGAGGTATGAGGTTGTTTTGACTACCTCTGCTGAGAGTGACCCCCTTGTTGACTATGAGTAGGCCTGGAGGCATGCTGTTGTCTTGGGTTTGAGGCTGACTGGTAGGTGCTTCTTCCTCTAGATTGTTGGGAGAAGGGCCTACTTCGGGCCTACCCGAATGGGCGACTGAAAGCTACCTCTAAAAAATGGTGGTACAGCAGTTGTAGAGTGAGTACGGCCTCTGGACCCACGTCCTCGGGACTGTTTCTGAACTTTCATTTTGACAAAATTAGTTCTAAATGCAGTCATGGTTGGTTGCAATAGCAAAGTATGAACTTTTGTCAATGTGTTAGGTGTTAAAAGTCTGTTGGAATATAGAGGAGACTGTAGTATTCTCGTCTTAATATCTTTAGGGAGGTAGCGAGCAAAGTAGATCCTTAAATCCTGTCTAGCCCTAGCTGCTTCAAAGAATGCAGTACGAATGTCTCCAACCACCATGAGAGAGTTAGACAAAGATATTTTGCGTATATATGCTAGTGCAGCTCGTGAATTGAGAGCCTCAATCTAGTCTGCCACTTCTTGCATATAGTTTGTAAGTTGTTTATTCACCCCTAAGTTGGAAAGGAGTCTGTGAGCTTTTTGTCTTAGTTTAAAGTCCTTGTCGAGCATGCCTTGGGTTGGGGTAGACAACAAAGGGTCTGAAAGAGGCTGGCAGATAATTTAAGGACCCCTCAGGAATTCCAAGAACTCTGGAGGAATGGAATCAGATTGTAACACATGCATAGACGCAAAGTGATGGTCTTCATGAGGAACTTTATTTGGAGCAAAATCTGAGCAGCCCAAGGCAAACTTATGAGCTTCAATCACCCACTCTGTCCATCGTTGATATCCTAAATCGGAAAGTGACCCCATAGGTACCTGTGCCTAATTAAATTTAGTAATACAACTAGTATGACATAATGAAGATAACATTTTCATGGCCTCATGTCTGTCTGTCTTCTTAAAAATCGGACCATGGCTTTAAGGTCTTACTTGAAGGTATTGCTGGGGCTATTTTCTAAACAAAACACCTAGCATCAAAATTGGATGGAAAGGGAGATACTGTTACATCCAGGACCCTGCCCTCACTGTCTTTAGCTCTAAGCTGACGGTGCTCGTTGATTTCTATGAACCAGTCATGTGGTACAGGGAATGTGTCGGGAGATCCGGTCTCCACATTGACAGCTGGTTGGTACGGAATACGTTGCCACTATCTTGGAGGACCGTACAGTAAAAGTAACGGCCTCTTGGGGATCTCAGGGTCTTTCTCTAAAGCAGTGGGGGTTATTTGTGAAATAAAAGTAGATGGTGGAATAAGGGAAGACTGCTGGGCTACTGAACTAGTAGAGGGTGTGGGCAGCGTCGGGGATTGAGGCCTTGGTTAGACCGGTGTTATAGCTAAGGACACAGTAGTAATAGATGGAGTAGCTAGGATAGGTGATGGATTAGCACGAAACTCCTTCATAACCTTATGTAACTTAGCATCTAACATAGTATCGAGATTATCTGTCCATACCTTTAGGGACTCTTTCACCATTTCATTAACATGTTGTATAGGTATAGAGGTCACAGACCCCTCAGAAGAATGTGACTGAGTAGGAGGCTGCTCTTCAAACAGTTACCCTTGCTCCCAAGAGTCTTGGTAGTAATCATATAAATCGTCAGCCAACACCTCCTGACTCTGATCATACACCTCCTCAGGGTTGTACTCTACCCTTGGAATATCAAAAATGTCAACTTCATCAATAGAAGCCTAACTAATAACACTGTACCAAGGCGCACTGGTATAATAGGGTCTGGTATCACAAGTTCAGATGTGTCCCTTCTTGTCAAGGGAACAAGAGGGATCAATGGTTTCTGTGGTGAGTTTCCTGAGTGATGGACGTCAGCGAAAACCATGATAACCGCAGGGCTCACTGGCGGATCACTGTGACGAACAAGTGGCTGTACCTTAAACCCTGGTAGTGAGGAATGAATTTGTTCTAGAGACATTGTGGGAGGTTCTCTAGGCTCAGGAGGGTAGATAAATGCTGAGTCAGTTAGAGGACTAGCTGACAAGGTAATAGTTTCAGCTATACTAACATGTGAACTAGGAGAGGCATCAAGATTCAATCGTTTAGTCCTCTTTAAGTTAGGGCTTGAGGAGCGTTTACGATTTTTATGGGAAGACTTCTTAGAGTTAGGTGGGGAAGTGGACCTACTCGGTCTCTGAGAGGGGCCAATACGAATATTTAAAAATCTAATATATTCTGGGTCAGTCAAAGAAGGAACTTTCTTTAGGGTTTTTTAAATATAAGCCCTGACAGCCACCCACGCTGTAATAAGTACTTGCTTAGCCATAACGGGATCTACACACTGATCAGGAGTATGGTATTTCCGAATATAGTACACACAATGTTCGCATATCTTAGGGTTCCAAGCCGCTCCTGTGCGGTCGATACATTGTACATGAGAGGAAGCTCCTTACACTCCCGCGCGGAACACCAGTGAAGGTCTCCGGGCGGCGGAGTGGATTTCCGAGGGACTAGGCGAGCCATCCTGGACGATGATGGGCCTGGCGTCCAGTGCCGTATTATCCATTAGGCTGACTAGGCTGAAGCCTAGGGGCCCACCAAAAGCAGGGGCCCATGCAACCTTTTTTTTCTTTTAGTGTTAAATGTTAACACTATGAATACGGCAAACACACCCTGCGCGTCACTGAAATTAATTTATAGGAATCCTCTTTGATACGAGAGACGCTAAGGGTGTGTTAAACTACATAAAAAAAAAAAAATATGGTTCAATTTATGTGAAATTTTGACGCACAGTGGGGGATGTCGAGGGGCCCAATGAAGCTCGAATCCTAGGGGCCCTGCCATAAGTTAATACGGCACTGCTGGCGTCCCAAAACCCACAAAAGATAAGTCCCTCTCCAGCTTAACCGGAGAACCCTAGGTACGTAGTGTAGACTCCCCACTGGCAGCTCATACCTCTATAGGGTATAATTATCAACTCTGCGAAGCAGAGTGGTATCGCGCACACAGATCCCGCCCGTATACTGTGCACCATCAGTCAGCTTGTCTGTCGTCGTCGTCCGTCGTCGTCGTCGTCCGTCCGTCGTCGTCTTCATCTGTCCGGAAACTCCTCCTAGACCGTTCGATGGATTTTCACCAAATTTCACAGGTATATTCATTTGATCAATGCAAAGGTCAGTCAAAAAGAAATGTTCAATTTAACTTAAAGGTTAAGGTCAAAGGTCAAGGTTAAAAATAAGGTCAATATTTCATGTGTCTTAATTTTTACTCAAATTTCTTCATTTTAACTATACAAGTTACTAGTAACCTCCATATCTTATTGGCCAAATTTTAGATAAATATTCTGAAGGGTAAGGTCAAAGGTCAAAATATTGTTTTTACTAGTATTTCTTATATTAACTGTTAGATTCTCGCTAGACTTACCATGTATATTCGGAATACGTAGGACAAGGTCATACAAGAAACTATACAATTCCATATGAAAGGTCAAGTTCACAGGTCAAGGTCAAATAAACGGTCAATATGCTAATTTCATTACTTTTCATGCAAACTTCACAAAATTTAGCGATATAGTTGCACTTTAAATGAAAAGGAAAATAATACATTTTGAGACATCATGAAGGTCAAGGTCAAAGGTCAAGGTCAACTATTCTATAAATATTTATGAAACTAACTGATGGGTTTTAATGAAATTAGTCATGCCTATTTGATTTTCCTGGGCAATGTCAATGAAATAAATGTGTACTCTTACATAAAGATCAAGGTCACAGGTCAAGGTGAAAGGTCAACTTATACTGTTTATTTTTAGTTTTTATTCAAATTTCTTCATTTTCACTATACAAGTTACTGGTAACCTTGCTATCGTATTTCACAAATTTTAGATAAATATTATAAAGGGTAAGGTCAAAGGTCAAAATAGGTTTTCGACTAGTATTTCTTATACTAACTGTTAGATTCTTACTAGACTTACCATGTATATTCGGAATACCTAGGCCAAGGTCATACAATAACTTCAATTCCATATGAAAGGTCAAGGTCACAGGTCAAGGTCAAATAAAAGGTCAATATGTTATTTTCTTTACTTTTCATGCATACTTCACCAAATTTGGTGCACTTTAAGTGAAAATGAAAATAATATATGTTGAGACATAAAAGTCAAGATAAAGGTCAAGGTCAACTATTCTATTAATATATATGACACTAACTGATGTGTTTTAATGAAATTAGGCATGCTTATTTTATTTCCATGGGCAATGTCAATGCAAACAAAAATGTACTCTTACATAAAGGTCAAGGTCAAAGGTCAACTTTTATTATTTAAAAAAAGATTACTCAAATGTTATAAAACTGGTTGTGTTATGGCTTAATACTTATATATCATATATATCAAATTTCACATAATTATTGTACTAGTCAAGGTCAAAACAAAGAGTATTTGGCATTTTCCCTAAACTTCTCCTTGACTGTTTAATGTATTGTTATCAAGTTGTACAGGGAAATTCAGTTGATCAATGCGACGACCATCCAAAGAAATTTTATTTTTAGTCACAGGTCAAAGGTCAAGGTCACAGTATATGATCACTATTTGTAATCAATAAGTTTTTATACGAATTACACCATATTCATAATGCTAGTTAATACGAACGTTGCTGTTAAGCTAACTAAATCCTTGATAAGAATTCTAAGGTCGAAGGTTAGGGTCAAAGGTCAAGGTTAAAGGTCGAAATATAATTTTGACTAGTATTTCTTATTTAATGTAAGATTCTCATAGGGCATATCATGCATATTTGGAATGCCTAGAGCAAGGTCATACATGAATAAACATAATTCCATTTGATAGGTCAAGATCACAGGTCAACATCAAATATAAGGACAATATGCTCATTTCTTGACTATTCATGTAAACTTCACAAAATTTGTTGAGACAGTTGTGCTTTAAGGGAAAATTAAAGTGTTAAATTTTCAGACATCATAAAGGTCAAAATGAAGGTCAAAGGTCAAGGTCAACTATTCCTTTAATACCTCTGAAACTAACTGATGATCTTTAATAATGTTAGACACACTTATTTGATTTTCTAGGGTTACATCAAAGCAAACAAAAATATAATCCTACATAAAGGTCAATGTCACAGGCCAAGGTAATAAGTTAACCTTCATCATAAAAAAATACAAAATTTTTGATAAGCTGACGACTGTTAGTTGCATTTTACGTAAATAACATATATTTCAATCATATATATATTATAATACTTAAGGTTAAATGTCAAGGTCAAAGAACAAAAGAAGAGTGTTAAACATTTTCTTTAAAATCTTCCTAGACTGTTTAACCCTTTGTGTACCGGTGACGTCTTTTTTATTGTATTTTAGCTATAATTAGACGATTTGGTGGAGCTTATGAAGGATCTGTGGTAGTAAAAAGGGTTAAGATAGTTGAAAGCCTGCTAATTTTATGGAGGCCCTTCATAAACTAAATGAAATCATCTTAATATCCAGTATGAAATGAAACCGACAGAACTGTGCTGAACGGGATACGTATAGTCACCAAATTTTGCTGGCAAATTCGGTTGGTCAATGGAACGATTGTCCAAATTTTGTGTATTTGTTATTCAAAGGTCAAGGTGAATGGTGAAAGTCACAGATTATGGTCACTATTTCGTTCGTATATATATATTTAACATTTGAATTACACCATACTCAAAATGCTACAAAATAGTGTTACGCTGACCTTATTATAGATAAATACTCCAATGGTTAAGGTTCAATGTGATCATAAATGTAATTATACTGTATATACAGTATATACTGTATATACAGTATATACTGTATATACAGTATATACTGTATATACAGTATATACAGTATATACAGTATATACAGTATATACTGTATATACAGTATATACAGTATATACAGTATATACAGTATATACAGTATATACAGTATATACTGTATATACAGTATATACAGTATATACAGTATATACTGTATATACAGTATATACAGTATATACAGTATATACAGTATATACAGTATATACAGTATATACTGTATATACAGTATATACTGTATATACAGTATATACTGTATATACAGTATATACTGTATATACAGTATATACAGTATATACTGTATATACAGTATATACTTCCAGGCGGACATGAACCACCAACAGTCAGGACGAGTGTCCATGCTTTAATCCACTGCACACAAGTATCCTCTATCACGCCATCGTATAGTGGATTAAAGTATGGGCACTTGTTCTGATTGTCGGTGGTTCAAGTCCGGCTGTGAGTATAAAAACATTTAGTAGCTTATGTGTATTTGCGATTTACAGTATATATACAGTATTATAAATAAATTATATATATATATATATATATATATATATATATATATATATATATATATATATATATATATACTGTATATAAACCGATTTTACCTAAGAGATTCAATATTACTTGCAGAATTATAGGTCGCTGAGTTGCGTAGGCATTTTTTTTTTTTTTTTGGTAATGCGAAAACTGCACACCTACTTTATTATATGTACCCGGGAATAGATAGGTATATTCTTATTATAAATAAGTAAAGTCACTCAGCACTTTTCAATTTTGTTTTACTGATAGTCACATCGTGTAAGATTAAGCTTTGATTATTCAAGAGAGTAAACAACTATTACATCTGGCATGAATATATTATATCACAAGAACCTACCTAGAGGTTAAGGATCAGTTACTAATCTGGTGTTATCTGGTTGTTCGTGTCATTAAGTCGCATAAGACTTCCCATAAATATCAGTGTCAGATGTCATCTGAATGACCGTGTTGTTATGCGGCACAACTTACCGGAATTATCAGTTGCCCGGAGATTGGTATAATTAGACAACTTACCGGAGTCGTATAATAGGCCTGACTAAGGGTACCCAGAGTTTGTTGCACAGAAACAAAATCGGACTTACCCCAGACAGTAGATAGAGTGAGTGGTACGGGGCGGGAGCGAGCAGGACCCCAAGCCCCGGCTCCTCTCTGGGCTGCGGCCGGCTGAACCAGACTAATAAGGGGAGCGCGGTGCCCCTCCAACCCACTCTGGAAAGACATTTCCAAGATTCAATACTACAAAATAACAATGAGATCAGCTAGATGATAATGTGCTCAGACATAATAATGCTCGTGCTAACAACCCTAAATCAAGAAACCTGGAGTTAGTTAGCTAGTATATCATCAAAATATTTTCCCGGAGACTCCTCACCCGGAGTTCCCTATAGTTTACAAAGAGGATCACGGTTGTTTCATATCAACTGGAATAATGGTTACGCTTATTTACTCTTGAACTCGAGACAACCGTCACGAGTTCATTGCATTGTATGACACATACATCCCAGATAGTCGTCTAAGATTCGGTAGTCCATCTGACTACCCGGAGAAACAAAATGAAGGACGAGAAGAATCTCGGAGAAACAAAACGAAGGACGAGAAGAATCTCGGCCGTAGCTATGGAATGAGTCATAATCTCTACCCGGAGCTCAGCCGAGAAAAGGAGATGAGGGATAGTGTTGGTTACTTGCTAGAGTACCCGGAGGTATAGTATTCTCTACCCGGATCTCTGCCGGGTATAGGAGGTGGGGGATAGAGTTGCTCAAAGGTGGGTAACCCGGAGGTCTACCCAGAAGGATCTAGTCAAGGACTAAGAGAGAGAAGAGGCGGGTGACCCGAAGGTTCGACCCGGAAAGCTAACTCAAATGTGAGTGACCCGAAGGTCTACCCGGAGAAAGGAGAATCTCGGATAATAGTAAAGAATAGTGGTCGGAGATAAGATAATAGAAGCCCCTCAGGGGCTAGACAGCGGACCCCCCCAAGTCCGGCGCCGACTCCGCGTTCAACCCGGAGGTAGGAAGACCTGAAAATTGTACCGTAGTCCCTCTCGACTATCATAGTAGAAGAGACACAGGGAAATGGAGAAAATAGCAGAGAACAAGATATAATAAATCACAAATAGAGTAATTATTACAACTAACATCTCAGAAGAATAGTAGATAGAAGCAATGATATACGAGAACTGAACCTAGGGTCATCTAAATATCAAAACTCTAAATATCGAGAAACAAAATTTTAATTAGAATCCTAATTTCTGAAGTGAAAGCAAAAATAGAGTCTAAAACGAAAAATATAAATTAATTTGATCTCGAAAGATATGTACCCCCCCCCCCCCCCCCCCCCCCAACACACACAATTTCACTATACAATTGTTTTTAGAAAAGCAAAATAATTTAGGAGGGCATCAGCACAACCGCCATCTTGCCCACGTGGCACCCCAAGCACAAAGAAAGGCGCCTCGGAGGTGACGAACTGCGAGCTAAATTAAATTGAGCACATTATCTAGTCAAAATGGATTATTATGTCAATTAACCCACTGAACCCCAGCTATTTAATAATAAATGTACACCCCAGGACCAGGGGGTTGTAAAAAATTGTTTTTTTCCAGAAAACACCAGGAATGGGTTAGAAATGAAGGAAAACCCACAAAAAAAACGATCCCCTAGGTCATTAACCCGTGGAGCCCCGGCTAGTTTTGTAATGTTTGCGCACCAGAACCCGGCCGGTTTTCAAAAAATTGTTTTATTCCAGAAACAATAGCGAATGGGTTAGGAATGAAGGAAAAACCACGAAAAACCGCTCAAAAAGCTTAAAAAATGGTCCTACAGAGCCCCCGAAAACGGATTTTACAAGAGTAAAAAATTGAAGGCAATTATCCCAAAAAAACAGGTTATTGCGTGCTCGCACGCACGCACGTGGACTTTGAGAGTTTTCAACCATCGGCACGGTTGCGTGGGATACGTATACAGTTCCCATACAAATCTGAGCCCTCTTGAGTGGCTACACCTGAGGTTACGGTCGGCGCAATTAGGGTGACGCGTCAGGCGCGTCTCTGGGGCTGTGCGTTACATACATCGCCGACGCGTCAGACGCGTCGCTGGGGCTGGACGGGTTAAGGGGTCCTACGGTGCGCCCAAAAGTCAGAATTACAAGAGGGGAAATGGGTAGGCAAAAACAGGTTTTTGCGCGCTCACGCGCACGCGGTTGGACTTTGAGACTTTTCAACATCGGCATTGTTGCGTGGGATACTTACACATTTCCCATACAAATCTGAGCCCTCTAGGTGCCATAGGACCGGAGTAATTAACCAGGACGCACCTTATGCGTCCCTGGGGTTTAGCATTACATACATTGCGGACGCATGGTTTGCGTCGCTGGGGTTCAGTGGGTTAAAATAATAAATTAGCAATAATTTAGCAATAATTTAGCAATAAGTTAGCACTAATTATATATAATATATTGCACAGATAGACTAGAATGCGTAACTGGAGATACATAGTGTGGAAGATGGAACAACTTTACCCTTGCGTCGATGTGATGACTGCCTCCGTGGGAATCCCTTAACACTAATATATAAACAAAAAGAGTTATATAAATACGGAGCCAAATACATAGCCCAACGCAACCGTACGAGGGGACGAGTCTAGACTAAATAACCTAGTCAAAAATATCTGGACTATGTACATGAGGCAAAACTAACAATTAAAGCTAGAAAAGCCTAATAAATATGAAAAAGAAAAAATCAAGATGACCTGACATGGCGATGATATTCTGTAGTCGTCAGACGGCTGCGGTCGGCCTGAACCATACAACCTGTAAGTACACCTCGTTCAATACAATATCATATTATCTAGTTGCCTCCTCTTGTTATAATATAGCATCAACTCACTGGAAGAGCAGCAGGCAAGGCTAGATGGAGGGACACAGGGTGGCACAGGGAGTATAAATAAACACGTCTGTTCGAGGCAAGCGCAACCCAAGAAGAAGCAGAATCAAGCTCGAGGATGAACTAGAACGCACACGCATAGTAAGCCTGCCTGTGCAACGGTGCGCTATGAATTTGTAGATCCTTTTACTATCTTAGTTTTTTTTCTTTTCTATGTGGTATCCATTTTGATGATGTTCCCTAGGAACTATGTAAGGGGTATCTCCTAGGATGTTTCTTTTTATATATATGGGTTGCGTTAAGCATTCTCCGGGGGCCCCTTGGGGCCCTGAGGAGTCCTAATATGTAATTAGGCTCTCACCTCATTGACGGAGAGAACCATACTTCAGCTGTTGACATAGGGCATCTCAGCTTCTATAGGTATATTTTCTTTTATAGGGGATTTTGGTGTTTTTTTTGGATAATGGCTGCAAGAGGTTAGCTGAAAATTTGAAAATAAATATATAAGATGTTTCCAAGTGTCCTTTTCCTCCTTACCCTTTTCCCATATATATATATATATATATATATATATATATATATATATAATATAGGTTTGATTCCCGGAGGGAAGTAGTGAAAACCTAATATTTAGTAGGGCCCCGTAATCATTGACGATATTGCCTATTGATATAATAGTCTCCCTTCAACAACCGCAGCAGCAGTTTTGAATCTCCCGCGCGGAAGGGTCAGGGAGTACTCCTTCATAAGTGCACGCTTAAATCTCTTATGGAATCGTCTTATGATTGGGTACCCTACAGAAAAAAAACTTCGTAGAAAATAAAAAGAAAAATTCAACTTAATATCTGTTATATTATGGCTTTCTATGTGTGGATTTCTTGTGCGTGGCTTCCATACGCAGGCCCCCTAGTGGCCATAACTTCCTTCAATGATATATCAAGATACAACTATAGAAATCAACGAATGGGAAGGGGATGGATGGGAGGGCCATGCATCGTCAATGATTACGGGGCCCTACTAAATATTAGGTTTTCACTACTTCCCTCCGGGAATCAAACCTATAATTTAATAGTGGCCCCTTCATCATTGACGATATTGCCTGAGTACCAAGACTGGCGGGGGACATTCGTGACATTACCCTAACCTCAGGACAAAAATAAGCCGTATACATTTTTTTTTTTTTTTTGTGTTGTATACAAACAATAAATAATATATAAAAATATGAAAGATTGCAAACAGTGCGTAACTTCAAAGAAAGTGCTTGCTCATGATCTTTTACCTTAGATCTTTTACCTTAAGATCTATACATGAAAATCTGGGAACACCTTTGTGTCCCTAACTAGAACTATAAACTCTTTGGAATGTTGTTCTAACCTTAACAATATTTGTACAGTTTATATATGTTTGTACATTCTGGTAATCCTATATAGTTGCAACTATGATAGATTTCTTAAACGTAACATAAAAGTTTTGAACTGTAAAACCAGATCGATCACAGCTCATGATTTATCACAATCTCCGGCGGAAGGGGTCCTAGTGGGGCTTTGGACTATTCATCACACCCCCCCCCCCTTTTTCTCGCCTTAACCTTAAATAATAATAGCACAGAGCCTACGAGACCTTCTGTCGTAAAGCTACACCGGTACACTTCGGCTTGTCCAGAGCGACCGACAGGTATCGTGTTAGAAAAGTATGCTTGGATGCCCACAATTGAGTGTTGGCAATGTCTTCTATAGAGAAAATTTGTAAAAATCTAAGAGAGACGGCCCACTTCCTGATGTCGTGGGCCCTGCCCACCTCGCCGGGATTACTTTCTTTAATAACATCTACTAACAGAGAAGCTAATTTTCTTCTAGTAACACGATTACCTGCCTGGTTCACCCACAGAAAGCCTGGTTGTCGAGGGTGAGCTGCCCTCATAAACTTAGCTAAGGCCTCCACTGGGCATAAAATATGATGTGTGTGTCCGCGTTTTAACGCCGGAACAGAAAATTCTGAGAAAACATGATCAGAGTGCTCATTCTTTGCAATAAATGTGGGAGACGGCACGATTTGGACATTGTCTCCCAAACCTAAGGCAATTAGGTTCGTGGCTCATCGCCGCCAGCTCAGAGACCCTATTTCCTGTAGCTAAAGCCATCAGGAACACAGCCTTCTTAAACAGTGAATCAAAATCCGGCGCATTATTATATTTGCGCGATTTAAGCAAAGATAAGGCCTTATCTAGCGACCAGGTGGGCATGAGCTGACGTGGTGGTGGGCGTAGCTTGAAACACACCCTCATAAACCCTTTCTCCTCCGCCTACGGTACCGAGAGACAAGTGAGATCAAAGAAAGGAGTTATGATGGCAGATAAGTGATTTTTTAAAGTAACAACGGAAAAGTGCTTCTGCTCAAATAAATAATCTAGGTATTTGAAAATCAGGGCCCCTGACTCTACAATCCAGGTTGTAAAAGTTTTCCAATGCGATTGATATTGTCTCCTGGTAGATATAGTATATTGATTCATAAATTTACTAGTGACACTTTCCCCGTACTGAGCTAGCCATTTTGCATTGTAAATGTCCAGAAGGCAAAATTGAGCGAGGTTTGAAGGTTGCCAAGGGTCTCTAAGTGGAATGCGGAGACCGGGAGCGACACCGGGTTCCTGCACCATTATTGCAACTGGTGGTACCACACCTGAGCCGGCCATAACGGCGCGATCATCGAGACTACACCCCGGTAACCTCTTAGTTTGTGAACTATCCTGCACATTAGAGCAGAATCTGGTGGAGGAAATAGATAGATTGAATTCCACCTGTTCCAATCCTCCAGTAACGCATCTGGTCCCCCCGCCGGAGTTACCCTCTGGCGGGTAAGGAAGAGAGGGAGCCTGTGATTCTCCTCGGATGTGAATAGATCCACTTGTGGACGGTAAGGCTTGGCAATCATCTTGTCGAAGACGGTTTGTTTGAGAGCCCATTCTACTAGAGTGCTCTGTCGCCGGAACAGAGCATCTGCCCAGACGCCTGGGAGATATGATGCATGCAGATGAATGCTCAGCGATTCGGCTAGCGCAAAAATCTGTTCTGACACTACTAGCAACGCTCGAAACCTCACTGAACCTTGTTTCTAAATGCAATGGACTGCAATTAAGTTGTCCATCCGAAACGCGATTGACTTTCCTTGCAATGACGAGCCGTGAGCTTGGAGAAAAAATAGAGGAACTAGAAGCTCTTGCTTGTTGATGTGAAATCATTCGTTCTGGGCCCAAGTGCCTTCCCCTTGATGGCCTAGATTGGACTAATACCCCCACCCTAGTGTTCCTGAAGCGTCTGTGTCTACCCATACTGAAGGAGGAGGAGAAACCCATGTTGTTACAGAGTACAGTGTTTCGGTCTTCGCCCAGACCGACAGTAAGTAGTGAATTAATGGAGGAATTGGCCATAACTTCCTCTCCGGCGAGAGGGGAAAAACTTTGTTGCCTTCCAGAATTAATCTCTTTACTTTCAACCGGCCCAACTTCACAGTTAATTGGATCCAGTTGAGTGAGCCGATCAGGGACTCCCACGTCTTCCTTGTCGTATTCAAACTGTGGAGAAAACGAAACAGTTTTCTGCAAAATCTGTTGCGATTGTCCACACTCTGAGTAAGAGTCAGATTGGCGGTATCCCAGACCAGCCCTATCCACTGAATTTTCCTTGTGGGAACAAGGAGAGACTTTGCCAAGTTCACCTTGAACCCTAGGGTTTGTACATGATTGATTACTTGGTTGACATGATTGTGACATAACTCTTCTGACCCTGCCACAACTAGCCAGTCGTCTAGATACCACAACACCATTATGCCCTGGGCCAACAATGGCGGAAGGGCTTGCCGGACTAATTTTGTGAAAATTCTTGGTGCCAGGTTCAAACCGAAAGGCAGTCTCTGAAAGACATAAGTCTCTTGCCTGATCCTCAAGGCGAGGAACTTTTGGAACCTTTTCTTGATAGGGACATGCCAATAGGCGTCTTTGAGGTCTAATGAGCACATCCAACCCTGCGGCGGAAGTGTAAGCCTGATTTGGTGTACTGTAAGCATCCTGAAGGGTGAATTTATGATGTAAGTGTTCAGACGCGAGAGATCCACTACTGGTCGCATCTGCACACTGTCCCTCTTTGGCACTAAGAAAAGTCTGGAGGTGAATACTAGGCAAGTTGGTTCTACCGGGACAGTGACCTTCTTTGAGATCATTTCCTGGACCAGGGCCTCCACCTCCTGTGAAACATTGTTGTGTTCTAGCGCCCGACTCAGTCGAGGTCGCCGGATCCACCGCCAGGTGATGCCTTTGCTTACTACAGTTCTGGCTCTGTGGCATACCTGGAATGACCCAGTGTGCAAACTGGGTCTGTCCGGTAGAGCAACTCTCGAATCCGACTCGCCTAAGCATGGCCCTGGGAGACAGAGAGTTTGGTTGGCTAGTTTTTTGGAGGGGGTGGTGGGTTGGTATCAGACGGCTGGCTAGTCTTGGCTGACGTCTGTCCTTGACCTGGTTTGGGGTGTGACTTACCTCTATAACCTGAGTATTTACCTTGTTTGGGTTTGTGCTGATTACCTCCCTGCTGTGGAGGAGGCCTGGGATGCCGAAAGGACTGTTTAGCATGCGGGGGTTGTGACTTGCCGCCGCTTTTGGGCTTACTGTAAGGTTTCTTAAACGGTTCTCTCTTAGCCTGGGAGGTACTCTGCTTCCACCCGTCTACCATATTGAAAACTACACTCCACGTTTCTGAATTGAGGAGGGAGGCAGTTAAGACTGGGGAAAGAGTTACCCGGCGACCAATATCTTCCGGCAACTTCTTTACCAAATACAACATTAGGTCCTGGCAGGCCCTAACCGCCTCCATGATTGCTATTCTAATGTCACCCAGGGATTGTATTGAATTTTGTAATAAAATCCTACGTGAAAGTTCTGTGGCCTTCCTAACATTTTGGTCCGCAATGGCCGAAATAGTTCTAGCGAGGGATACAGTCACCTGGCGACTGACCAGGAATTGTGAAAACAATCTGAAAGCTTTGTTTCTTAACTTAAAGTCTCTATCCAGATGGGCTGGGGGAGGGGTACAAAAGGGGTCATCTAATTGGTGAAGTGCCAGTTTGGGTGCCGCCAAGAAAGCGAACAAGGCCGGTGACACCCCCTCTGCCGTATTTACAGGTAACGAGAACCAAGCATGTGTTTCTTGAGGGACCTGATGGGAGGTTTTAGATGTAATGGTAGAAGCAAATACCTGCGCCTCTGATTCCCAGTCTATCCAAGGGCCTAAATCTACCCGCCCCATCTGCAGAACTGGCGTGTGTGACTGATCTAGTACCGGAACTGTAGCCAGTTCCGGCGTGAGTGCATTCAAAGCTTTGATGTCATTAACGCCATCAGCTTTGGACCAGTCTGCAAAGAGTCGTGCAGATGAGGCCGGCGGTACTGCCGGGGCAGCTGAAAACACAAAGAAATCAGCATTATATGTACTAGGTATGGCCTTAATAGAAACGTCCAGTAATCTCCCTACCTCGTCTTTGGCTCTGAGTTTTCTATTCTTGTTGATTTCAATAGTCCACTCACTAGGAACCGGTTGATCCCCTGAAATAGTAGGTTGTGCTAGGTGTGGTCTCAATGGTTGTACCTGAATCCAAGAACAATCTGGCCCGTAGAGGAGAGGCATTGGGCCTTTCCGCTGTGGTGCCTTATCTAAAGGGGGAGGAGTGATGTCAGAAATTACTCGAACATTTGTGGTAGTCATAGAGGCTGGCACTGTAGTGCCGGGAGCCGTGGTCGTTGCTGGCGGTATAATAAAAGTAGGTAAAGAGGACTTAGGGGTGTACAAAGTACAAAGGAGTACAAAGGAAATCAAGCAACAACAGATCCAGTGACCCTTCTAGGTTGCTTGTCCTCCAAAACACTGAGGATCAAGTGTCCAAACAGTGGTTTAGAGTGGGTAAGGGAACATTGGAAAGGGAATTACTGCCCTGGAACTAATGTCCTTGGCAAGATTAGGAAGTTAGTAGGGGACAGATGGGTTAGTAACTGAGGGGGGGATAAAATAAAGTTATTCATTTACAAACGCAGTCAGTCGCGGGTTTGATGCGAGATATTTGTCTAGGCGGAGTTTAAATGAATCAACGGTGATGCAGTCTATAACGTTTCGGGGAAGCCCATTCCACAAGTTGACAACTCGATTGAAGAAGAAATTCTTAGATTCGTGCGAGTTAAAAGATTTACCAATAATTTTGCAACCGTTTCCCCGCGTGTAATTAGATTGGTCGATAGTGAAGTACTTACTACAGTTCATATTGTCGATGCCTTTGATGATTTTGAACACTTGAATTAAGTCGCCTCTTAATCTGCGCTGGGTTAAAGGAAATAGATTTAATTCTCTAAGACGCTCTTCGTATGGTTTGTTCTTTAGGCTAGGTATCATTTTGGTAACTCTACATTGAACTCGTTCTAGTTTGTTTATATCTTTTTGGTAATAAGGTCACCAGGATTGAACGCAGTATTCCAGAAGAGGGCGGACTAAGGAATTGTAAAGGGTTAGGATAACTTCTTTGGATTTATGCTCAAATGACCTGCCTATAAAGCCAATTATTTTGTTTGCCTTCTTAACAACTTCTGAACATTGTTGACTCGGTTTTAGGTTACTTGATATTGTTACTCCCAGATCGGTTTCTCTGTTTACATTCTTAAGCTGAGTGCCATTCATCGAATAGTTTGCTTTCTCATTTAGGTATCCGATATGTAGTACTTTACATTTATCCGCATTGAAACTCATTTGCCAAATTTGGGCCCAACATGACAATTTATCTAGATTGTGTTGCATATCGTCAACTTGTTCTTTTGAGAGTACGCTATTTGCAATTTTTGTATCGTCAGCAAATTTTGAGATTGTACAGGTGAGACCCTCATCTATGTCGTTGATGTAAATTAGAAAGAGAATTGGTCCTAGTACCGATCCCTGGGGTACCCCGCTACTTACATTGGTCCATTTTGATGCCTTACCGTTTATGACTACTCTTTGCTTTCTGTCGCTGAGCCAATTTTCTATCCATTTCAACACACCGTCTTGTATTCCATGCGCTTTTAGTTTTAGCAGTAAACGTTTGTGGGGAACTTTGTCAAAGGCCTTTTGAAAATCAAGGTATATAATATCTACAGCTTTACTCTCATCGTAGAGGTTGAGGATATCGTGGAAGAAGTCTAAGAGGTTTGTTAAACAGGAACGTTTTTTACGAAAGCCGTGTTGAGTATCTTTAAGTATGTTATTTTCCTCTAAGTGATTTACGAGTCTGTCTCGTATGACCGTTTCTAGCATTTTACATACAACTGAGGTTAAGCTAATTGGACGATAGTTACTGGATAGGGATTTGCTGCCTTTTTTGAATATCGGTGTTACGTTGGCTAGCTTCCACTGATCGGGCATAGTTCCAGACTGCAAGGATTTATTGAATAGTAATGTCAGTGGTTTAGAGAGCTCATCCTTAGCTTCCTTTAGAACTCTAGGCGAGATTGTATCAGGTCCAGGCGTTTTGGTAAAACCTGAAGGCTCTAATGGTCTTATCGTGGAGCTATTCGGGGGAGCTACCGGTTGACTAGAGGGAGGATCAGGAGAGGTAGAGACATGGTACTGCCGCATAACCCTATGCATTATGTCACTTGTCTCTACTGTGGGAACCCCTGGAAGATTGGGAACTAGCTTCTGACTCCTCGAACATTATGCCTGGTTGAGCCGAGGGTAAGTTCACCTCCTTCGGCTCTCTATTTAACTCAAGCACTTCCAGTATGTCCTGTTGTGATTCCGGTGCTTGGTCCGCCAGCGGCCAAACCAAATCAGGAACTGACGAGGGTAAAACTTCACTGTCATTACAATCCCTATCTGTTACCTGATTAACTCTAACATTATGTTGACATGGTTCAGATTGACGCCAGCACCCCCGGTCGCGCGCCGCGGGTGGCTGTGAGTCTTGTATTATCTGGGGGGGCCTCGGCAATCTCACTCTCATTGCTACTAATGCTACTCACTACCTCTTTTGAAAGGGTTTTAGATTTCGCTTTAGGTTTAGTAGATTTAATTGGAGCTGATTTAACCAAAGGTGATTTGATAACTAAATGGTCCCACAGGGCGTCGTCATCGCAAAGAAGGGCCTTATGGGCAGTATCTTTGGCATAAATGTTAAAAAATTTCTTTATTTCCTTTAACGCTGCCAAGCAAGACAGGTCTTTCTTAGTAAATACTGCCACCTTCAATTCGGAACAAATGGAACAACGTTTGGACACCCACAAACCTCTAGAGCGATCGAGGCATTTCACACATTTTATACAGAGTTTGTGAGCAAATACTGGAATCAGCCACCCACCAGCCGCCAGACTTGTTGTAACTGAAGTGCTGGGGATTCTGGAAATAGAACATTTCCAGGAATCAATGCTCATAAGGATAACCTGCGAGGTGTTTAAGACATCCTACCTCAAGTCCGCCGGAAAATTAGCTATAGCCACAGCTACTCTAACCTTCCGCTGGACCCGACCATGAAAAACCTGGGGTTTTCCGTCTAAATTGATTGGAACTGCTTATCTGTGACAAAAGTGTCACTGGCCCTAGTGACCTGAAGTGTTTAACCATCCATGACTATTGCATTAGAAAACATAGGTAACGTGCTTGTATGACGTATCATAACACATGCACACTTGATTGTCACGCCGGGCGAGGGAAGTCTTGCCGTGTGACAAATCGGTCAGGGCGAGTTCACTCGGCGGGCTGAGGTTGCTCCCGTAGAATTCGCATTTTCCGCCGGAAGGATTGTGGTTCAGCATACCACGCCGGGACATTTGGTTGCTCCCTTACTCGTCTGCGAGACGAGGAAACAGAGGCCCTGCTGAGAAGGCCGCCTGAGAAAACAACCAAAAATTTTAGAGGGGGAGGTTTATATGTAAATATCACCCCCTCCAAAACTCCACGCATATATCGGGACGTCTCTCAAAGGCCCCCCAACAAAACATGTAGCGCACACATGTAGCACAATACAGGGGCACACATAGGCATAATAATAATTACATAGAATTTATCATAATAAATTACCTGTAGCCTACACTGGAGCCCCCTAATGAGGCTGGCCACACGGCCCGACGAAACATCACCGGATGAACAGATGCTCCGAAGACCCAGCAGCAGCATCAAGAAGATGGGGAGGCCCATGAGAGGGGCCCAGAAGCAAATACGAACTCTAGAAGGCTCCGCACCACGTGAAGCCACCCTTGAACTAGAGCATTTGCTAAAAAATCAAAAACTTTATATGCAACTGCCTCAAAGTGACGGCCTGAAGCATATTCTTGCAGAATGGTAGCCTCCTAGCTATAATATCAAAAAGCTAAGGCGCAAAAACAACACAATAATAGCACATGTGGCGCACAGATCCTGGGATACGTAGGTGCCTTGTTACAATAGTACCCTAATTTACACACTTCCTGCGGACGTACCAATGGGGCAGCCTGTGCTAGCTAATCTAAACCTTGTTCATTACAACGCAGATGTATACAAATGAGTAAGGAATCACGAGAAGCGAAGGAACGATGAATGAAGCTGGAGCACAGGGGACACCCGCCCGCTTGGTACGAACGCGGAAGGGAGAAGGAAGTTATGGCCGCTAGGGGGCCTGGGTATGGAAGCCACGCACAAGAAATCCACACATGGAAAGCCATAATATAACAGATATTAAGTTGAATTTTTATTTTTATTTTCTACAAAGTTTTTTTCTGTAGGGTACCCAATCATAAGACGATTCCATAAGAGAATTAAGCTTGCACTTATGAAGGAGTACTCCCTGACCCTTCCGCGCGGGAGATTCAAAACTGCTGCCGCGGTTGTTGAAGGGAGACTATTATATTAATAGGCAATATTGGCATTGATGAAGGGGCCACTATTAAATATATATAATTATATATATACTGTATATATATATAATTATATATGGCATGTATATGCCATGTTCCCATCATGATTACTCTGCTATTACGAAAATATTGTAGGAAAATAAATTGTTAAGTATGGAATGGTAACAACAAATATTTACACATGCGGGAGTTTTCCCGACAAAACATGAGTTTCCCTACTGTTTTTCATGTTATTTGTTATACCAGGATTTTTACTCGGTTTAACTGGTTATTTCATAGGTCCGATCTCAACTGGGTAGAAAATAAATTCACACATGAACACACATACAAGCATACAGAGGGTTAAGGACAACACAGAAGGACATATATAATAATAATAATAATAATAATAATAATATAATAATAATAATAATAATTCTTTATTCCAGACACAGAGGATAAATACAGTATATGGTATACAGTACAACCTGATGGTCCATATCACATACAAAACTCATTTCACGGGTAAAATACAAAAAATATTTTAATATAAAAACAGTAAAAAAAGATACAGTATTTACAGAATGGCATAATAAAGCACATATCACAGTTTGACAGAATACAGCACAGTGTTGCTTAGCATATTCGGTTAAGGCACACATCACAGTACAGTATGCCACTAAATATTGCTCATTGTTGGTTAACACCTATTGCACAGATCTTTGCTCAAAGTTCACTTATAGACCTACAGTAATAATAATAATAATAATAATAGTTCTTAAAGCTAGCGCATGCTAAGCTAGCTAAGGATAGCTCAATAAGGCCGATTAGGCGTATTTCCATTGGGGTCCTGTACTACTACCCCATCCCTTTGCTCATGAGGGATGGTAACGACTCAGTGCTTGTGAAAAATCTTTAATGCGCCGAGCGTGGGCGCGAACCCGGGCCTTCTGGATGGAAGTCCGAGACGCTAGTCACTACACCAAGCGAGCCGCTATTATATAATACAGTACTACTGTATGTGTGCAGCAGCTTCTGCCAGTGGGATACAATACGGGATTCATAGATGTGATCACTAGACCATAGAGCTATGATTAGTGTGGCTAATTTTAAACACATAATATAACATTAAGACAATACATAAGAACATGGAAATCAATGGCACAAATTACAATAAATGAGCTTGGTCTTGGCTCTTTAAGCAATAAATAGCATAAACACAATAGAAAGCATACACTGTTAAGTTTCTCAATTCTTAGAGTTCATCATAGGACATTTGAAAGTTATAAAAGCGCACTCGGGAGGTCTTGGCACACGAAACGCAACAGATCATAGAAACACTTCCAGAACGTAATTAGCATGAGTAAAATAGTACAATCAATTACTTGTACAGCACTTTTATCGTAATTTGCATAGGAAAAGGAAGGTGTCACTGGAGTTGAGTTTACGTGTAGATTCAAAGGGTGTGTACGGCTGCAAAGATAATATATTGTCATAGGCAATCTCAAACGAGTTCGTCTACAAAATATTTCACTTATGCAACGAGAAAATGTGTGTTTTGTATCCTCATTTAAAGAGGCCTAGCAAATGAGAAGGGAGATCTGTGGTACAGCCTTAAACTAGCCATTTCTTTGTTTTTTAATCGTGGCCCTATATCTATTGGTCTTCTTTGGCTCGTCCCTGCAGTGGCTCAACGGCAGGTTCAGTAGTGGTTCTCCGTTGAAGTCTTCTGGCAGGTCTCGACACACTGTTGCGAGCTTAAATTCTCAAAGTTTTATGCTGGAGCAATCTTAAGGAAAAATGCATTGACCAGTGTACTGGCAGCTATCGATAATACTGCTCCAGGTTACAAACAACCGGAACTACCCGCGAAGGTAGAACAGTTTGTGGTCTGCGCCTGCTATAGGGTTTTAACGCCCTTCAGGTACCAGTGCCACGGGTTGAGCCAAGCTCACCTAATTGTTACATCCAACAGATGGATCTCGTTCCCACCATTTGGCTTACACAACCAGCATGCACCTTCTTGTTATAGCAGGCAGGCCTGTTTAACAGGAAGGGTTGGTAATCTCTAACACAGGTTAGATATTACCTGAACTCCTTGCTATCCGTAAATAGGTCAGAAGGACCAGACAACTTACTAGGGGGCACGGACCAGTGTACTGGCAACCTAGCAATTTCCCAGCTCGAGTCTAGGTGTTGCACGGACCAGTGCTCTGGCAACAAGCCTTTACCCAAGACTGGAAACTAACCAACTGTGCGGACCAATGTACTGGCAGCAGGTTAACACCCAGGTCTGAGAATGAACAAACTGCACGGACCAGTGTTCTGGCAGTAGGCTAATACCCAGGGGCTGAGAATTAACAAACTGCACAGACCAGATTTCTGGCAGTAGGTTAACACCCAGATTCTGTACTGACCAGTGTACTCGCAACTTTCATTACTTTACAGTTCTTCCTTGCTATCCGTAGCTAAAAAATAGGTCAGGAAGCTCTCCGTCTTTATAACTGCCTGCTCTGACCAGTGTTCTCACAGTTAGGTTAAGACTAAGAGGTTGGTTAGGGCTTGATGTATAGCAGACTGCACTGACCAGTGTTCTTACAGTCCTAGGCACCTGTTGTGGAAAGAGCCAAGATCCAGCAAGAAAGAAAGAAAGACCAAAGGACGCAATATCCAGATAGCTGATGAATCCACTGGACCCCACCAGGATGAAAACACAGTACCCGCATTGCCCACCCAGTGACTAGGTGAAGATACCGGTACCGAAAGTTCCCAAAAGAAAGGAAAGCAGCGATTGAAGATTATGTACACCAACACAGATACGCTCACAAACAAAATGAGGGAATTGCAGTTTGTTGCTGATGATTTGGAAGCGGACATAATCATGGTAACGGAGGTCCTACCCATGTATTCAAAAGAAAATGTGTGTAAACAACAGTTCGCTTTGGATGGATATGATTTATACACAAACATAGAATCGGACGAAACAGGCAGGGGAGTGGCAATTTATATTGCAAACTATCTTTCAGATAAAGCCAGAGATATTGAAATTGGTAGTGAATTTAAGGAAAGTCTGTGGGTTGAGCTATCACTGAAGGGAACTAACATCATAACCTTGGGCTGTGTGTACCGTAGCCCTGCTAGTACATCAGAGAACAACTATCAGCTTTGTAATTTGCTCCCCGATATTACCCATAGAGGCACACGACAGGTGGTGATCATGGGAGACTTCAATTTCCCAGACATTGAGTGGGATCCTGGTACAACGATGAGGGGCACAAGTCAAAATAGCCAGCACTTCATTGATGCGGTGAGGGATTCATTCCTTCACTAACATGTTTGTGAACCCACCCGTTACAGACATGGACAAACACCAAGTACTCTTGCCCTCCTATTGACAAACAGTGAAGACACAGTAAACAACGTACAGTATCATGCAGGGATTGGATTAAGTGACTATATAGTTATTAGTTGTGACCTGGTAGTGGACACACTTCCCCATAAGAAGAGTGAGCCCAGGTACAACTATTACAAGGGTGACTACAAAACCATGAATGAAAATTTAGCAGAAATTGACTGGGAGCAAGAACTAAGGGAACTTGATATTGAAGATGCCTGGAGCTACTTTTCAACAACCCTTAATAAGCAAATGAGTCGGAATATCCCCAAAAGCACACCTACTGTAGGCACAACAAGCGACATAAAATATGGATGACGAGGGAGGCCATGACTAAGCACAAGAAGAAGCAGAAGGCATGGAAGAAATACAAACAAACTCAAGATCATATCGACTTCATTCGTGCAACCACAGAGAAAAATGAATTCACAGCCATGACAAGACGCCTATGTCAGAACTTCGAACAAAACCTTGCCAAGAACCTCAAGAAAAACCCTAAGGACTTCTGGAGATATTGTAACTCTAAGCTGAAGAATAAATCAAGGATAGGAGACTTACAGACTGCAAATAGCACAACAAGTGATGACCAACTCAAAGCAGAACTTTTAAATAACTACTTTGCAAGCATCTTCACTCAAGAGGATTTGGACACTATCCCAGGCATGCCAAATAGATGTGGATCAAGAATGGAAAGAAGCTATATTCAATCCTGACATTGTGGAAAATGAGCTGAAGAGACTTAAAACAAACAAATGTGCTTGCCCTGATGGTTTCCATCCCAGGATACTTCAAGAGCTCTCTCAGTCAGTAAAGTTGCCATTAAGCATTCTCTTTGAGAAATCTTATAATGAGGGCAAGCTGCCAAGTGATTGGAAGGATGCTCACATTACCCCCATCCACAAGAATGGAGCCAAATCAAATCCCGAGCACTATAGACCAGTTAGACTAACATCTGCCGTAGGCAAAATAATGGAGTCGATTATAAGAAGCAACCTGGTGAACCACATGATGCAAAATGATTTGTTTTGTGATGCCCAACACGGATTTGTACCAGGGAGATCTTGTATGACACAGTTGTTGGTCTCCCTGGAGCTGTGGTCAAACCAGATGGACAACGGAGATCCCATCGACGTGGTTTACTTAGATTTTCTCAAGGCATTCGACACTGTACCACATCAGAGGCTGTTGAAAAAACTTGAAGTGTATGGGGCATCGAGAAAACAAGTCGGCTGGATCAGGAACTTCCTGTTTGGACGAAGGCAGAGAGTTGTGGTTAATGGCAAGATGTCTACTTGGGCTGAAATCCTAAGTGGTATTCCCCAGGGAAGTGTTTTGGGTCCTGTTTTGTTTGTCATATTTATAAATGATCTGCCTGATGCTTTAAGGAGCTCTGTAAAGATATTTGCTGACGACACAAAGCTATTCCAAGCAATTAAGTCTCCTGAGGACCGGGTCCAGATGCAAGAGGACTTAGACCATTTGGCAGAATGGTCTCAGAAGTGGCAGCTGGGCTTCAATGCAGCAAAGTGCAAGATACTCCACATAGGACATTCAAACACAAGGCAGACATATGAAATGAACTCCACAATACTGGAAGATACCAAGAAGGAAAATTACCAAGGAGTCATCATTGATGAGGAGCTAAAATGTCATCATCACATAAATCAAGCAGTTAGCAAAGCCTCAAGGATGCTAGGACTTGTCAGGGCCACCTTTGCTTGTCTAGACCAATCTACAATCCCCAGACTGTTCACCACCATGGTACTTCCATACTTGGAGTATGGAAACATCATCTGGCATCCAAGATTTAGAGGAGACAAGCTAGAAATAGAAAAGGTACAAAGAAGAGCCACCAAACTGGTCCCATGTTTAAGAAATCTACCATATGAAAAACGACTCGAGACCCTGAACTTGCCATCGCTGGAGTATCGTAGGAAGAGAGGGGCATTCCCAGGTTTACAAGATACTAAATGGTATGGACAGGCTTGATCCAGGGAAATTCTTCACCATCATTCAAGATGCATCCACCCGAGGGAACGGCCAGAAAATCTATAAGGAGAAATCAAGACTTTGTGTCCGACAAAATGTATTCAGCCAGCGTATAGTCAATGACTGGAATTCCCTACCAGCTTCTGTTGTTGACAGCGCCACTCTCAACATTTTCAAGACCAACCTGGACAAGCACTGGCAGAGGATAAGATATATGCTTCCATAATAGGCCAATAAAGTATAACCCATTAAAAAAACATTTGTTACCTACATATACAGTACTTGTGTAAACTTATAAGATAGGCTACCTCGTGATGAGGAAGCAGTAAGGAAAGTATAAGATGACCATAAAATTTAGACCAGAATTGTAAACAGGCATTATGCCTCATCTATTCTGCATATTTAGTATCTTAGTATCTTAGTATCTCACACCCCGAGATCGGCAGCTACTCCGATCCCACCCTGTCTGCCTTCCTATGATTTTAGTCACATAGTCACACTTTCGTCATTGTTGTCGGGTGTGAGTTGTTTGGAGACAAGAAGGGCATGGTGGGCAGAGTGTTTACCTGAAGAGCGTGAGGTAGACCCCGGCCGTGCGGACACAACCCGGGTAGTTGCACTTAGAGCGAGGAGGAGTTGGAATTCCGCTTTCAAACTTGGTGGGCACCCGGAGTGAGGCTATATGAGACTTGTTTCTTCTTCTTTCTTTCTATCTATCTATTGCCCGACGCCGTGATCCCCGAAGGGGTGGCCACGAACGAACCGTCCCCATGCACCTCTGTCCCCAGTCAGTCGACGCCCCTCCCCCCAACCAGCACCGCCTTCGTTCATATACTTCCTCACACCATCCTTCCACCTCTCGTTCGGTCTACCTCTCCCTCTCTGTCCCTCCACCTCGCTCTCGTACACCCTCTTAGTCATTCTCTCGCTTTCCATACGTTCCATATGGCCGAACCATCTCAAGTTGTTCCTTTTCACACTTTCCAGCACATCTACCTCCACACCACACCTTCTTACTTCCTCATTAGTCTGTCTATCCCTCCATGTAACTCCGCACGCACTTCTTAAGTAATTCATTTCCACTGCTCTCACTCTTGGTCTGAGTCTCTCAACCAATGTCCATGCTTCGCTTCCGTAAGTCAGTGTCAGGATTACCACACTGTCATGCAAGGACTTCTTCACTTCCATACTGACCACCCTATTTCTTGTTACTGCTTTCAGCGTTCCTACAACCCTCTTCCCCTGTTGTACCCTCTCCCGCACTTCTTCATCCATAGTCCCATCTTTACTCAACACACTGCCCAGATACTTAAAAGAGTTGACGATCTCCATAGCCTGACCGTTCAGCTTCACCTCACACTCTGTGACTTCACCCCTTTCGAAGACCATAACCTTGCTCTTCCCCGCATTTACCTTCAAATTCCGTTTTTCGCACACTGTTCCAAACTCATTTACCAGACCCTGCAACTCTCATTCATTATCACTCATCAGAACTGTATCATCCGCAAACAGCAGTATAGGTAGCTTCCACTCAATTCCCTCCCTTTTCAGCGATACACCAACATCCACTGCTCTTGATAGTATTTCTTTCATGACTCCATCCATATATACAGTAAACAACCACGGGGACATCACACACCCCTGTTTCAAACCAACATTCAGGTCAAAGAACTCGCTCTGCTCACTCTCCACACGTACTGCCGCCTTTGCACCCTCATACATGCTCTTCACTGCTTTCAGCAACTTGCCATCTACTCCGTATATTCTAAGTAATTTCCACAAACCTTCTCTATCCCACTCTGTCATAGGCCTTCTCCAAGTCCATAAAGGCAACATACATGCACCTTTTGTTTCTTCTCCAGATATTTCTCCACAACACAATTCAGGGTAAAAATCTGATCTACACATCCTCTTCCCTTCCTAAAACCTCCCTGCTCGTCGCCTATCCATTTCTCCGTTCTCACTCTCACTCTCTCAATCACTACCCTACTGTATACCTTCCCTACTACGCTTAGAAGACATATTCCTCGGTGGTTACCACACACTCCTCTTTCCCCTTTGCCCTTATATAGGGTGACTATTATGCCAGTCTTCCAGTCATCAGGTGCACTCCCCTTCTCCCATGCTAGTTTGCACATTTTCCATGCCCATTCGATCACTATCTCACCACCATACCTCAACATTTCCCCACACACTCCATCTGTTCCTGGTGCTTTCCCCAACTTCACTCTTTCGAGCCTTGGTATTTCTTCTCGGCTTTGTTGAGCTTCTTTTCTCTCCTGTCTTGTTCCCTTTTATGTTCTTGTTCTTTTCTTTCCTCTGCTTTCTGGGTTTCTTCCTGGTTTGCGATTCTTTTAGTTTGTCTTGGATCTTTTTTTTCTTGCTTGCTTCTCATTTTATCTTCTGTCTTCTTTCCTTCTTTGTTGCTGTTTTTTATGTCCTTCTTCTTACTTCTCCTTCGTCTTTCATCTTCCTCTTCTCTAATCTTCCGTGCTTCATGATTCATGCGATTTTAGCACCCATTTGTTGTGGAAATGTCTCGTTTTGGCCATACCCTATCACCCTAAGAATGTTCATATTATGTTATTAGCCTACCCTAACAACCTAACCTAACCTCCCTAGACCCCCACTGGTCTTAGCATTTATAGAGAAGATGACAAAATGCTAAAGATTCGGTGGAAAAGTGAAAACAAATTATCTCCCCTGATTCACGATAGCCGCCTTTCCTTTATTTAACCTACATAGTCTAATGAAAATATTTTGATTTCCGTAGGTAATGAAAAATATAGAAATGATGAACGGGTCATAAAGATTGTATATATTATACAAAGATTGAGATATCTCGCGTATGGGTAAATCTAAAATAATTCTGTATGGAATCAGGGTATCAATATGTTGCTAAGATAAAACACGTGTTTCTGCTAAGTATCCAAAAATCAGCTGCTAAGGGAGTGAAATTTTTGCCAGATGAATAAAATAGTCTCTATAGACAGGTAACATACATTATGTTTCATGTCTTCCGTACTTTCAATCGTCTTCCTTGGTATGACTAAAAGAATTCACAATGCTTTGAATATAAAGCCTGAGAAACCAAATCCACATGACAAATATAATGATTATTATAAAGACACCATACTCGGCGTATGGGTGGAAGTTCTCCTTTCTCTTTATGGTTGCCTTATAACATATATTTCTCACCATCTTGACCGACTGGCATAGCATTGGCGTCTAATTACATTATCAATCTTGTTTTCAAAGAGTAGGCCTAACTGCAATTCTCAAAATATTGACCCTTTTCATTGGTACCATAACTGAACCAAGCCGCACCAAACCAAGCTAGTTTAACCTAACCTATCCTAACCTTCCTGAACAAACCCTAACCTAACATACCCGTACCTAACTTAACAAATATCTCTGCCCTTGGGAACCTTACATGAATGTTCTCAATAATATGCATGAGATAACCACAGCATGATCTATCACATATACCATGCATTTGCATCTTCTTTTGTTATATAGAATAAGTATAGAATAGTATTTGTGAACAAATTGTATGTTATCATAATAAGTTGGTGAAAATATTTATATGCACAGATTATTCTATTTAATTTTTAACTTGTTTACTATTAATTAGGCTACATATTTCCTACCGAATTTACTCTATCTTCTTGGTTGCAGGGGCTCATGACAGTGTTCATGCTGATCACGTCCGACATGCAAGCGCTCATCAACTACATCTCCTTCACCGAGTCACTCTTCATCCTCACCTCCATCGCGGCGCTACTCTGGCTGCGCTACAAGGAACCTAATCGACACAGACCAATCAAGGTATGTTCAGTCAAACACAAAGCTCCTTTTCCTCCTTTTGTCTGGGGAGGTAAAAATGAAGGTACTGTATTAATCTGTAAACTGCAACGTGTTTCCATCGATGTTTAATCGGCAGTATGTCTCAGTAGAATGAGAAAATTTTACTTTGGCATTGCAGGGAAGGGTTGAAAGGCTATGAGTATGTAAACAAAAATCAACTTCCAGGCGAGATCGGTCCCGTGCCCAGTCATGTCGTAGTAAAGAATGCTACCGCTCCTCGCACACTATAAACTAAATTCAATCTCATTTATATAATGGTCCATAGGGAAAAAGACAGATCAAGATTAAATACTTGACTTCTCATGGTCTTTTCATACTGAATAACACTAAAGGAGATTTTTCTGACATTACTTTAATTCTAACTTTATAATGGGGGACCGGATAGCGTTGTCTGCTACTCTTTCACAAAACCCAATAGTAATCAGTTTCCATCCATAGTCGAAATGTATAGGCTATATCGAAGTCATCAAAATATTACTCCGTTCTATATTCATTAATGTTACAGAAATATTACTCTCAAATTCTATTCAGTATACAAAGTATATATGATGAATACAACAGAATATATTAGGCCTACAGAGACATATGGCAAGGATTCGGATCCCTGCCATATGTCTCTGTTGGCTAGAAAAAGAAAAAACAAATATTGTCATACTTACAAGTTGCACACTCAAAGTCGACTACCCACAGCAATGGATCTCTCGCCTCATATTACACCAAACTGTGGAAGGTAAAGCCCTGAAATGAATTATAGTACATCCAATCCCCAACTCGTACTCACAGTAAGATAAATATTCCTCACTCGTCTCTGCAGTGCCACATCATTTACCACGGAGTGGCATCGACTGACTGGGGACAGAGGTGCATGGGGGCGGTTCGTTCGTGGCCACCCCTTCGGGGATCACAGCGTCAGGCAATAGATAGATAGATAGATTATTATTGCTTTGTCTACAGACACCTTTTGACCTGTGCCTTAGTTTCAGTCACAGGGTCTGTGTATAACGGCTTTCATTATAAACCATCCTGAACACTCTTGACAACACCTAAATACCAAGACAATAGGAAGAAGATCAACACTAATAGTTGATGGGCCAGATTACCAAACCTAACAAATTGGTACCATCCAAGAGAGTTCAACTTTCCACATATTCTCCATTAAGCTGCTATTAATTGATGCGGGAACTCAGTGTCGAAGGTTATTATGTCAAAATAACATCTGCACATCACACAGCGGCTCGCTTGGTGTAGTGACTAGCGTCTCGGACTTCCACCCAGAAGGCCCGGGTTCGCGGCCACGCTCGGCGCATTAAAGATTTTTCACAAGCACTGAGTCGTTACCATCCCTCATGAGCAAAGGGATGGGGTAGTAGTACAGGACCCCAATGGAAATACGCCTAATCGACCTTATTGAGCTATCCTTAGCTAGCTTAGCATGCGCTAGCTTTAAGAACTATTATTATTATTATTATTATTAATATGAAAGCTATTTTGTAGGTTACATTTTCTTTTTCTATGTGAATGAGGGAGATAAAAGGCAGAACTGCCTGTAGCGAGTGCCTCCCCCAGAGTTGAAAGAGTGACAGGGCCAAAATCAAGGGACGTTCAAACCAAAATGCCTGGACACACAGAGTTTGAAGCAATTTAAGTCATAGGAAGAGGGAAAGACTGATTCTGGGAGAGAGTTCCAGAGCTCGGCTGTTGAATAGAAGAAGGATTGGGAGTATTGTTTCACTCTTGGGTTGGAGAGTTGCTCAGAGTAGGGGTGGAATTGTGTTGCAAGACGGGTACTACGTACCCTACATAGAGGAGGTGGTATACACTGGGTGGGCTCTGAGGAACACTGATTATTGTAGTAGCGATAGAATTGCGAGAGAGATGCAACATTGCGGCAAAGAGAGAGAGGTTGCAGAGAGTTGGTGAGTGGATGGGAGTTAATGATACGAAAGGCTTTCCTTTCTACTTTGTCAAGCAGTGGGGTGTGAGAGGATCCTCCCCACACATGTGAACGATACTCAATAAAATGACGCACTGTGCCTCTGTACAGAGCAAGAAGCTGTGCAGGGGTAAAGAACCCCTTGAGCCGGTTGAGCACACCCAGCTTCTGGAAGGCTGCCTTAGTAAGACTGGTAATATAGTCCTTCCAAGAGAGAACAGAAAAGAAAGAGACACCGGGGAGTACAAAGGAGAACAAAGGAGTACAAAGGAAATCAAGCAACAACAGGTCTAGTGACCCCTCTAGGCTGCTTATCCTCTAAAACACTGAGGATCAAGTGTCCAAACAATGGTTTAGAGTGGGTAAGGGAAAATTGGAAAACGAACTACTGCCCTGGAACTAATGTCCCGTGGCAGGATTAGGAAGTTAGTAGGGGACAGATGGGTTAGGATATTGAGAGAAGATGAAGGATTGGTATTTGTATTGTTGAAGAATAAGGGGATAGTCCGCTGGGAGTTCCCTTCGGGTAGTACGATGGAGAAATTGGGTTTTGGAAGCATTAAAGGCAACAAAGTTTACTCTGCCCCAATTGGAAATAGTAGTTAGATCAGAAGATAAGTGGTGTATGGCTTCATTACGTTTGTTTTTGAGGGATTGCTGGGTGGGGCGTTCTGGAGAACTAAATGAGTAGTGTAAGGTAGAGTCATCTGCATATGAATGGATGGGACTGAAGCTTCAGTTGAGAAGATCATTTATGAAAATTAGAAAGAGAATGGGAAATAGGACAGAACCCTGAGGAGCACTGGATGAGGAAGTGAGTGATGGCCCTCCACAACCGCAGCTATGAAACGGCCGAAAAGGAAATTAGAGACAAAGGCACAGATGGTGGGATAGAAACCGAAGGAGGGTAGTTTAGAAATTAAAAATTTGTGCCAGACTTTATCATAGGCCTTCGATATGTCTAGTGCAATAGAAAAGGTCTCACCAAAGTCACGAAAGGAGGATGATCAAGAGTTAGTATGATATGAAAGAAGATCACCAGTAGAGCGACCCTTAACTCGGCAGCTGCGCAGCTATGGTATTTGAATGTGCCCGCGGTGCGAAGGTATTCTGATTCATTCCTCACTAAAATCGTTAATTTACCATATATAAAATTAATACCTATCCATATGCGCCTATTTTACTTTTAATATGAACATATGAACATGGGAAAGCAATAAAACAAGTGGTAACAGCAATTGGCTGGTGAAAATTTTATATTTTAGCCCCACGGTCATAATCTGGCCTTGAGCAGTGAGAGACTAACACCCTCACTCTCTCGTGTCTCCCATGGCGCTGAGAGACTAGGGGAGCTTTCAGAATGGCTTGGAGGGTCGGAGTTACACTCCTTCACCCTCCTCCCTCTCTCCCACCCGTCCTCCCACGAAAATACTCGATAAATATCGGGAATAATAGAGAAATACCTGATAATTGAGGAGAGGGGAAAAAGGGGGGGAGGAGGGGAAAGGGGGGGTTGGGACACAATGTGTAGGAGTGGTAGAAAGTAATGGAGGGAAATTATCTCACCTAAACATAAATTTATTTTTTTGAGTGCCACTGGGGTGTTTTAAATAGTTTTTTTTTAGGCCTAGGATCTTAAGAGTCTTACCGTAGCTGCCGGGTTAAGGAAGGCATACTGGCGACCATACTGGGAATAGAAATGCTTAAGAAATTTGGAAGCAAGAATAGTTTTAAAAACTTTTAGAGATACAAGAGATGAGAACAGTTGGACGATAGTTGGATGGTTGAGAGCGGTCACCCTCCTTTGGGACAGGTTGAATGAGAGCAAACTTCCAGCAAGAAGGGAAGACGTTAGAGGAGAGACAGGGACGAATGAATTTGCCTAGGCAGGGAGTCATCATCTAGATCCTAGATCTAGATCAGATCAGATGAAGTATTGAGGGATAAGCCTTTACAACGGCACCTCACATCCACATTCCACTTTTCTTATTTTTCTGAAGAGTGTAGAGAGGGGAGAAGGGGTGTTGGAGAGAGAGGAAGCTGTTGGAGTGGCTTTGTTATGTGTGTTTAGTCTGTATACGTCGGCAGGATGTCCCCTGACTGGGTGCGAGCATGTGAAACATGCTGACGTACTACCACACAAACTAAATGTCCGCCGTGGCAGGGATTCGATCCCGGGTCTTGCAGATTCACACGTGAGCGTGCTCACCACTCGACCACCATGGAAGCACAGTTTTTGAGTACAACAGGAGGAACACCGTCCGGACCGTACGCCTTCTTAGTATTAAGCCCAGAGAGGGTAGAAAGTACATCTTTAGAAGAGATTAGGATATTAGGCATAAGTAGAGAGGAGAGGGAGGAATAGCACCGGATTCATCGAAGAGAGGGAGGAATAGCACCGGAATCATCCAAGGTGGAGTTTTTTGCAAACGTTTGAGCGAAGCGTTCAGCTTTGACAGAGGAAGAAGTGATGGTTGTGCCATCAGAGTGGAAAAGGAGAGGGAAAGACGAGAAAGATTTTTTTTTTTTGAGAGGTTTTGGCTAGATATCAGAAAGCTTGGGAAGAGCTAGAGTTGGATAATTCAGTGCATTAATTATTGATGAAAGTGTTTGGCAAGTCGAAGAACAGATTTGCCTTGATTCCGGGCAGAAACATAGGAAGAATGAGATTCTTGAGTTTTAAGGCGTCGGTACCATTTGAAAGCTTCCTCCTTGTTGCGGACAGCAGTAGAAGAAGCATGAGTAAACCAAGATTTTTTGCATTAGACTGAGAGTAAGAAAATGGAATGTATGCTTCCATGCCCGAAAGGATTACCTCGGCAATGCGTTCAGCACTCTCCGAGGTTCCCCGGCCACGGAAGCAAAAGTAATTCCATGGGAAATCAAAGAAGTACTTCTGAAGAGCCTCCCAGTCGGCAGCGCCAAAGTGCCACAAGCGCCACCGGTTGATAGGATCGGGTGGCCGTACCGGATAGATAGGACAGGTGACAGATATTAGTTTATGGTCGGATGAGCCCAAAGGAGAGAAAAGATTTACAGTATAAGCAGAAGGGTTAGAGGTTAAAAATAAGTCAAGAATGTTGGGCCGATCTTCGAAGCCATCCGGGATACAGGTGGGTTGCTGGACTAACTGCTCTAGGTCGTTTAAGATAGAAAAGATGTAGGCTTGTTCACCAGGTTGGTCAGTGGAAACAGAGGAGAGCCATCGGTGGTGGTGAACATTGAAATCCCCTAAGATTGAGATTTCTGCAAAAGGAGAGATGGACAGAATGTGTTCCACTTTAGAAGTTAGATAGTCAAAGAATTTTGGATAGTCAGTAGAATTAGGGGAGAGATAAACAGCGCAGAAATATTAAGTTTGAGAGTGACAAGAAAGCTTTAGCCGGAGAGTTGAGAATTTAGAAGAATCTAAGTTGGGAACACAAGAGAAAGCAAGATTGTTGCGTACATAGACGCAACATCCACCTTTGGCTCGAAACTGAGGATAGAGATAGTAGAAGGATACAGAGAAGGATTTTCTGTCAGTAGTCCAAGACAACTGTGTCTCATTGACAGACCCGTCGCCAAACCTGTTTGAGGGGGGGGGTCCCACTAAATTTGGACCTTTCCGGGAGGTGGGGGGTGGCGAGCTAAGCGAGCCAAATCAGCTGGGGGGGTAAGCCCCCCCCACCCCCCTTCCCCCGATTTTTTGTTTTTTTGTTTTATTAAACAAGCAGTTCTAGGTGCCTTTTGATGCTCTCCAATAGGCTATATATAGGTAAATAATGAAATAATCAATGACAAGAATAACATCTATATATACTACTATACCTTTATATACAAATTACCTCTTAGCCTATTTTCTCCCTCAATTTCCCTTATTTTCATAGCCTAACTCGAGATTATTAGATTATATTGGGTAAATATTTAATTCTGATGGAAATGACTATTGAAGAACAATACAAAATTAATAAATATATACCATAAATAAATGTAATATATAATACAATAACAAAGTAGAGAAAAACTGGGGCAAGTGCCGGAGTACAATAATAAAAAAGTAACATGCATACATACAGTACATCATGATACAATAAATAAATAACACTATTGAACATCTTTAAAACAAACATATATTTTCCTATCATGGCCTGTGGGTCAATAATTTCAGTAGCATTGACTGAATGTTGACTCTCATAGGACTGGACCTCACCAGAGACATCGTATTAAAGTATTTTACTGTACATATAATAATGGGGACATCTGAGACTTAACAACCTAACCAAATTGAAATGTAAGTGATCAAGTAGGTTAGCCCTAAAATAAGGTAGAATAAACACTTAATAGTATACTAACATCACCATAGTAGCCTAAACCTACCAATACAAATTATATAATATGTAAGTGTAAGTGGTAAGATAAAGTTAACTTACGAGCTTAGGCAGAACAAAATTGAGTATGATGCGCCAGACATCCTACTCCCATGACTGCTTAAAGGGCATAGCTCGCCAAAAATCTCATCCTGTTTTTGTCACTCTTTAAAGCATGTTAATTTGAAAAATAATGCACATGTGCTTTGCTTTGTTATAATTTTTACTTTAAAATAGCAAACAAATTTATATTTTAAGGGGGGTGATGACATCAGCAGGGGTCACCCTTGAAAACACAGCCAACATTAACACCTTACGAGCGGCCTATGCGGTTTATTATATGTACCGCACAGCGGGGTGTTTTTAGCCAAAATAGGGCTGTTTACGTGATCATTTTCATGCCTAAATAAGACCCAGAACGTAAAACAAGTACCTATCCCTGAAAGGGCATAAACAGAGCTTTCGAATGACACCATAACGATCCTTGTATGATGGATAGTTTTCTTGCAATAACCGTGCAACGCGAGTGCAAAAAGCAGGTAATTCGGTACTTTCAGTACATAATTGAGTATGTAGCGAGTGAGAGAGGGAGGAGGGAGCTGAGATTTGTGTCAGTACGTTCGCCGCGGTGGTCTGGAGCAGTCATACGCTCGCTAGTCTCCTGCCACCACTTGTCTCTCTCTCTCAGCCACATTACGTGCTGAAATTGCCACTCGACCTATGTCGAGCGCCGCCACATAGTCCAGCTTTTTTTAACTCGACTTATGTTGCTCGCCGCTAATTAAGGGTTAAGACCAGTTCACAGTGGTTCACAAGTTAGCCTGGATTTGTTTAACAGAGTTACTAATGCTACACTCATTCCAGCTCCAATCCTTGCTAAATTAGCTTATATTCTATGTATGGCTTCAGATTTACCTCCACCCTTGTCAATTGTACCCACCTACAGCCTTTGACACTTGATGATAAATATCCAAGAGAAGAAAATAACCTGTTCGTTACCAAAACTAAAAACAAAATAGCGCTAGATTCGTTCTCAAAAACTGCTAGAATGTCGCTAGATAATACAATAATGGCAACAATCGCTAGTATAATACCACGATCTCTCTAATGTCGATTATTATCACTAATATTCCTAAAATATAACTACAATTCATATCACTAGATGCAAGAAAATACTACTATATCGAAATAAATACATCTAGATCTAGCAATATAAGTATGCTAAATTGGCACTACTGTTTGGTCACACGAATAGCCTTTTGTAAACTATAAAAAAGGTAAGTGTATATTGTAGAGTACCCGACACAGGTTACCACAAACACGCCATTTTGACTCCACAGTAGAACGGCATTCGTATTTATATCATAATACGTTTTTGCTTGTACAGTTCCTTAACCCTTCCCGCCCGGGCTTGCCTTCCTAATGACAGTATTGAGATCCGGGCAATCTGGCAGAAAAATTTCTTTAATAGGCTACCCGTATCTTTGTTATTTTACCTGCTAGAGAATTCCCACATATCCCTAAACGTAGGTGTGTTTCGTATCTGTAGACTGGCATTGAGTAGAGCTCTCTAGGTCAACTGGTTCAGTTGTGATGACGATTTCCGTGGAGAGAGTTTCGATGCAATTTTAGCAATATCAGACACTTTTCAACACTAACTCTGTTCTAGCAGAAAACACAATAACAAGCTCCGACTCTTCTTCTTGTTTTCGGAGGTGCGGTGTCGCAAAGACAGGCTTTGTTTACATACGTCGGACGCACAGCTTTCAAAACACGCTTAATAGGCTTTCAAGCTTACGGATTTCAAGGGGACACCCGGGCTCCTGCCCTTCGCAAGGGGTGTAATTTTAAAATGTTGCCCGGGCGGGAAGGGTTAATAAGGTTATACCACTAATACAATTAGATTATCTTTTTATATCGCCGTCTATCTGTCTAATTGCATCTATTATTTTTACTAGGACATTTGAAAAAAGAAAAAAAAAATTATAATAGCGCCAACAACGTTTTCTTTAACCTCTTAACTGCGCATGTGGGTAATTAGAAACGTCTGCCTGTGCTGACGTATTTGAGCTGTGTAGCGGTGACTTTATGGTTGCCCTTTTTACCTCTTACCTTAATTGTCCTTGATTATGCTTGTAGTTGAGGTTTTCACTGTAAAAACATGTTGAGAGGTAATTTGTTAAGGTATTGATTTGAAGTAAAGACACTGTTGGGTTTTCTAGGGTTTATTTACCAACAAAATATATTATGCTTAATTAGGGGCTGGTTTGAGTTATTGATTGTCTTTGTAGGTATTGTAGCTACCCGACTGGGAAATACCTACAGCTTTGCACTATATTATAAAAGCAATTAGATTGAGCTATATTCCTGTGATTATAATCTTTCCTGTAAAAGAATAAAGAATAAGAATAGCGAAATATATAATGGTACACAAACTAATTATCGCACTGTATCGTACTGTCACTGTATATGTCACTGTATTAATTACCACGGCCGCATGAAGGGTTAACCTTCCTAATGGCTGGCTGTACTGCTACTGCTCAATGCCTGGGGGCTCGAGCGTGCCGGCTTCTGACCAGTGTGGAGTCATACGATACATGTTGCTAGCAATCATATTGGAGTTGCTGCAATACTTTAAGAAGACCGTGGGAATGCTTGCTTACTCTGCAAGAATTGTACCAAGTCCTTTTATAGGTGGGGAGATGATCTGTCTATAGGGAGATCATTCCCAACTAGAATGTACAGTAGTATACTTAAGTAAGTGAATAACTGTTATAAGGCTGTGAGTTATACAAGTGATTATATGAGTTACCCTAGAGTGTACAGTCACTCAAAATGCGCTGTTACACCGCTCGGCCACGTAAAGTGAGGCCCACCGAACATACATATATCATCCCTATTATCCCTATGACTTACATAACGCTATTCCCAGTGTATAGCAATGCCAAAGAAGTATGAAAAGGTAAGAACCAACTTACACAGTCGCCTCGGCAGTTGCCAGCTTAGCCTTACGTCTACGAGTCAGGCGATCAACCCTGAAAGATAGGCGAAGGAAGAGGCCTACAAGGATTAGAATTATTACTGAGAGAGCCAAGGTAGGAGTTAGTACTGTAGGATAGAGAAAGTCTGGGCTGATGGACATGGGGAGAGATGAACTAATGAGATTAGTAAACTCAGAAGAATTCAATGCATTTAACATTTTAATGCTACGTGACTTGATGATCAGGTCTGAAGAGTTTCCTGTGAAAGAAATGTTAATTGGGATGAACTCAGAAGAGAGGTTAGTAATCAGGGCGAGGTGCTGATGAGAAGGTAGAGTATTAATGAGTGAACTCCTTACTTCACAGTGATCAGGGGCCTGATACATCCCTTGTGCATGAAATATATTTCTAGAATCTTGACAAATGAGAGACACCTGGGTCTGGTTAGGGAAGTAAAAGAACTGAATATCTAGCAAGTGTTTATGAAACACGGGGAGCTGAGGAGCTGGGGCGTAAGTACAGTCTTTCATAGCTCCAGTGTCAGTCACAGTGGTTTGAGTCAAGGTAAGTTCGCATGCATTTTTGTCCGGGGACGTAAAGGAAAACACATACGCTGGACACACATATAGATGAAGATACGAGGACCTACATAAGTTAAGTGCGTCATTGTCAGTCACAGTCACAAGTTGAAGGTCGTCGGAGACGAGCATCATGTCCGCTGTGTCAGTCACGGTTAGTAATCTTCCGTCTAAGAGAAACGGGAACGGGATAATTTTCCAAGCATTGAACATGTGTGAGGACTTGAACGGGATGTGGACTAAAATTGATGAGTGCGTAAGAACTGCTTCCAAGAGAGGGTAGTAGAACTCACATTCACCTGCTTCAAATAGCGGCATCAGGGAATACTGGTCTTTCGCTATCTCTATTGCCGTACTGAGATGTTCTACAGGTACTAGGTCACTGGTGACTCGGCTTAGGGCAGCATCAACGAGATTTGCTATAACCCTCTTCGTACCCAGAAATAAATTGCTAACATCTTCCTCAGTAGCTTGCAAGATCTCGGACAAGTAAATTACTTTATCTGTGGAATGTCCATCAGAAACTAGAGAATTAACTACTTGTGTCAAGTTATTAATAGTCGTAATTACCGAGTTAACTGTCGTGAATACATCCTTCATTGCTATTGAGTCGTACTTCAAGACTCTATTCATGGCTCTTGCTGCTGTCTCCAGTACACTAAGTCTCTTTCCCAGCTTTTCAACATCAGAAGCTTGGGCTGTTCCAAAGAGCTCATGGGAGATCAAGCCAACAAAATTGAAAAGTCCTCTCTTTGTACGCCGTGAGTGAGCGTGTTTGGCTACCTGGATAGGGTCTTCAGGCAGGACCAATTGGATCTTCCGTAAGTTACGATTCATACAAGCTACACGTGAGCGTTGGAGTATAACTGTAAGTCGTAAGTCACGGGGCAGTGTCTGATTAGTCAGTAGGAAGGTAAAAGTAGAGTGTAATTTGTCTAGGCGACGTTGGAGCGTCTCAACACTACGGGGAATGTCAAAGATGTCTCCGAAATCATACTGAACTGCTACTACATCTTCCGCAATTAGCACTCTTCCAACTTGGGCTACAAGGGCGCCAGGTTTCAGATACGAGGGTGTCGTAGAATCAACAATAATTAGTGTTCCAAGTAGAAGAAGGGCTTTCATTAACCAGACCATCTTTCTCGGGAGAAAGGGCAATATTCTACTCGTAGGGGTACTAATAGAATACTTCACTCGCCCAGTAGGATGTACGTGGGGAATGGTGTGCTCTGTCAGATATGTGACGTTGACAGAACGATGATGTGTATAGAATACTTCACTCTCTAACTAGAGTGGTCTTACTTGAGTGGTCTCACTTCACTCTCTTACTAGAGTGGTCTTACTTGAGTGGTCTCACTTCACTCTCTTACTAGAGTGGTCTTACTTCACTCTCTTACTAGAGTGGTCTTAGAACGCTCTGCTAGCAGAACGAAGCTTCCGCCTATACTCGTTTGTCTGTGCGGAGTCAATCTCGGTCGGTGCAGTTGGTTGCACCGCCGAAGGTGATGGAGCAGGTATAATATGGCCATCTACGGAGAGTTCTGGGCTCACCCGTTTTAACCTGTCACCATGAATTACTTCTACCTTGTTTGTGGTAGGGTCTCGAACCTCATACTTGTTACCGGATGCTGTGTCCGTAACGACATAGGGTCCACTATACTTCGGCGAGAGCTTAGTCATTCTCGTCGGATCTAGGCACATAACTTTGTCACCTACTTCAAGAACAGTCTGGTGTGCTCTTTTGTGCTGTTTCCTTATCATTTCTGCACGGGATGCCTGTAAATGATCTCGGACTTGATGGTGGATCTTGCTAAAGACCTGGAGTTGTCTCTTAGCATAGTCCTCTAGATTGTAGACTGGGGTGCTAGGCTTGGATAGCAGGTCATATGGCAGACTCTTGTCTTGTCCATAGACTATGTAGCGGGGCGTCTTACCTGTAGAGGAGTTTACAGAGCCGTTTACACAAGCTGCCACCTGTGGAAGCCAGTCTTCCCACGCTTCATGGAGCGGGTTTGTTACATGGCGTAGGACTTCTAGGAGTGTCCTATTCATGCGTTCTACCAACCCATTTGAGGCTGGGTGGTATGCTGCAATGTACGATTGCTTGATATTGTAGATATCACAGATACTTGCAATCACCTGGTTCTTGAATTCCAACCCGTTGTCCGAGAGGAGCGTCTTAGGGCAGGAGAACGGACAGATGATATGCGTTACTAGTGCATGAGCAACTTCATCCGCTGTTTTAGTTTTAAGCGGGGCTAAAACTACGAATCTTGAGAAGAAATCAACACATACTAGAAGATACTGTGAATCCTGGTGACTCCGCGGCAACTTCAGCAAATCCACTGATACAGTGTCGAATGGAAGTGAAGGCGTTGGATACTCCAAGATTGGTGCGGGACCATCACAGGTTCCCTTGTGCTGGGCACAGGAGAGACATCTTGCTATGTGTTGTTCAATATCCTTTCTCATCGTTTTCCAGTAGTACTTCCTTCGTGTCGCTAGGAGCGTTCTATCCCTTCCTGGATGACCAGCTTGGGGAGCATCGTGCATCTGCGTAAGTACTGCTTATGTGAGCGTGTCTGGAATCACTACATGAGGGCGTGCGTCAATGTCTGTGGGAATAACTCTAACTAGTATTCCGTCCAGCAACCTGAATTGCGTGTGAGGTACGGGTAGTTCTGGGAGAGTTGTGTTATCCCCTGATTCTAAGGAATATATGACTTTGGACCACAGCGGATCCTTGCTTTGCTCTTCTTTCACTTGGTCTTCTGTAAGCGTCGGTAGCTGGACCACTGGGGCTACTTGCACATTTCGTGAGAGTGCGTCTGCCGCCACGTTAGCTTTACCTTTGAGATGATACAGAGTAGGATCAAACTGTAATACCGTTTCGTACCACTGCGCTAGTCTGCCAGTGAGATTCTTACCACCCTTGAATATCTTTGTTACCGCCTCATTATCTGTGTAGAGGTGGATTTTATAACCAAGGATGATATCTCTGAAATGTTTCAATGCCCAAGCTACTGCAAGGGTTTCCCATTCCGTTGAGTGATACCTAGTCTCAGCATCATTCAACACACGACTTGCATATCCAATGACTTGCATCTTGCTTCGTTCATCTGGTTGCATTAGAACAGCTCCTAGCCCTTTGAGAGAGGCGTCGGTGCAGAGTGTGAATGGTCTGTCATGGTCTGGGAAAACTAGGACAGGCGTTCTGGTGAGTGCTTCTTTGAGGTTAGTGAATGCTTCCTCTTGCTCTTGACCCCATGTGAATGGAGCATCCTTCCGGAGAAGTTGTGTCAGAGGCCTCGCTACACTCGCATAGTTCTTCACGAAAGACCGGTAATAGCCAGAAAGCCCGATAAAGCTTCTGACATTCTCAACCGACTTTGGACGTGGAAAATTTTGTACCGCGATGATCTTGTCGTTCATAGTGTGAATTCCTTCTGCGTCCACCTGATGACTTAGGAATTTGATTTTCTCTTTTAGGAAATCACACTTACTGATCTTGATACGTAACCCTGCCGTTTGAAGTCTTTCCAACACTTGTTGGAGTTTGCTGAAATGAGAGCTGACGTCTTTGCTACAGACGATGATGTCGTCCAGGTAGGCAAAGACTGAGTCACCCAATAGGCCCGCAAAAAGATTGTTTACTAACCTTTGAAAGGTGAGGGGTGCGTTTCTCAGTCCGAACAGCATGCGTAGCCATTCGTAGTGTCCACTGGGGGTAGAGAACGCAGTGACTTCTGTTGATTTCTCATCCATTCCAACTTGCCAGTACCCACTGAGGAGGTCTAGAGTACTGAATACCTTGTTCCCTTTTGCTATGCCTTGTAGTAGCTCGGACAGTACAGGCATGGGGAACCTGTCAGGTATAGTTGCTTGATTGACTTTGCGATAATCAATCACCGGACGCCATCCTCCATCCTTCTTAGGTACCAGGAAAAGAGGTGAATTCCATGGCGAGGATGAATGGCGGATAACATTTTGCTCCAGCATTTCGTCTACCATCCCTTTTACTACTTCCCTTTGACAGTGTGGCAATCTGTACGCCGCTGTGTAAACGGGATTGGTGCCTGGTTTGAGGGGTATGGTATGCGTTGTTAGATCCGTTTTACCTAGACGTTCTCCTGGGAGTGCAACTACATCTCTGAAAGACTGTAGCAACTGCAGAAGGGATTCTGCCTCTTCTGGAAAGTCTGTCTTCTTTAGGTTTTGCCTGAGAGGTTCTTCGTCTCGCATTTCGGATGGTGACGATGCTGTCATTGCTGCAATTGGTGCTTCTGCGGAGGGCCACTCCGGAGGTTCAGGATCTACTGGATAGTCGTACACAAGAGCTTTTCCGATCTTGCAGCCGGACTTCAGTGTAATTGGACTGTTAGACCTGTTATAGACTAGTATCTCGGTCCTTGCTTTACCCTGAAGCTTGTACAAGGTTGACTCGAGAGCTAGTCCTTTAATACATGCACTTTCACTTAGACATACTGCATCTGTGCCTTTCTTGAGCTTGGGTAACCTAACTGGGAGGTGTGCACCCTCTCTAGCACGTATCCTTTGTTTTCTGATCACTACTAAGGGATACAACCGTGAACCTTGATCCGTTGATCCAACACTCTGGTTACTTGGAGTCGGGGACACCAAGGGCCGCGCACGCGAACTGTCCATGCTTGTTGAAACAGCCGCTGCAATGGTCGAGTGCAGGAGAGGATGCGGATTCTGCATTGTAGAATACTTGCGTCGGTTGTAGATCATCAGTTGGTCAGAAGGATTTAAGGCGATGCGATTGTCTTTCATTGTTCCGATGCCTATGAGGCCATCTGCTGGGAGTGGAAAATCCTTGATCACGTAAAACCTCGTCTTGATGTTTGGGTCTCCGTGACGTGTGAACCTAAACGGAATGTCTACCATACCTACTAGTTTTAGGTTATTCCGTGTAACTCCTGTAAGTTGCATGTCTGGGAGATTAAGTTTCCAGTTGCACTTAAGCTGATTTTGAAGATTTGTCAATGACTCGTAGGACAAGACGTTGGCGCAGGCGCCGGAGTCAAGAGCCAGAGACATCTTCACGTCACCTACCGTTACTGGAATTGACATAATGTTCACTCGTGATACTGACGCAACGAGCGAGGGCACGTGTAAGGGCGACGAGTGGACATTGGTAGGTAACGGTGTAGGTTTTTCTACGTTTGATCGTTGGGTCTTGTGCGCGAGTCTTCCCCCGACGATCCTTGTTGACGCTTCGCAGCTAAGCCTTTGATTGTACGGCAATCCTCTGTGGAGTGTCCTTTCTCACCATGGAACATGCAAGTCATCTTCTGTTTTCCTTGCGCTTGGCCTGTCTGGTGTCTTTGAGCTTGTCCACTTTGGTATGATGTCCCACTGGAGGGTGTGAATGTCGTATTCTTCTTGTACTTGTCTGGAATTAGCTGCGGGTGCAGTCTCCAACAGGCTGTCTTGTCATGTCCCTTCTTGTGGCAATGATCACAGCTGTTGTCTTTCCTCGAGCTGCTACTATACGCTTGTTTGGGTCTGCTCCCTGAGGCTTCTACTGGGGTTACCAAGGCTTTTGGTACTAAGTCTGTGGTAATCTTATATGTACGTTTGTTCACTAACTTCTGCAGGTTAGTGGTGGGTAGGAATTCTGTTTTTGTCATTTCCTTCCTCAGGCGAGGATCCAGCATGAGCATGTATACTAGATATTCCACTACTTTGCCTAAGTTCTCCAGCATCATGCACTCATGGGTAGCAGTGTTGATCCATACTGAAGAGGGCGCTAGAAACCTTCCTTTGGCATCTGCATATACATCCCCGGCTATTGCCATTGCCATGTATTGGTCATGCTTTCCGCCATCTGTGTCGAGTTTGTCAGCTAATCTATGGATGAAGGCTAGTTCTCCTCCTTGGTTACTATCCCCAAAGACCTCGATCATGTAGTTTTTCCATTCCTGGTATTTTTTTGTTTGGAAGCCTAGGATGGACTGAAAAACTTTAGGTTTCGAGCCGTCTTTCAGGTATGATCTAACAAGCTCAATTTTGTCTTCATCAGTAATAATGTTGCTGTTTCTCATGAGTCCTTCTATGTTCCTGAAAAATGTGAGAACTCTCCCCGGGTAATTAGGGCAGTCCTTCCCGGAGTAAGATGCAACACCATGCCCTGTTGGCACAATGGTTATCGTAGGTGGTGGCACGTGTCCTGACATGATGGGTGTTGTAGTAGTCGTACTCGTAGCCGTCGTAGTAGTCATCGGCGGAGTAGTTGACATGTTCAAGTTACCTGTCGGATATTGCCTACCTGATCGATGTTGGCGTGCGTCTAAAATTGTAGGGCGTAACTGGAACGACTTGGTTTTTGTAGATTCTGGAGGTGCGTTAATTACCTTTGTCCCCCCGCTTGCGCTTAGGTTTACGCTAGCCTCTGTGTCGACGAGGTGTGATGTAACCTTTTGTGTACCGCAGGCGCTAGAGGAGGTGTCAACCTCTGGTGGATAACTCGATTTATCCTTGAAAGAGTCGGATAGTTGGTTAGTAAGTGTGTCAATGTCAGTGTCAAAAGAATTGTCTACCTCTTTATCTAACTCTGTGACCGACTGTGGTGCTACTTCCCTTCCCTCTGCTTCAGGAGGACTGTCTGAATGTCCATCAGATTGACTATCAGAGGATATGAGATCTTCCTCTAAAACATTCTCTTTTCTAAAAAGATTAAAGGACATTAGAAAAAATGACACTTTTGGTAAAGATACCTGGATTGGATGTCATTGACAAATAATCCCACAAAATAAATGTTAGCACTGGTACAAAAATTTTGATACTAGGGATTTCTCTTAACCACACACCTGTACCCAAGATTGTATGGATGATAATGGTGGTTAGTCTGATGAGTGAGCAGTTAGTTTGTGAAAACAGGAAAATTCTGGAAAATTCAGGTTAGTAAGGCACTATAGGGAAGCCTATTCTCTTACTAAGAAATTGAAAAGAAATTAACACAGTGTGTAACAGAAGTAAATCTTTGAATCTCTGCTAAGTTATTACTTGAGAAACTGTTACTGCAAATATAGCGTACTTAATTTAAATTCTTTGATCTACCTTGAATTCATAGAAGGAATGAAATTAATGAGGAACGTACAGTCCCAGCTAAATTATTCTATACACATGAATAAGTTGAAAGAATAGTTAAGATACTTTGGCATTGCTTGTTTGTGTTGACAGGATTTTTACTAGCACTAATTACTAGTATATTTAGTTTGTATGTTATTTCTGACTAACCGATACAAAGCTGAATGTTGCGATGTTTGAAGGTCTTCTAATCAGCTGTTGTAGAATGAAGTCTGAAGTGTTGATCCCTTAGAGTTGATCGCTTCTCCTTATGTCGTCACCAATTCCCGTGACGTCACAGTTCACACACACGTCATACCCTGGCCTGGGCGTGCGTGCGTGTGTGTGTCTAGGGTTGAGTTGCTGGGGCGAGTTGCTGGCGCGCGGGCTCACCGTGACTCATTGGCTCAGTGAAGGGAATGCTGAGGTCAGCGCTGATGTGCTGGGTACTGAGTTATAGTACCAGCTCACTCTGAATCCACTTCTAGTTTGTTATCATTCATCCATGTTTTTCTTTCCACTTAGCTCTGTTATGTTAATGTTTTTCTAATTGCTTTTTCTTAGCGCTTTTGTTTGCTCTTCGGAGGTTTTATTTTAATTGTGTTTTCGATTTGGGGAACACGAATCCCATATACGCTGTCAACCAATTATGTAGCGGTGACTTTATGGTTGCCCTTTTTACCTCTTACCTTAATTGTCCTTGATTATGCTTGTAGTTGAGGTTTTCACTGTAAAACATGTTGAGAGGTAATTTGTTAAGGTATTGATTTGAAGTAAAGACACTGTTGGGTTTTCTAGGGTTTATTTACCAACAAAATATATTATGCTTAATTAGGGGCTGGTTGGAGTTATTGATTGTCTTTGTAGGTATTGTAGCTACCCGACTGGGAAATACCTACAGCTTTGCACTATATTATAAAAGCAATTAGATTGAGCTATATTCCTGTGATTATAATCTTCCTGTAAAAGAATAAAGAATAAGAATAGCGAAATATATAATGGTACACAAACTAATTATCGCACTGTATCGTACTGTCACTGTATATGTCACTGTATTAATTACCACGGCCGCATGAAGGGTTAACCTTCCTAATGGCTGGCTGTACTGCTACTGCTCAATGCCTGGGGGCTCGAGCGTGCCGGCTTCTGACCAGTGTGGAGTCATACGATACATGTTGCTAGCAATCATATTGGAGTTGCTGCAATACTTTAAGAAGACCGTGGGAATGCTTGCTTACTCTGCAAGAATTGTACCAAGTCCTTTTATAGGTGGGGAGATGATCTGTCTATAGGGAGATCATTCCCAACTAGAATGTACAGTAGTATACTTAAGTAAGTGAATAACTGTTATAAGGGTGTGAGTTATACAAGTGATTATATGAGTTACCCTAGAGTGTACAGTCGCTCAAAATGCGCTGTTACAGCTGTTTCCATCACTAAAATATTCATTTTACCATAAATAGCATTAATACTTATCCATATGCGCCTATTATAGGTTGATTATAAAGGTATTAACCTGTTACAACAATAAAACGAGTGAAAACAGCGTTTGGATGGTCAAAATCGGCGATACAGGCCGCGAGTTACATAATGTATGGGTGAGGCAACCTCCTTTCCTGCCAATTTCCCCCAAGGCCACTGAGACACTGTCGATCGATACTCTCTCTCTCTCTCTCTTGCACTCGCTTGCTAACAGTGATGACAATGCCCTGCTTGCAACTCGCTAATGTTAGCACGAAAATATACCTCAGAATAAGGGAATAACAGGGAAAATAGGTGATAACTGAAGGAGGGGAGGAAAGTGGGGTAGGAGGGGAGGTAGAGGACTGATATTTTGCATGGCCCAAGGGCAAAAAAAAAAAAAAAAAAAAAAATATGTTTAAATTTTTTTTTTTTTTTCTCTGACTCTTAAGAGTCTTCCCGCAGTTCCCGGGTTAATAGAGTTATGGGAAACTTGTGTAAATATATTGAGTAAAGGCTTATCCCTCAATACTTTCAATACGAAGTATTCTTCCTAATTTACCGCTATATCACACAATAGTAATTGGCGCTTACACAATATCAGAATGCATCTGTGAACGAAGTCTTAATGGAATATGTCACGAAATTACCTGAGAATTAACGTAGATATATTTGAGCACGGCAAAAGTCTGGTGGTAGTTGGCAACTCGATCTGTGTGTGTTACCATACTGTACATAAGACCATTTTAATTAACTAGATACTAGCGAGGAATCGAAACCCCAATACAATTGTATTATTTCCGGCTATATGGATAATTTAGTTTATTTCCAATGTTCTCTACTTTAATTTACTAATATATGAATCATTATGTGATAGGTAAGACATTCCTTCATTTTCCATGGGGCTATTATTGGAAAGCATATTAGATAAACTGGCACCTCTCGACTCCCGCATTTATCACTCGTCAGTTTGTTTCACCATGTTTCGCTTCGTCTCTTATATTTTCGTACGGTAAGATCACTTTTAAATAAACTCCTGACCTCTTTGTTTTACCTAATTTATTGTGTATGTACTTAAAATATATAGTAAGAATATTCAGGTATGTAACAATAGTTGTATGCACAGTTTTCATTTATTAAATTAAAATTACACTCGGCTATTATCGATCGATCAGCTGATTCCCAGCCTCCCCTCCCCTCCCCTTCCCAGTTGAGTTGAGTTGAGTTGTTTGGCGGGAAGCTTGGCCTTTACAACGGCGCCTCCCTTCATTGACGAAACACGTGACTTCTTCCTTTCCTCACCCCCGCATTTTCATCACAACCACCTCCCTTTCTTCTCTATTGGTCCTAGTATACTGTCTGATGGCGTAATGAGTTTCCAAATGTAAGGATCTTCTAAAAGAATGTAAGGATATATTTCTTCCTGCTTTTTTGTGTGGCTTTCCCTAAAAGAGAGGAAGCCGATACAAAGGCGTGGCTGGGATAGGAATATCCGGCCGACCCCCATAAGAAAAAGAAGAACGATGAGCCGATTCTCAAATACAATTGTATTTTTTCCGGCTATATGGATTATTTAGGTTATTTCTAATGTTCTCTACTTTCATTTACTAATATATGAATCTTTATGTGATAGGTAAGATATCCCTTCGTTTTCCATGGGGCTATTATTGGGAAACATATTATAGAAACTGGCACCTCCACAACTAGACAAAGAAAATTAGTTTGACTGAGGGTGGGTATTGTGAAAATATAGGTACTCTATAACTCCTGTGACGTCACGAAATTCACCCCCCCCCCCCCCCAAAAAACCCCCCCCCACAAAATTGCATGTTTATATATACAGTATATATAGAACCCAGCCACCTAATATTTTACATAGGGGTAGGCTATGTTGTACATTGACAATGACGATTCTGGGAATACCTGAGTCAAAATGTTGGACGAGCTATGCTCTTTAACCTCGACTAACGAACCGTTACGAACGTCCTCCCAAGTTCATATTTGAATGAGGATGACTCATTCACCCCCCACAAAGTTGCACAACAAATTTTATTTTACTGCGTATTAAGTTTTTGGTACCAATACTTAATTCTCTCGTTTACTAAGAAGTTTAGTTATCTAATTATAGAATGCAAATTTTTTTTTTTTTTTTTTTTTTTTTTTAAAACCACATGAAAAAGTAAAGATTTTCGTCTTCATTTGTGGACCTTTCAGGTGGAGGGGGGGGGGGGGGGTCGTCCGACCCCCCCACCCTGGCTAAGAGCCTGGGTGAGAAAGAAAAGATCAGGGTTAGCAGAGGAGAGGTGGTGTTCCACAGAGTGGAAGTTATAGGAAAGGCCACGAATATTACAGAAATTATTAGTAAGAGACTAAGAGGAGAAGGTGGTGGTCCAGAGCATTTTGCGGAGTCGTAATAATAACCAGTAGCCTATTAACGATGCGAGCCTCTTCTTGAAAATTACCACTAATTAGCCTAGGTGTATTTGTAAACAAAAGTAATTACAGGTATTTGGTATCTGTAATCTACATGTAACATGCACATACTATTGTTTAGGTTATAATAAATAAATAAAGCATATAATGATATACAGTAACATAACATAGGCTATAACTATGATAGGTCTTAGATTAGCAGAAATAATGACTCTGTTCTGATCGCCTAACAGTAAAATAGGTTTATGACAGGTTAAAAAGGTTCCGTTTCTCGTGACCTCATCCCTTAACCCAGGAGCTGCGGGAAGACTCTTAAGAGTTTCCCCGGGCGACTGCGGGAAGACTATTAAGATCCTGGGCCTAAAAAAATCCATTTAAAACACCCCAAAAAAACTTGAAGCCTTTTTTTTTGGCCCCTGGGCCATGCCAAATATCACTCCTCCACATCCCCTCCTTCCCCACTTCCCCCCCCCCCCCTCCTTCAATTATCACCTATTTTCCCGGTTATTCCCTTATTCTGTGGTCTATTTTCGTGCTAACATTAGCGAGTTGCTATCAGGGCGTTGTCATCAGTGTTACCAAGGGTGGGAATTAGGGAAGAAGTCAGGAAGAGAATTGAGAGGTACCTCCAGTGTCTCTCAAAGCTTTGTGAGTGGAAGGTTGGCTCACACTCACTCACACACACTCACGCTTTCATTTCGCGATTTTGACCAGCCAAACACTGTTTCCACTTGTTTTATTGTTCTATCTATCTATCTATTGCCTGACGCCGTGATCCCCGAAGGGGTGGCCACGAACGAACCGCCCCCATGCACCTCTGTCCCCAGTCAGTCGACGCCCCTCCCCCCAACCAGCACCGCCTTCGTTCATGTACTTCCTCACTCCATCCTTCCACCTCATATTCGGTCTACCTCTCCCCCTCTGTCCCTCCACCTCGCTCTCGTACACCCTCTTAGTCATTCTCTCGCTTTCCATACGTTCCATATGGCCGAACCATCTCAAGTTGTTCCTTTTCACACTTTCCAGCACATCTACCTCCACACCACACCTCCTTCTTACTTCCTCATTAGTCTGTCTATCCCTCCATGTAACTCCGCACGCACTCCTTAAGTAATTCATTTCCACTGCTCTCACTCTTGGTCTGAGTCTCTCATTGTTGTAACTGGTTAATATCTTAATGCTAAAATAGGCGCATATGAATAAGTATTAACTATATTTATGGTAAAATAACGATGTTAGTGATGGGAACAGCTCAAATACGTGCGCACAGGCGTGTGGTGTCTCATACCCCCCATGCGCAGCCGAGAGGTTAAATACTACTACTACAAAAAAAAAAAAAAAAAAAAAAAAAAAAATCATCACAGGTTGACTTTGACACTGGAAAATTACTCTGGGGGCCCACCGGGAATTTTTCCGGTTTCCCGGTGGGCCAGTCCGCCCCTGGTGGGCGCGCGCAGGAGTGATATGCCAGTACAGTATTTATTTGTGGCACCTTCATCATTGACGATGCGCTTAACATTGTTTATGGCCAATCTTTGAACTCAAGCTTGTCTTTCAAACTTCCTGCCCGGGAGAGATCAAAATACGGTTGCCACACATCGTGAGCGAAACGCTCTAAAAAAACACTCACAGACTCGTCCTATATGATGTGGGTACCACTACTACAAAAAACTAACAAAAAATAATGTAAATAAAAATTAAACTTGATCTTAGCTTTGCGCTTCACATGCGTCTGCTATTTCCGCATGCTTCGCCTCCCTCATCGAAGCAATCATACGTCCTTATTCCTCCCGGGTCCGCTTGAGTCGGACGTGTCTCGAGGGCGCTCCAGCTCTCCTTTATTCTTCACCTCCCCTCGGACATGCTGAGTCTTTTGCTCATATTTACATGCTAAGTGCTGAGGATAGGTAGGTTTTAGACTAGGAGTAGGCTGTGAACGTCCTTTCGCGGGCCCAGGAGACTGTTTTCCGGGTACGTTTGTAAAGGCGAGTGTGTTAGGCGGAGTCCTCGTTGTGATAAGGCGAGGCTCCCACGTGCTTGTTTTATTACCCTAGCTCATTGTTAGTTCACTGTTAGTCATGAGGCATCTTTTAGTGAACCGGGGCCTGTTGTTCGGTCCATTTTGGGTGTGCAACAGTATGCCACGTGGGCTAGTGCATCGGGATTTTCTCACGTAGTTGAGGGGTCTTGCACGGAGCCATGCTGCTCTTCAACCTACGCTTTTTGATTTCTACGTGTTATCTCGAGTCTTCGCTGGATCGCAGGTTTGTGCTATTATTATTGATATCATCGTAACCTGCCCCCATCTAGTTGGCCTCATGTAGGTTGTGTTATGTATGGCTAGGGAGTGTTATTGTTGATATTATATTATTCATGTATAACTACGCCATATTTGTGCACATTGTTATTTTCCATTCTGGAGGGTTGGCCCTTCTGGCGGGATTTTTGAAGGGTGAGACTTAGTCAACGTGCCTCTAGTTTTTTCACATGGTTTTTCCGCCGGGAAATATCTAGAGCTATGTTAAAATTCAGATTATCCTTGTTTGGCACGGGATAGATTGGATTTTGTCTGTTTTGTTTACGGCGTCTAGTATAATTTCGGCTTGACCGGCAATTACTAAAATTGTTTTCTTGCGAGAGTTCGGCTAACCCGCCTCCAAGTAAACAAATATTTCTGCCGCATAAACTTAACAGAGAAAAACGTTCGTTGCTTGATACTGTCCGAACGTTACCCTGGTGGTTAATAGTGGGGAGCCACGGCTGCCGGGAAGATAACGGCTGAGCTGAGAAACGAACTCACCCATTTCTATTTGGAGGCAATTCAGTAATCTGTATAGCTTATGTCAAGGCGCTGGTCCGCCGTAAAGAAAAGACAATAGATCCGGAGTAGTGTTGGTCGCCGGGTTTAGTTCTTTCATAACAAGACGGGATGAGGTCAGTGTTGGTCACTTAGGGAAGAAGTTATATACACAAGTAGCACATGATAGGCTATGATTTACTCACACGCATTTCTGGGGACTGTGATTAACGTAAGGGGAACTAAGATTGTATAGTGTTATTCAACTCTTCTTTCTCTTTATTGTTGGAGATTTTAATATTAGCTTTTCCAGCCTAGCGTGTCCTTATGAGCATTGATTCTTGGAATGTTTTCACCCTCAGGTTCGCAGTTCGGACACCTAGGAGGATCTGCATCTCCCTGGCGGGAGGGAGTCATGGATAAGAGTGCGTTTGCTTTTTGCTCAGCATTGGGGTGCAAAAAATTTAGCGGTCATTGGGCATCTCCTATGTGTTAAATGTGTCCCTTGTTTAGATCAATCTCGTGGTCGTTGGCTTTCTAAATCTTGCCCCAAATGTACAGTGCTGCGTAATGCATGCTTAACCCATTCAGGTGGTCAGTATAAGACTATTTTGATCCAGTCAACTTATGTAACGTACTGTAAGACAGTGGCCCATAAATCTTTGCAGTTGGATGACCAGTTATTAGAGGATTTCCTTAAAGTGCCTTCAGTTACTTCGCCCCCTGAGGCAGACACTCGTGACACTCCCTCCCACCACTCGAAGCGACCAAGGACCAAGAATCCGCCGGACGTACCCTCCTCGTCTTCCCGGCGTGATCGGTCCCGCTCTCCCAGAGGTTCCTCCAGGCCCAAGTCGCCCACTGTTCAACAGGCGTCTAAGAAACCATGCTCTGACTTCGCCGCCGCACTCTCATCGGCCGATGTTAAAGACAAGAGGAAGTCCTCCAAAAGATCCTCCTCATCGAAGACAGCGGGGCAGCTACTGCCACCTAAGCCGGAACATCAGTCTTCGCCACTCCAGGAGGCACCCAGAGACACAGCTAGCAATGTCTCAGGCCACTCTCACCGGTTTACCATCCCACACCGTGTACATCCTAAACCTAAGGTCGTTCCAGTACTGGGGTCAGAAAGGGGCAGCAGTATTATTTCTCGCCGTCAGGAAGATGAGTGCTCCTCTGACCAGCCCGCCTCGTTTCACGAACCCATGGAGTATGAGATACTGGATCTGAATCTACGGGACCTTTCTGAGTTCAACGTTCTCGACTCACAAACAGAAACACACGATGCCGCTGCCCGGGCTGGCGAGTCTTGGTTGGAGGCTTTACCAGATCCCCCCCAGCCCGGTCATCGGGATAAAATCTACACCACCAAGGACTATACGTCGAGGAGGAGGAGCCTGGCCAGCGACCCTCTTCTCGGCAGTCGGGAACGCAGGACTCAGAGATGTCACAGTCCGCATCCCAATCAGACCAAGGAAGTGGGGTTTATATTTCAAATGCTCAATTACTGTGGAGTGGCTAGACTTTATGAAACAGGTTAAGGGTGAGTGACAGGTAAAAGTTTCAGCACCTGTAGCCCCGGTGGTGCGACCTCTAGGGCAGGTGCCAGTTCAAACTCAGGTTGACGTAAACATGCCTCCCCCCACTGTCACTCCGGCGGCTACCACTTCAGGAGCCGCAGCAATTTTGCCATCTAATCTGAAGTTGTTCTCTGATTTAATTCCTCCCCCACTTAACCGATCAATTCCTTTTAAGAAGGGCCCTATTATATGGACCTGATACATCTTGGTCTGTCATTAAGCCTAACCGCCCTGAGGTCGCACAGCCCACAGTTACAGGTGAGTCCCCTGTTCTTGATCATTGGGTGATAGAGGTGAGTGAGGCTAAGAAACTTAGGGCCAAGAACCAGTCTGGTGAGGTACTTGATGTAATTGTAAAGGCTTATTCCCACCATATATAATCCTGACTATTTTGTCTACATGCCCTCCCCTGCCCTGCCTCCTGCATCCTCGGGGAAACTCTTTTCAGATTGGACGAAGTCAGATGGGTTCAATGATATGAAACTTTTACAAGGGATGACCCCTGATGAATTCAATGCCCTTCAGGGACTATGCTGGTACATAAGTCGTTCATATGCCGTGGGCGGCATGGGGACAGGAGGCCCAGCTGTTTGCCAGCACTATAACTAATAAGAGCAGTCATCAGCTCCCGCAAGAGGACAATCATTGGTTTTCTATGCCGGTAGGCTAGGCGGAAGGGATTCCACAGCATATTTTTGACTTTTTGGAGGCCCATAAATTATCACTCTGTCAATTGTCTGAACCCTTTTGTTCTCCCACACAGGTACAGATTGATAAAGATTTCAAGATGAGTCAGAAAGCTTGGAGACTGGCATCCCAATACCTGCTCAGCCGCCAGCTTGCGGCCTCTCTGGCCAGGACGACTGAGTCGGTAATGGACGCCGGCACCCAGAAGGCTCTTTCTCTTACTAGGCGCCTCCTTCTCCAGAACTCCATTCAGTCCCTTGGGGATATCCGGACTGCTCTCTTTGAGGCAGTGCGGGTTCGTCAAGATCTGAGGGTTTACCTGGTGAGGAGACTCCCTGTAGAGATTGGTAGGAGACTTATTTTATCTAATGTCTTCACTAAAACCCTTGCCTCTGACGATGCCTGGCGCACGGTCAATTTTCTATTAGACTCTCAACCTGCCACTACTTCTAAGCCAAAGGGTGAGCAATCATTTAAGACAAAATTCAATGCTAAGAGTTCATTTCGTGGTCAGTCCCAGTCCTTTCAGTCATCAAAGACTCACACAACCCCAGGAAGTAGCGGCGCATCTCGTGGGCGAGGCCAATCCAGGGGTAGGGAGTGTTGGTTTGGGGGAAAATCTAGGGGTAAACCCGGTAGCGATGGTAGCAAGGCCTCTCATCCCCCCATTCCAAAATCAGAGTCACAACCCTCCAATCCAAAAAACTGAGACACCACAAGGCTCTCTCACTCCCAGTGCCAAGGCAAGGCGAGCCGGATCCGAGGAGAGTAGTACTGCCGGACAATACCAGTCATGCGACTGGCAATTTCCGGGATTGTCATCGGGCATGGCCCCGGCGAACATGGGCAAGGACAGTGGTCTGAAAGGGCCTCTCATGGTGGTGGTCCCAGCGACCCCGTTTACGTGTCCCCACAGAAGTCAATCATGTTTCATTAGAGGTGGGATTCGTCGTCAACGAGATGGCCCAAAAACAGATCATCCCCAGTCCTTTGTCACAACCCGTGTTCACATCCCGGTTATTCCTGGTGCCATAAAGAGACAGTGTTCAGATGAGACCAGTGATCGACCTGTCATATCTAAGCACCCATATTCACAATCAGTCGTTCAGGATGCTGACGGTGAATCAGATCAGATTGACACTCCCGCCGCAGGGTTGGATGTGTTCAATCGATCTGACAGAAGCCTACTGGCATGTCACCATAAACAAACGTTTTCAGAAATATCTAGCTTTGCGCAACGGGGATCAAACGTTTGTATTTCAAATAATGCCCTTTGGTCTAAATCTGGCACCCCGTACTTTCACAAAATTAGTCCGACAGGCTTTGCTACCATTGCTAAATGAGGGAATCATGATCTTATGGTATCTCGACGACTGGTTAATAGTAGCTCAATCCAAAATAATATACCTACAACATGTACAACAGGTGTTAACTCATGTAGCTGCCTTGGGGTCCAAGGTGAACTTAGCAAAGTCCTCCTTGATCCCCACCAGGAAAATCCAATGGGTGGGCCTTATCTGTGATACCGAGTTGCTCACTCTGAGTCAGAGCGAGGACAACCGTCAGAGATTTCGGAGGAAACTCTTTTGGTTTCTTCATTCTCTGACGACATCGAGGAGGATCTGGGAATCTCTGGTAGGCTCACTCAATTGGATACAGCTGACGGTCCTGTTAGGTCGTCTGAAGGTAAAACAAATTATTTTGGAAGGAAACAGGTATTTTCCGCTGTTGCCAGCGGAAAAACTGCGGAAAATTCCAAATTTAATCCACAACCTACTGGCGGCTTGGGTGAAGCCAGAAGTAATTCACTCCTCCTTGACATGGACAGCTCCTCCTCCGACGGTCTGAATAGATACGGACGCGTCAGGTACCCTGGGGTGGGGTTACCAGTCAAACCTAGGACATCAGGGTCAGGGTCTATGGTCCAGGTCAATTCATCTTCATATCAATGCCAAGGAGTTGTTAGTCCCCTTATTCTTTTTACAGGAGCACAGCATGAGCCAGGCAGGAAAGTCTCTAGCCTTCAGAATGGACAATCTGACTGCAGTGACATGCATTCAGAAGCAAGGATTCAGCGAGATCTCGAGTGTTACAATTGTTGTCGGAAAAGATCTTTCGTCTAGCTGCAATGCTAGAGATTTATCTTCATGCAACATATCTGCCCGGCGGGGCGAACGTATGGGCAGACGCTCTGTCTCGGAGACAGAGCACTCAAGTAGAATGGGCTCTCAAGCAAAACGTCTTTCAAGAGATGATTGCAGAGCCCTACCATCCACAAGTAGACTTGTTTGCATCAGAGGCAAATCACAAGTTGCCTCAGTACCTCACACGTCGGAGTCAGACTCCGGCGGGGGGTCCGGACGCATTTCTGGTAGACTGGAACAAATGGATCTCCATTTATCTATTTCCGCCTCCAGATGCATCCTTAACCCTTCTGGCCTGGGCAGCATTTTAAAATGACAGTGCGGCAGATGGGCCGGAGCCCGGGTGTCCTTTTAAAATCCCTATGCTTCAAAGCGAGCTTTGAAATTCGCGCGGCGAAATTTTACTTTGCAGGGGCGATCGCAGTGCCACCAAGCCTTAACTACTACCGTTATCAGTTCCTACGTGCCCGCCATGGCGAGTTATAGTGAAATCATTAATTCCGACGCGTCCGATTCTGTGCAACCTCCCGCGCACCCCAGTGCTACCCTGCTCACTACGTCTACCCCTGTTGCAAGCAAGAAAAAGGCTCAACGCAAGAAAGCAAAGGTATTGTTGAGTGATAGTGCGATAGAGAGAGAACTTTTTGCCATTGAAGAAAGCAGTGGCGAAAGCTTGATTGATAAAGAACAGTTTATTAGTAGTGCAAGTGAAGACGATGATTTTGTGGGGTTTGGGGGTGATGTAAATGTTGACTTGTTTGAGGGAGGAGATAGTAGTGATGATCCTGATGTGGAAGTGTTGCAGGAAGGTGCAGTCGAACTTCCGAGTGTGCTAGAGCCTAGGCCTACCCCGTCGCCATCTTTGCGTGGTCAGCCTAGGCCTAGCCCTAGCCCGGGACCTTCCCCTTTGCCTGTCCGTACGCCCTTGAAAGTGGGTAAATACTTTTACAAACAATCTTTAGTGAAAAGTGCAGCCAAGAAAGCACGCAGGGCAGCAGAGAAAGCTAGGGAAGGCGAAGATAGTGATAGTGACGCCGACCCTGGTCTAGCAACCACCCGCATTCCTTTGTTCAGACGCCTTGACCCGGGAAGCCGCGCGGGTCATCCACAGCCCTCGGATTCATCTCTCCCTTACGATGTTCAAAGGGCCTCTACAAGTGGTACTAGTGGGGCGGCATTGTCCTCCCGCAGTGTGCCACCACAGGCCCTGCATCGTAGGGCATTATTTGCTGCGGAAAAGCCCTCAGCTCGCCGCAAAAGGAGCCCAACTCCCGAGGCTGAGGCTCCCATTGTTCAACCTCCCGCAGCCTCCCGCCCCCCACGCCGCCGACGCCCGGTCACTTCTTCACCGGATATGTCTCCCGAAGAAGATGCTGACGACCCCAACATTGCCCCAGATGACCTGACATCGCCTGAGGAGGAGGAGGACGACGAAGAGGAGGAAGTCCCGACACGACAAGTTCGAGGGCGAGGTCGTGGGCGTGCGGCTCAGCCTGCCGACGCCGCTGCCCCTGGGCGTGGGCGTGGGCGTGCAGGGCGTCCGCGTGGGCAAGGGCGTGTGCCTGGGCGTGTTCCTGCTGCGCCTGCATGTGCGCGCTCATCCAACTTGTTTGTGTGGACAGATGGGGCGGATTTTGAGCCAGATTGTCCTGCCTTTGACGAGCAGCAGATTGGTTCCGGGGTGTCACCAGCATATCCGTGTGGTCCAAATGCTACCCCCAGTGAACTTTTCTGTGGCTTCTATGACAATGAAGTCATGGAATACCTCGTCGAGGAGACCAACAACCATCATGAGATCTGTGCCAACTTTCTTGGCAGGAAGACCAGTGCCAAGATGGTGGCATGGAGAGCTGTCACTGTGGCAGAACTGTATGTGTTCTTGGCACTGACTATGCTGATGACACATATCAGGAAGTACGCTCTGGCAGACTATTGGATCACTGCCGACTTCATCACGACTCCAGCATTTGGCAAGTACATGTCCAGGGACAGGTACTTTGACATCCTCTCCTATCTCCACCTGACCAACAATATGCATGTCCACCTTCACGACCCATTATGGAAAATCAGGCAGCTGTGTGACATAATACGTCATCGGTTTACCACATACCTGATTCCATTTCAGAAGATGTGCCTCGATGAGTCTCTGGTCCTGTTCCGTGGTAGGCTGCATTTCAGGCAGTATATTTATTAGTGGCCCCTCCATCATTGACGAACATGCCTATTACATAAGGCATCCTCTTCAAACACTAATCCGCCGTAGTTTGAATCTACCGCGCAGAGCATTTAAAAACTGAGGAGCCTTCATCATGAGCGCACGCGACCTCACTCATGGCTTCAGTCATTATGAATTGGGTTCTCACTACGAAAAAACTTCGTAAAAAATAAAAACAAAAAGAAAATAAGAATAACTATCCAATAAGCTTTCCATCATATCGTGGATGTACTTGTGTGGATTTCTGACCAGACGCTGATTCAGGCGTCATTCCTCCTTTTTTGCTCTGCGCTCAGCCTGCCCGGACGTTCCTTTCAGGCTCCGCTGGTTCCGCATTCGTGGCGTCCCTAGTGAGTTTTTTCTCATTTGTTTACTCTGGGATGTATCGAGTAAGGTTAGGATAGGCGTAGCAGGAGTGTCCTGGGCTGGTTGCCCGCAGTGCAATGTATTTTGGGTCGTATGTATGGGGCATCTATTTCGGATGTACCCTCGTGGTCCTGTTGTGGACACGTGAACTTTTCACAGTTTGGTTTAGTTGGTGATGCAGGCGGCTTTCATTACGCGTTAATTATTGCTGCCTTTTATCCTTCTGATGAGGTAAGCTGTGTGTTTGCTGACGTTCCCAGCGTATTTTTCTTCACTTAGTGAAGTTTTTTCTGGGTCCGTGTCAGGCTTCCCGGGGTTGGGAAGTTATCGCTTCGGTGGTGTGTTGGCGGTGGTTCCTGTTGTGATATTCCAGTGTGTGTTTATATTTCAACTATTTTCATGCCGTCTACCTAGGCCTAGCCAGCCGCTCGTAGCTTTGCCACATGTCTAGTGTTATTATTTATTTTATAAATATGCCCTACTGTGTCATGTGTATCCGGGTTTTAGTTGTGTATTGGCTAATTCCTCGGACTATATTTGTTTCCTGGTTTAGTTGTGTATTGGCTAATTCCACGGATTATGTTGTGACCTTGGTTAGTCGTGCGTGTCTCTCCTCGTGTCGTATTGTTCAGATGGTGTCTGTTCAGGGTGGGGTTTGCCTTCCGGCAGGTTTTTCTCGGTTTCACCGTGAAAAAACCTGACCGATGAGCAGTGTTAGGCCACACGTGGTTGTTAACACTGGCTGGTTCCCCGGCGAGGGGAGGTGTCTGTGGCTCTCCAGGACTGCGTATCTGTGGGTGCCTGGTTTCAGGCCTCCTTTATAATTCCCGGCGGGATGGCTGTACCCATCCTTACATATATATTTAGTTATATATAAAGAAACGACGTTCGTGAGAACACTCGTTTTTTATAGGTTTTTCTACCTGGTTTACGACAAACCACGGGGAAAACCTAGCTGTTGTTTAGGCGTTCCTCCCCGGCGATCTTTTACAAAGTAGTGGGGTCAGGAACTTGTGGGGTTAACTTTTAGACTTCTCACCCGGCGGGTGCACCTTAGCAGGGTGGGATAAAACGACTTAGGTCTCTTATAGTTAACCAATCCATGTGAGTGATACTCTGTGTATCGCCGCCTTTACTCTTACGGCATTTGAAGGTCAGTGAGGTTTAACCAAATCGATTTCCACACCCGGCGGGTGTCCCTAAGTATAGGAACTAAGGAATTTATAAACAAATTCAATTTCGATTAACCTTAATTGGGTGATACTTTCAGTATCGCCGCCTTCCAATTTTACGACGATCGTTTGGGACAATTCGTTAAAAAATCAGATCTCGTATATTCCTGCCCTGGGCTATTCTACTAAAATATTTCAAGGGCCGGCGTCTTTATGAGGGGGGGCTTTGTTACAAAATTGAATCTTGAGACAGTCACCACCTCCTACAGACTATTAGTGCCATACTGGACCATTATATCAGAGGGTATTCTTCATGTTCTTAGCTAAGAAGACTTGTTTAGCCTCTTTATACCCAGCCGCGTGGCGAGATGTGTTAGCTGTGTCTTTGCATCCCGTTACCCGGCGGGTTATTAACACTTGTATGCGAACACTTGGGTTAACCTTATGAGCATTAATTCCTGGAAATTTTCTTTATTTTTCCAGAGCTGAGCTCCGGCGGACCAATACAGACCCGGCGGTAGTTCCTCTCACCAGTCTCTGTCATGGCTAATGTCACCCCAGTTTTTGCCCTGTGCATTACCCCTACTTGCGCGGGTATCCCAATTTTTGCACATACCCTTTGCATAAGGTGTGTTAGATGTCTAGACCGTTCAAGGGGTCTCTGGGTTACACGTAATTGTTCTTTTTGCTCCCAATTAACCAATAAAGTCCTGTGTGACAATGACAAGACCGCGGCGGTAGCGTTGAGAGAGGTCAGACAACAAATGTCGGCCTACACTACCATTGTCGCACATAAGTCACTTCAATGTGACAACGTCCCACTTTGGGATAAGTTGCTGTCAGAGCACCCTCCCCCTAAACGTACCTCTAGAGTAAGGGGTTTTAAGCCGACAGAGACTAGCCAGGATTCTGTATCGTCTGTGGAGACGTTTAAACGCCCGAGAGAGCCTACTCCCCCGGCAGCCACCTCCTCGTCGCAGGCGAGATCGAGGTCAAGGTCTCCCCTCAGACAACGGTCTTCAAGTCGGGCCTCTTCCCCGGCTAGTAAGAAGTGCAAGACTGAAGCTTCCCCCAGGGACCATGGTGGTGATTCTTCCAAACCTAGGTCCAGTTCGCGGTCACACCGTAGCCACAAATCCTCCAAAAAGGATTCCCATAAGAAGTCCTCTCGACATTCTTCTAAGTCTAGTGCATCTCATCGTACCTCTACACCTGACAATGTTTCTGTTACAGCCTCAGAGTATAGTGAAGCGCCTGTCCCTAAACAAGATTTACCTATTGATATTTTAACCCTAGAAATGGAGAGTTCAGGATATTCAATAATTGAGAATGTTTCAGACTCTCAAGAGAGCGTAGGCCAGAGCCTCGGTGTTTGGCGTTTTGCTCAGCCAGGGTCTGTCCATCCACGTCCGACTCATACGAGTCACACAGTAGCCGATGTCCACAGGGACGCGGCGACCCCATCCTCTATCCCTGATTTATCTTGGAAACAAGGTGCCCCTGCCTCGGCGGGGTCTTCTCAGGAGGATCGGGAGGAACAAGATGAAGTGTCATTAATTTCAGATAGGGAAGGACAAGGGTCAGGCTCAGGCCTGGACGCCGCCCATGATAATACTAATTCACCTGAAAGTTCTGCACCTAACCAGTTTGTTACAGCACAAGAAATTGATGGGTTACTTACTCATGCTCTATCAAAATTCTTTAATCAACAACGAGAAAACCCCACAATGGACTTGGGGGCTCCCTTGACAGGTTCTGCGGTACGGCCTCTGATAACGTCAATCGATTTATCTAAGATTCCTAACCCTCCTACTCTGTCACCGGCAGGGAGCTCTAAGCCAGCTACGGCGGCATTCACTACGTCAAATGTCAGGGTCATTACGGATGTTAATCCACCCCCTCTAGACAAAGCGCCTCTTAGAAAGGTAGCTATGCCCCTGCTTTATGGGCCAGACGAGTCATGGGTCCCTTTGAACCCCTCTAAGCCAGAGCTTGCCCAGCCTACCTTGTCAGGGGAACTCCCGGTACCACGTGAGTGGTTTATCCAGGGAAATAAGTCTAAGAAATTAAGGGCATTGGATGCCTTGGGTAATGTTTTGGATGTAAATATCAAGGCTATACCTAGTTATTATTATCAGGATTATTTTGTTTATGCATCTAAGCCTGCTTTACCCCCTGCCTCAGCTTCAAAACTTTTTTCAGACTGGTCTAAGCTGGATGGGTTTAATGATATTAAGGCTCTGTTGGCTATTACTCCTGAACTAGATTTACAGACCGTCACAGACGAGACAGCTAATCCAGTGTTGAAGGTGGGACAGTTAGGACCAGGACCTTGGGTGGATTGGGAGGTAGAGGCTCAGAACTTTGCAACCACTTTCACTTCTAAATCTTCCCACCAGATCCCTCAGGATACACATTCATGGTTCTCAATGCCGGTAGGTTCTGCCGGCGGAGTTCCGTCAGCTTTATTTTCCTTTTTAGCTGCCCCTAAGATTAATCTTTGTGAACTAAAGGAACCATTCATTACCCCTACCCCTTCTCACCTAGACAGAGAATTTAGGCTAAGGGGAAAAGCTTTCCGCCTGTTTTCACAGTACATAGTTTCTCAACAGGTGGCTAAGTCTTTACTCAGGTCTACTCAGGCAATCGCAGACGCGGATGCTCGAAGATCAGTTGAATTATCCCGGCGTCTGATTCTTCAGTCGTCAATTCAATCCTTAGGTGACATACGCACAGCCTTACTTGAGGCGGTGCGAGCACGACAGGATCTTAGAATGTCATTAGTTCGCAAGCTGCCTGATCGCATTGCTAACCAGGTGGTTATGTCCCCAGTACTTACACCTTCTTTAATGTCCCCTGATGTATGGCGAACAGTGTTTAACATGGCACAGGCCGTGAAGCACAGTCCCGCACAGGCTAAGAAACCCGCATTTAACTTCCCCAAACCTAAGCCTCCTACTAAAGCTCAGCCAGGGGGTTCTAAGCCGTTTCTTCCGCCTAAGTCCTCCCAATCCCCCCTGGGTCAGTTCAGGCATAGACAGAGAGGGTTTTCAGGACAGAGGGGACGCGGCCAGTATAAGCCGGGTCAGGGCCAGTCTTCGGCCCACACCAGCCAGCCGGCGAAGCGGCCAACACCACCAAACCCACCATCAAAAAACTAAAGTCTTTCTCACTCCCAGTGCCTACCTTAGAGCCGGAGGAACCGAGGGAAGTACAGCCGGCGAACCCTTGTCTGCTAACTGGGTCGTTCCGAACGTGTCACCAAGCATGGCCGTTAAAAACCTGGGCACGGATGGTGGCACGCAAAGGCATCACTTGGCAGTGGCTCCGGCGACCTCGCTTACGTCAGCCGACAACGGCAAATTGTGTTTCATTAGAGGTGGAGCTGCTGGTCCAGGAGATGATTGCCAAGAATGTCATCATCCCGGTACCCCCAGATTACCCTGTATTCACGTCAAAACTGTTTTTGGTTCCCAAACGGGACAGTGTTCAGATGAGGCCGGTCGTAGACCTGTCGTATCTGAATCTTCACATTTACAACGAGTCTTTCAGAATGTTAACAGTTCATCAAATCAGGCTAACACTTCCGCCGGGTGGCTGGATGTGTTCCCTAGACCTGACAGACGCCTATTGGCACGTGTCGGTCAACAAAAGATTTCAAAGGTTTCTGGCCTTGAGGATCAGGCACCAAAATTTTGTTTTTCAGAGGATGCCGTTCGGTTTGAACCTAGCACCTCGATTATTCACAAAACTAGTCAGGCAAGCCCTGATGCCATTGTTAAAACAGGGAATCAGAGTGTTGTGGTATCTAGACGACTGGCTGGTGGTGGCAGAGACACAACAATTATGCATAAAACATGTCAATATCATTTTAAATCATGTCAAAACTCTAGGCTTCAAGGTAAATCTGGTAAAGTCAAACCTTGTTCCCTCAAGAGTAATTCAGTGGATAGGGCTGGTCTGGGACACCGCCGCTCTCACTCTGAGTCAGAGTGTGGACAATCGCAACAGGTTTCGCAGGAAACTGTTCAGGTTTCTTCACAGTCTGACTACGACACGAAGAGTCTGGGAGTCTCTGGTCGGCTCTCTCAACTGGATTCAACTAACTGTCAAGTTGGGCCGGTTGAAAGTAAAACGATTAATATTGGAGGGCAACAAATATTTCCCACTCTTACCGGCGGGAAAATTATGGCCCATACCAAAATTAATCCACACCTTACTAGCGGTCTGGGCGAAGAGGGAAACATTGCACTCAATCATGTCATGGACCTCTCCTCCTCCAACGGTATGGGTAGACACGGATGCGTCAGGCACCATAGGGTGGGGATTTCAGTCAAATCAGGGGCACCAGGGTCAGGGACTTTGGTCCCACTTAGAAATCGCTCACATAAATGTCAAAGAGTTACTAGTCCCATTGTATTTCCTTCAGGCTCACGGCCCGGCGTTACGGGGCAAGTCAGTGGCCTTCAGAATGGACAATCTGAATGCAGTTCACTGTATTCAGAAACAAGGGTCAACGAGGTCAAGGAAGTTGCTACTCGTGTCGGAAGAGATTTTTGTTCTAGCCACCAGTCTAGATATTTATCTTCACGCATCTTATCTCCCAGGCGTAGCGAACGTCTGGGCAGACGCTCTGTCCCGGAGACAGAGCACGACAGTAGAATGGGAGCTCAAGCAACCCATTTTCGACCTAATGATTGCGGAGCTCTCCCATCCACAAGTGGATCTTTTTGCGTCCGAGGAGACTCACAAGCTCCCTCTATACCTCACCCGCCGGACGATAACGCCGGCAGGGGGGCCAGACGCCCTAGTGACAGACTGGAACAGATGGAGCTCCATCTATCTGTTTCCACCGCCAGATGCGTCACTAATGTGCCACGTAGTGAACAAACTACGAGTTTATCGAGGCTTAGTCTCGCTAATCGCGCCCCTGTGGCCGGCGCAGGTGTGGTGCCAGCAGTTAATAATGTGGTGCCCGGACCCGGTATCGCTCCCGGTCGGGTACTTCCACTTAGACACGATTGGCAACCTAGAGACCTCGCTGACTTTTGCATTATGGACATTCAGGAGGCCAAGTGGCTAGCACCATACGGTAGGGATGTGACCAATAAATTGCTCAATCAATATACTCAGTCTACTAAGCGACAATATCAATCTCATTGGAAAGCTTTTACTTCTTGGATTGTTAGAACGGAACAAACTGTACCCTCAGTGGCATTGGTTTTTAATTACTTGAACTATCTGTTTGAGCAGAAACGTTTATCTGTGGTTACTTTGAAGAATCACTTAACTGCGATTAGAGTGCCCTTTTTCGACCTTACAGGTCTATCCATACCGGTGGCGGAGGAAACAGGATTTATGAGAGCGTGTTTTAAACTCCGCCCACCTCCCCGTCAGCTCATGCCTACTTGGTCTCTGGACAAAGCTTTGTCTTTACTTCATTCTCGTCTGTATCAAAATACTGCAGACTTTGCTTTAATCTTAAAGAAGGCAGTTTTCCTTTTGGCTTTGGCCACCGGAAACAGAGTGTCTGAGCTGGCGGCGATGAGCAACACACCTAATTGTCTTAGGTTTGGTAGACTTAATGATTCAATTTCCATTGCACCCTCCCCGGCGTTTGTAGCCAAGAATGAGCATAGTGCACACGTGTTTTCTGAATTCACGGTGCCGGCGTTAAAAAGGGGAAAGGTGCATCATAATTTATGTCCAGTGCAAGCTCTAACCAAATATTTAAGAATAGCTCCTCATAACCCCCAAGGTGCTTTATGGGTAGCGAGTACGGGTAAACGCTTACTTAAACGGCGATTAGCCTCTCTTCTAGTAGAAGTCATTAAAGAGAGTAATCCCGGCGTTGTGGGTAGGGCCCACGATTTACGCAAGTGGGCGGCCTCTTTACGTTTCCTGAAAAACTTTTCAGTTGAAGATATTGCGTCCACACAGTTGTGGGCGTCTAATCATACGTTTCTCTCTAGATACTTGTCAGTTGCTCTAGACAAACCTTCCTTACCATGTATAGCTTTAAGGCAGAGGGTCTAGGTGGCCCTGCAGTCACTTATGTTTATTTTCAAGGAAAGGGGGGGGGGGGGGTGCAGTCAGTTGACATAGGACACCCTAGACCCCGCCGGAGTATGAGAACTGTGATACAATTTAAGGTTGAAATGTGATATGAAAATTTCTCTGAGAGAATTTGTGCTAGTACAAAGTTTAGTACAAAACAACGGTGTTGTTATAGTAGTTTTAGCTGCGAAAGCAATGTAACATTAGTTCAATGGAGTTCATTAGCAATTGATCTCCACATGTATTTTGGGGTTTATGATGTGCACATATAAACTTATAACTTATTATTTGTCACCACTCGTTGAGTGGGGTGCCTTTTGTAACTACAGATCTGTGTTCAGAATCTTCAGGGTTACCTATTTTTGTCAGGCAGGCTTCTTTGAAGCACGCACCTGCCTGAACCCCCTTTTTCTTGTATATTTCCGGCCTACGCCGTATTAAATACATTTTTCAAAAGTAAGAATACTATGTGGTTGTTTTTATTATCTGCTTTTCTAGAGTTATGATATGATTACGAATGTCCCCCTCCAGTCTTAGATATCAGGCATGTTCGTCAATGATGGAGGGGCCACTAATAAATTATAGGTTTGACTCCTGTAAGGAGATTAGGAAAACCTAATATTTAGTAGTGGCCCCGTAATCATTGACGACTGGGGCCCTCCCGACCGTCCCCTTCCCATTCGTTGATGTATTAAGGATTTTGGTTTACTTGATATGTCAGTGAAGGAGGAATGACGCCTGAATCAGCGTCTGGTCAGAAATCCACACAAGTACATCCACGATATGATGGAAAGCTTATTGGATAGTTATTCTTATTTTCTTTTTGTTTTTATTTTTTACGAAGTTTTTTCGTAGTGAGAACCCAATTCATAATGACTGAAGCCATGAGTGAGGTCGCGTGCGCTCATGATGAAGGCTCCTCAGTTTTTAAATGCTCTGCGCGGTAGATTCAAACTACGGCGGATTAGTGTTTGAAGAGGATGCCTTATGTAATAGGCATGTTCGTCAATGATTACGGGGCCACTACTAAATATTAGGTTTTCCTAATCTCCTTACAGGAGTCAAACCTATAATCCCGTCAAAGAGACACCGCTTCGGCATCAAGCTCTTCGTCCTCTGCAATTGTAAGACGGGGTATGTGCTGGACTTTGTGGTCTACAGCGGCAGTGGTGGCGAAATCGTGACTGACCCCGACATTAGTTTTGGCGGAGTTGTTGTACAGAAGATGATGGAGAAACACTTCTACAAGAACCACATCCTGTACACAGACAATTATTATACGTCGCCAATCCTCACCAAGTACCTCCATGACCGCAAGACCGGAACTGTCGGCACAGTCAAGGCAAAGAGGAAGGGCATGCCAGTGTACCCGACCAAGAAGACGTACATCTACCACAAGAAGAGTGGCCCCATCCTCTCCATCCACTGGCATGACCAGTGCAAGCTCAACCTCCTCACCACATGCCACAAGGCCGAGATGGTCGCCACAGGGAAGGTGGACCGAAGAACGAAAAACCCCGTCCAGAAACCAGCTGCTGTCCTGGACTACAATATCAACATGCGTCTCATCGATAAGTCCGACATGCAGATGGGCTTCATTGACTGCCTGCGAACATCTTGCAGGTGGTATAAGAAGTTTGTTCTGCATACGGTAGATATGTCGGCCCTCAATGCCTACAACATCTACCGTCTGTGGACTCCCGGAGCCAAGAAGTACAAGTCCCTGCGGAAGTTCCACAAGCAGGTGATACTTAAGCTCTTGGCTAAATATGCGGAACCTGGGAGACCACTACAAGGACCAGGCCAGCTGGACCGCACAGGGTGTGCCGACTTCTTCAGGAAGCACCAGCTCCACCCCCTTCCTTTCAAAGCACCCGGTAGTAAAGTTAAGAGTCAGAAGAGGTGCCATGTGTGCAGCCACACAACTCGCAGACCCCACAAAGTGAGCAAAACCACATGGGAATGCCTCAAGTGTGACGTGGCACTGTGCGCTGGACGGTGCTTCAACGACTTTCACACTCTAGTGCAATATTGAAGTGCCCATGACAATGACAGTGAAAGTGACACTCTAAAATGTAGGCTAATAGTAATAATAAAACTAAGTATAAGTGCAAGAGACACACATAAGTAATAATAAGTGCCTTCATAACAATATGAACAATTGAAAGTGACACTAAAATATATATTATAGCTTACCTCTAACAATAAATAAGTGAAAATGACACTATCAATTATCCTAGTCCAGTGAAAGTGACACTATAATAATAATCAAACTAAGTATAAGTGAAAGAGACACACATAAGTAATAATAAGTGCCTTCATAACAATATGAACAAGTGAAAGTGATACTATGTATATTATTAGCTTACCTAACAATACATAAAAGTGAAAATTACACTATCAATTATCATAGTCCAGTGAAAGTGACACTATAATAATAAAAAAAACTAAGTATAAGTGACAGAGACACAAATAACTTCATAAATATAACTTTATTGAGTGAAAATAATATAATCACTATCATAAATGGCATAATATACAATAAAAACTCTCAAATCGCTTCCCGGCATAATTGCGGGTAGGGCGACAAGTGCAACAGGGTGTCGTAGCTGGGCCGCGGTTGAGTGTTCGGACGCGCCGAGGTAAATACGCGGCAAAAGTTACCTCCACTAACATCGCCATAACTCCAGAACCACTTGAGCTAGAGAGCTCTACTCAATGCCAGTCTACGCAGCAAGGTAAGGCGCACATTTCGATGTTACTTTGATAAATTCTACCTCTTATATTAAGGGAGATAGGCCTTTGCTTACACTTGTAATTTTTCAGCCAGATCGCCCGGATACGAGCTCTGTCTTTTAGAAAGGCAGCCCGGGCCATGAGGGTTAATGTCCAAGGTAGTTCACAAACTACGTGGTTATCGAGGCATGGTCTCGATGATCGCGCCATTGTGGCCGGCCCAAGTTTGGTACAATCAATTGAAGACGTGGTGCGAGAACCCGTCACTCCCGATCTCGTACTTCCACTTAGACACAATTGGAAACCTCAAGACCTCGCCGACTTTCGCCTTGTGGATATTCAGAAGGCCAAGTGGCTAGGCCAGTTTGGGGAAAGTGTGACTCAAAAGTTGATTAATCAGTATACATTATCAACACAAAGACAGTATCAATCTCATTGGAAGGCTTTCACTACCTGGATCGTAGAAACTGACCAACAGCAGTCCTCGGTGGCACTGGTGTTTAATTACCTATTTGATATGCAAAAGTTGTCAGTTGTCACATTAAGGAATCACCTCACAGCACTTAGGACACCTTTTTTCGATTTAACTGGTCTGTCCGTGCCAGAGGCGGAGGAGAAGGGGTTCATGCGGTCTTGCTTCCGGCTTCGCCCTCCTCCACGTCAACTCACACCTACCTGGTCTCTTGATTTGACCCTTGAAATGCTTCACTCCCGTAAATATTGTCATAATCCTCCTTATGAGTTAAGACTTAAGAAAGCCATTTTTCTAATGGCATTGGCCACGGGTGATAGGGTGTCTGAGTTAGCGGCGATGAGTTCGGAGCCATCTTGCTTAAGGTTTTCGAGGCTCAACATGAGTGTCCATATTGCACCTGCTCCTAATTTCGTCGCGAAAAATGAACATTGTAACCATGTATTTTCAGAGTTTGAAGTGCCAGCTTTGAAACAAGGTGATAAGCACCATTTACTTTGTCCAGTGCAATCACTAATTTTATATATGCGGGAATCTCAGCCATCTCAGGCCGGGTCTCTACCGTCCCTCTGGGTTTCACGGACAGGTAAACGTCTCCAAAAACGACAGCTGGCTGCATTATTAGTAGGGGTAATTAGAGAGTAATCCGGGCGTTCTTGCTAGATCGCATGATATCCGTAAGTGGGCTGCATCACTCAGGTTCTTAACCCTTATTTAGCGGCGAGCAACATAAGTCGAGTTAAATAAAGCTGGACTATGTGGCGGCGCTCGACATAACTCGAGTGGCAATTTCAGCACGTAATGTGGCTGAGAGAGAGAGACAAGTGGTGGCAGGAGACTAGCGAGCGTATGACTGCTCCAGACCACCGCGGCGAACCTACTGACACAAATCTCAGCTCCCTCCTCCCTCTCTCACTCGCTACATACTCAATTATGTACTGAAAGTACCGAATTACCTGCTTTTTGCACTCGCGTTGCACGGTTATTGCAAGAAAACTATCCATCATACAAGGATCGTTATGGTGTCATTCGAAAGCTCTGTTTATGCCCTTTCAGGGATAGGTACTTGTTTTACGTTCTGAGTCTTATTTAGGCATGAAAATGATCACGTAAACAGCCCTATTTTGGCTAAAAACACCCCGCTGTGCGGTACACATAAATAAACCGCATAGGCCGCTCGTAAGGTGTTAAATAATTACTCACTCGATGATATTCAACAGACCAAGCTGTGGTCGTCCAATCATACATTCCCAACACGTTGCCGGTCCGTAAATCTCATGAAACCTTCTTCCACATGTATAGCATTAAGGCAAAGAGTCTAGTTTTAAGTTATTTTTTTATAAGAAAAGGCGGGGGGGGGGGGGGGGGGGGATGTGTCCTAGCTAGGGCCTCTAACCTGCCTTCTATGTGATACAACATGATGATGAGAATTAGGGTTATGTGATAACTCATTCCTTAGACTAAAATAAATCTAGTCAGGAAATTTTATTTTTACTTTATGTATGGCAATAGAGTATGAATTGATGCTCAATAATCTTAAGGTTATGATTATGGGCAATGTACAAATCTATTTGTAATAGAGTACCTGTAGGCCATATATATATAGGCCACCAAATTATCAGTATTTTCTAAGAGACGAGATATTGATTTATTTATGTATCCATAAGCTAAAATGTATAGTTTGTGTGTTGACACCAACTGTTCTGTCAAACATAACGGTGCTACACAAACAGGCAACCTTTAAGAGACGCCGCCTGTAAACTCTTTTATATTTGTTATATATTAAACAATGATCTTTTTCGTACGTGTTTCTTTATGAACCTTATTAATTTGTTAGTGGTTATGATATTCCTGATGAATGTCCCCCTCCAGACTTGAGATATCAGGCGCATCGTCAATGATGAAGGGGCCACTAATAAATTATAGGTTTGAGTCCCGAAGGGAAGAAGGAAAACCTAATATTTAGTAGTGGCCCCGGAATCATTGACGATTTTGGCCCTCCCTTCCAATTCATCTGCTATATTTGGAGAGTCTTGATATATCAGATTAAGGACTTATGATCGCTTCGATGAGGGAGGCGAAGCATGTGGAAATAGCAGACGCATGTGAAGCGCAAAGCTAAGATCAAGTTTAATTTGTATTTTACATTATTTTTTGCTAGTTTTTTCTAGTAGTGGTACCCACATCATATAGGACGAGTCCGTGAGTGGTTTTCTAGTAGTGGTACCCACATCATATAGGACGATCATATAGGACGAGTCCGTGAGTGGTTTTCTAGTAGTGGTACCCACATCATATAGGACGAGTCCGTGAGTGTTTTTTTAGAGCGTTTCGCTCACGATGTGTGGCAATCGTATTTTGATCTCTCCCGGGCGGGAAGTTTGAAAGACAAGCTTGAGTTCAAAGATTGGCCATAAACAATGTTAAGCGCATCGTCAATGATTCCGGGGCCACTACTAAATATTAGGTTTTCCTTCTTCCCTTCGGGACTCAAACCTATAATATTGCCTACCCATGACCCCATGTTAATTGTGATTTTCCCCCACTCCCCAGGACCCCCAAATGACCTAGATGAGCAGTTTTATGTTGCTTTTCCTTCATTACTAACCCATCCCATTGACAAGTGGCTGGACCTGGAGTGTACTTTTATATATAATCGCTTGGGGTCCAGAGGGTTAAGACGTTTCTCCTTGTTAGTTTGGCGATTATAGAACCCTTCACCCTATTCAGGTGTCGATTATTATTTAGGCGAGCCTACGATATATGTGAAGTTGGCCCTTGGCCGGGACATTATTCTACTGATTTGTTTTCATATTTAGCTGGAGGGATTATTTTTTTTTTTTTTTTTTTTTTTTTTTTTTTTTTTTTTTTTTTTTTTAGCGGTATGGGAAGGCAGTTTTTTTTTCTATTTTTTTTTTAACACCTTACGAGCGGCCTATGCGGTTTATTTATGTGTACCGCACAGCGGGGTGTTTTTAGCCAAAATAGGGCTGTTTACGTGATCATTTTCATGCCTAAATAAGACCCAGAACGTAAAACAAGTACCTATCCCTGAAAGGGCATAAACAGAGCTTTCGAATGACACCATAACGATCCTTGTATGATGGATAGTTTTCTTGCAATAACCGTGCAACGCGAGTGCAAAAAGCAGGTAATTCGGTACTTTCAGTACATAATTGAGTATGTAGCGAGTGAGAGAGGGAGGAGGGAGCTGAGATTTGTGTCAGTAGGTTCGCCGCGGTGGTCTGGAGCAGTCATACGCTCGCTAGTCTCCTGCCACCACTTGTCTCTCTCTCTCAGCCACATTACGTGCTGAAATTGCCACTCGAGTTATGTCGAGCGCCGCCACATAGTCCAGCTTTTTTTAACTCGACTTATGTTGCTCGCCGCTAAATAAGGGTTAAAGTCTAGGAGCAAACTAAAAATTCATTGCTCGAAAACTATTTCATCAATAAAAATCTTGGATAATAATACAGCAAAATATAGTAAACACAAAGGCGTGGCATTTAACTACATGGACTGGCTAATCCTACACCAAAACATTCTTCAAAGTAAGAGCATTGTGGGCTCTTCCAAGGATTTGTTAATGCTGTACATTTAGATAAATTATAGTCTATGGGCCAGATCACTAAATCACACGAATTGGTCCCATCCAAGGGAGCCAAAATTTGAGCCTAGTGTTCTTTGTATGGCTATTAAGTGATGTGGGAACTCGTGACCTAGGTAACCATTTCGAAAATTGATCTGCACAACAATAAGATCATTGTATTGTACATTATTATTGTAACTAAAAACCCTCATTGATGGAATCGATTTTCACCCTGACTCATAGGCTAATAGTAGAGCTTCCAATATATTCCAGTTAGTTCTGTGAGGGTACAGCTGTGGGTATATAATAGTAGAGCTTCCAATATATTCCAGTTAGTTCTGTGAGGGTACAGCTGTGGGTATATAATAGTAGAGCTTCCAATATATTCCAGTTAGTTCTGTGAGGGTACAGCTGTGGGTATATAATAAGTGATTGAAACGAAAGGTTGGGGATTTATAAAGCTTGTATAATGTATATTGAAATAAATAAGTAAAAACATTTGTCATTTGTCTTTCTAGTTCAATAAGCTTAAGAAATGCAGGGTGTCCCATGAGTTTAGTCAAAAACTTCCAGATATGAAAGATTACGTCATTTTGAGTAAAACATGATTATATATACAAAGGAGTACAAAGGAGTACAAAGGAAATCAAGCAACAACAGATCTAGTGACCCTTCTAGGTTGCTTGTCCTCCAAAACACTGAGGATCAAGTGTCCAAACAGTGGTTTAGAGTGGGTAAGGGAACATTGGAAAGGGAATTACTGCCCTGGAACTAATGTCCGTGGCAGGATTAGGAAGTTAGTAGGGGACAGATGGGTTAGTAACTGAGGGGGGGATAAAATAAAGTTATTCATTTACAAACGCAGTCAGTCGCGGGTTTGATGCGAGATATTTGTCTAGGCGGAGTTTAAATGAATCAACGGTGATGCAGTCTATAACGTTTCGGGGAAGCCCATTCCACAAGTTGACAACTCGATTGAAGAAGAAATTCTTAGATTCGTGTGAGTTAAAAGATTTACCAATAATTTTGCAACCGTTTCCCCGCGTGTAATTAGATTGGTCGATAGTGAAGTACTTACTAGAGTTCATATTGTCGATGCCTTTGATGATTTTGAACACTTGAATTAAGTCACCTCTTAATCTGCGCTGGGTTAAAGGAAATAGATTTAATTCTCTAATACGCTCTTCGTATGGTTTGTTCTTTAGGCTAGGTATCATTTTGGTAACTCTACGTTGAACTCGTTCTAGCTTGTTTATATCTTTTTGGTAATAAGGGCACCAGGATTGAACGCAGTATTCCAGAAGAGGGCGGACTAAGGAATTGTAAAGGGTTAGGATAACTTCTTTGGATTTATGCTCAAATGACCTGCCTATAAAGCCAATTATTTTGTTTGCCTTCTTAACAACTTCTGAACATTGTTGACTCAGTTTTAGGTTACTCGATATTGTTACTCCCAGATCGGTTTCTCTGTTTACATTCTTAAGCTGAGTGCCATTCATCGAATAGTTTGCTTTCTCATTTAGGTATCCGATATGTAGTACTTTACATTTATCCGCATTGAAACTCATTTGCCAAATTTGGGCCCAACATGACAATTTATCTAGATTGTGTTGCATATCGTCAACTTGTTCTTTTGAGAGTACGCTATTTGCAATTTTTGTATCGTCAGCAAATTTTGAGATTGTACAGGTGAGACCCTCATCTATGTCGTTGATGTAAATTAGAAAGAGAATTGGTCCTAGTACCGATCCCTGGTGTACCCCGCTACTTACATTGGTCCATTTAGATGCCTTACCGTTTATGACTACTCTTTGCTTTCTGTCGCTGAGCCAATTTTCTATCCATTTCAACATACCGTCTTGTATTCCATGCGCTTTTAGTTTTAGCAGTAAACGTTTGTGGGGAACTTTGTCAAAGGCCTTTTGAAAATCAAGGTATATAATATCTACAGCTTTACTCTCATCGTAGAGGTTGAGGATATCGTGGAAGAAGTCTAAGAGGTTTGTTAAACAGGAACGTTTTTTACGAAAGCCGTGTTGAGTATCTTTAAGTATGTTATTTTCCTCTAAGTGATTTACGAGTCGGTCTCGTATGACCGTTTCTAGCATTTTACATACAACTGAGGTTAAGCTAATTGGACGATAGTTACTGGGTAGGGATTTGCTGCCTTTTTTTAATATCGGTGTTACGTTGGCTAGCTTCCACTGATCGGGCATAGTTCCAGACTGCAAGGATTTATTGAATAGTAATGTCAGTGGTTTGGAGAGCTCATCCTTAGCTTCCTTTAGAACTCTAGGCGAGATTGTATCAGGTCCAGGCGTTTTATTTACCTTGAGTTTATCTAAACAACTCAATACTTCTCTCTCTGTAACGGTGATATTGCTTAGAACATCTGAATTATCAATCTGAATCGGCGATGGTGTAGGGATATCACTGAGGTCTTCTGTTGTAAAAACTGATGCAAAGAAGGTATTGAGGGCATTACTCATTTGTACTTCGTCTTTGGTGTATTCTCCATTTTCATCGACTAACGGTCCAACAGTTGAAGTAACTACTTTTTTCTTTCTGATATAACTATAGAATTCTTTCGGGTTTGTTTTACTTTGATTCGCAATATGTAACTCTAAGGTCTTTTTACTTTGCTTAATTAACTTTTTGGCTTTGCGTCGTAGCTCTACAAATTTCAGCCGTTCTTCGTCATTTTGTGAGGATTTTAATCTATCATTAGCAAATTTTTTAGCAAGCAGGCAGTTTGAAATATCTTTATTCCACCATTTGGGCTTATTATTATGGCTTGGACGCCGTATTTTCGATGGTATGCAGTCTTGCACTGCTTTTAGGTAAGTGGCTTCGAATAACTTCCAAGATGTATTTATGTCGTTATTGTGAATTAAAAAGCTCCAGTCAGTTTCTTTAAACATAGCTCTAAGTTTATGGAAGTTTGCTTTCTTGAAATTAGGGACTTTTTCGATGCTACTATTTGGTTCGTTACTAGTAAACTTTAAAGTGAAAGTTATCGTACGATGGTCGCTGTTACTGAATTCAACACCAACATTCAAATTCTCTATTAATTCTTCTTTTGTTGCAAGTACAATGTCAAGAACGTTATTACCACGGGTTGGCGTTCGAACAAATTGATAAAGCGAACTCTCTTGCAAGTTCGTATACAAGTCATGTCCGGAGTGTGAAGTAAGAGTATCGCCCCACTTGGTCACAGGTAAATTAAAGTCGCCAAAAATTACGGTATCTTGTGAGTTACTTACATCTGCAATTTGTTCGTAAATTTCTCGGTCAGTTTGCACTGATTGAGCTGGAGGTCTGTATATTAATGCAAGTATTATTTTTGTACCTTTATTATTCTTTATTAGCACAAAAGATGCGTCGACGTTCACAATTTGAGGTTTTGACAAGAGGGTAGGGTTAAGACTTTCTTTGATATAAAGTAAAACGCCACCTCCATTTCGATTTATTCGGCTTTTCTCAAACATTACATAACCGGGAAGTGAATACTCTGCTAAAAAGTCTCTATCTTCTGTATTGAGCCAAGATTCTGTTATGCCAATCACATCATAATTTTCTGTAAACACTAGCTCCTCTAAATCTGAAAATTTATTGCGTATGCTACGAGCGTTTGCATAGAAAACCTTTAAATTTGTTATTTTAGAACTCACGGAACGCTCTTTAATAATATTTTTGGTTCTTGTCGGATCTACATTTATGTTCATGGCTGTCCTCGGTCCTCGCTGTCTTCGGTCCTTATCGCTGGTGGTCCTCGGTTGCCTCTGTTTTTTTCTTGGCGTTGGATGATTTATGTCACTGCTGCTTCTTCTCGGATGGCGTTTTTTGATCCATGGCTGCGGACTGCTTCGTGTAGGAGACGACCCATGCGTGCTGAACCCACAGGGTTTAGATGAGTGCCATCCTTGCGGAACAGAGTAGGCTGGTTGTAGAAGTTGTCCCAGATAGGCTTTTACATAGGCTTTTGAGGGCATGTTTTTGCAGTTATGGTCCATTAAAGTGGATATTTTTTTTTTTTCGTCACTTTTAAAACAGTTTTCCCTCTAATAAAATGGCATCGAGACGAAAATAAGAAGTGTGTGATAATGTATCGTATCAATTATCCATAGAAGCACCAACAAATACACTGTAGCTTTCTTCGTTTTCCCATGACGATGAGTTGAATATTACAAATATAACACAACATCGTATATTCACCATATTGCCACGGACATATGAAGAAAGCTACAGAGGAGCTTATTATGCCTCTTTAAAGTATTTATACCATAATCCATCATGCACTACTCAAGTTTATGAAGGAGCCACCTTGGATGAATGATGCAATAAGAACAGAAATAAAGAATAGAAAGAGTTTTAATAGAAACAAAAGGAATGTAAAAGATGGACAAAAGGAAAGGTGGAACTTGGAGTATAAGGTACAAAAGAGTAAGGTACAAGCAATGATAAAATAAGAGATCTTACAGTATGAAGCTAAGGTAACCAAAGAAATTAGAGAAGGAAAAAAACAAAAAATCTTTGGGAGAACTTGGATAAGTTGAGGGGAAAAGAGAGAAAGAAAGTAGAAAACATACAGTTGTATAGCAATGAAGGAATATTGCTAGGAGAAGAGGGAAGTAAAACAGAATTTATACAGTTTTGGGAAATTATATTAAAAAAACACCCAAATAATATTCATACAGTGTGGAATGAAAAGGAAAAAGAAACATACAATGAAAACAATTACAAAAGATATGTCTGAAACTAGAGAACATATTCCAGAAATACTGAGAGAACATTTAGACATGATAATGAATACTGGAAATGGAAGAATGATTAAACCTATGAAGAATCCAGTAATACAAAATGAACAAGTTAAAAATAAAAAAGCGGCAGGACCGGATGTGATTAAACCAGAAATGTATAAAGCACTAGTAAACAATGATGTATGTGTAAATAGAATTACAGAATGTTTCAGAGAGGAACTTGAAAGGAAAGAAAAACCAAATGGATGGAAGGAATCAAAGACAAAAATGAAACCAAAGACAAAGAAACCAACTGCTAAACAATTGAGACCCATTGCACTTACCAACATATCATACAAAATGTTCATGAATATATTGAAAGAAGAAGTAGAAAATCACATTAAAATAAATGATGAAATTAGAGAAACTCAGGAGGCTTCACAAAGGGTGGTGAAGTTGAGGATTATACTACAGTACCGTACTGTATTGAAGATGCCTTCAAAAGAAAAAATCCCTTAATTGTAACATCAGTAGACTTTATGGCGTATGACTCGATAAAAAGGGAACTGTTGATAAACACCATGAAAGAGTATAAAATTCACCCAAAAATAATAGATACAGTAGCAAATATTTATGTAGTGGACAAAACAAGTATTGAAATAAGAGAAGATATAAAAGAGGTCTTGTCTATTACCAGTGGAATACGCCAAGGATGCACTGGATCAACAACACTTTTCAAACTAAGAACTTATATAATAATTAAAGAAATAGAAGAAAGGGGAAGAGGATTCAAGAATGATAAGTTAAATATAAAAGTACTGTTTTACGCAGATGATGGCTTATTGTTGGCAACAAATTTGGAGGATGCAGTAAGAAATCTGAGAATATTAATGAATATAGGAGAAAATTGTGGGCTAGAAATAAATACGAATAAGAGTAACATTATTATATGGAATATAAAAGAACAGCCAGAGATAATAGAGGGGGTGAAAGTAACTGAAACAATAAAGTATTTAGGACTTAAATTGGAAAATATAAGAAATACATTTAAACAGCAAAAGGTTAACATGATACAAAAAGGAAGAAAATTAGCAAATTTAACATATTTAGTAATAGCCACAAGTTGTAATAAGATAATGGTTGGAAAGGCTTATTGGAAAGGTGTAGTAATACCATCTGTACTATATGGAGCCAGCATAATCAACATAAAGGTGTAGTAATACCATTTGTACTATATGGAGCCATCATAATCAACATAAAGGTGTAGTAATACCATCTGTACTATATGGAGTCAGCATAATCAACATAAAGGTGTAGTAATACCATCTGTACTATATGGAGCTAGCATAATCAACATAAAGGTGTAGTAATACCATCTGTACTATATGGAGCCAGCATAATCAACATAAAGGTGTAGTAATACCATCTGTACTATATGGAGCCATCATAATCAACATAAAGGTGTAGTAATTCCATCTGTACTATATGGAGCCAGCATAATCAACATAAAGGTGTAGTAATACCATCTGTACTATATGGAGCTAGCATAATCAACATAAAGGTGTAGTAATACCATCTGTACTATATGGAGCCAGCATAATCAACATAAAGGTGTAGTAATACCATCTGTACTATATGGAGCCATCATAATCAACATAAAGGTGTAGTAATACCATCTGTACTATATGGAGCCAGCATAATCAACATAAAGGTGTAGTAATACCATCTGTACTATATGGAGCCATCATAATCAACATAAAGGTGTAGTAATTCCATCTGTACTATATGGAGCCAGCATAATCAACATAAAGGTGTAGTAATACCATCTGTACTATATGGAGCCATCATAATCAACATAAAGGTGTAGTAATACCATCTGTACTATATGGAGCTAGCATAATCAACATAAAGGTGTAGTAATACCATCTGTACTATATGGAGCCAGCATAATCAACATAAAGGTGTAGTAGTAATACCATCTGTACTATATGGAGCCAGCATAATCAACATAAAGGTGTAGTAATACCATCTGTACTATATGGAGCTAGCATAATCAACATAAAGGTGTAGTAATACCATCTGTACTATATGGAGCTAGCATAATCAACATAAAGGTGTAGTAATACCATCTGTACTATATGGAGCTAGCCATCTGTACTATCCATAACATAAAGGTATAGTAATACCATCTGTACTATATGGAGCCAGCATAATCAACATAAAGGTGTAGTAATACCATCTGTACTATATGGAGCCATCATAATCAACATAAAGGTGTAGTAATACCATCTGTACTATATGGAGCCAGCATAATCAACATAAAGGTGTAGTAATACCATCTGTACTATATGGAGCCATCATAATCAACATAAAGGTGTAGTAATTCCATCTGTACTATATGGAGCCAGCATAATCAACATAAAGGTGTAGTAATACCATCTGTACTATATGGAGCCATCATAATCAACATAAAGGTGTAGTAATACCATCTGTACTATATGGAGCTAGCATAATCAACATAAAGGTGTAGTAATACCATCTGTACTATATGGAGCCAGCATAATCAACATAAAGGTGTAGTAATACCATCTGTACTATATGGAGCTAGCATAATCAACATAAAGGTGTAGTAATACCATCTGTACTATATGGAGCCAGCATAATCAACATAAAGGTGTAGTAATACCATCTGTACTATATGGAGCCATCATAATCAACATAAAGGTGTAGTAATACCATCTGTACTATATGGAGCCAGCATAATCAACATAAAGGTGTAGTAATACCATCTGTACTATATGGAGCTAGCATAATCAACATAAAGGTGTAGTAATACCATCTGTACTATATGGAGCCAGCATAATCAACATAAAGGTGTAGTAATACCATCTGTACTATATGGAGCCATCATAATCAACATAAAGGTGTAGTAATACCATCTGTACTATATGGAGCCAGCATAATCAACATAAAGGTGTAGTAATACCATCTGTACTATATGGAGCCAGCATAATCAACATAAAGGTGTAGTAATACCATCTGTACTATATGGAGCCAGCATAATCAACATAAAGGTGTAGTAATACCATCTGTACTATATGGAGCCAGCATAATCAACATAAAGGTGTAGTAATACCATCTGTACTATATGGAGCCAGCATAATCAACATAAAGGTGTAGTAATACCATCTGTACTATATGGAGCCAGCATAATCAACATAAAGGTGTAGTAATACCATCTGTACTATATGGAGCCATCATAATCAACATAAAGGTGTAGTAATACCATCTGTACTATATGGAGCCAGCATAATCAACATAAAGGTGTAGTAATACCATCTGTACTATATGGAGCCAGCATAATCAACATAAAGGTGTAGTAATACCATCTGTACTATATGGAGCTAGCATAATCAACATAAAGGTGTAGTAATACCATCTGTACTATATGGAGCTAGCATAATCAACATAAAGGTGTAGTAATACCATCTGTACTATATGGAGCCAGCATAATCAACATAAAGGTGTAGTAATACCATCTGTACTATATGGAGCCATCATAATCAACATAAAGGTGTAGTAATACCATCTGTACTATATGGAGCCAGCATAATCAACATAAAGGTGTAGTAATACCATCTGTACTATATGGAGCCATCATAATCACATAAAGGTGTAGTAATACCATCTGTACTATATGGAGCCAGCATAATCAACATAAAGGTGTAGTAATACCATCTGTACTATATGGAGCCATCATAATCAACATAAAGGTGTAGTAATACCATCTGTACTATATGGAGCCAGCATAATCAACATAAAGGTGTGTAGTAATACCATCTGTACTATATGGAGCCATCATAATCAACATAAAGGTGTAGTAATACCATCTGTACTATATGGAGCCAGCATAATCAACATAAAGGTGTAGTAATACCATCTGTACTATATGGAGCTAGCATAATCAACATAAAGGTGTAGTAATACCATCTGTACTATATGGAGCCAGCATAATCAACATAAAGGTGTAGTAATACCATCTGTACTATATGGAGCCAGCATAATCAACATAAAGGTGTAGTAATACCATCTGTACTATATGGAGCCAGCATAATCAACATAAAGGTGTAGTAATACCATCTGTACTATATGGAGCTAGCATAATCAACATAAAGGTGTAGTAATACCATCTGTACTATATGGAGCCAGCATAATCAACATAAAGGTGTAGTAATACCATCTGTACTATATGGAGCCATCATAATCAACATAAAGGTGTAGTAATACCATCTGTACTATATGGTGCCAATCACATAAAGGTGTAGTAATACCATCTGTACTATATGGAGCCAGCATAATCAACATAAAGGTGTAGTAATACCATCTGTACTATATGGAGCCAGCATAATCAACATAAAGGTGTAGTAATACCATCTGTACTATATGGAGCTAGCATAATCAACATAAAGGTGTAGTAATACCATCTGTACTATATGGAGCCAGCATAATCAACATAAAGGTGTAGTAATACCATCTGTACTATATGGAGCCAGCATAATCAACATAAAGGTGTAGTAATACCATCTGTACTATATGGAGCTAGCATAATCAACATAAAGGTGTAGTAATACCATCTGTACTATATGGAGCCAGCATAATCAACATAAAGGTGTAGTAATACCATCTGTACTATATGGAGCCAGCATAATCAACATAAAGGTGTAGTAATACCATCTGTACTATATGGAGCCAGCATAATCAACATAAAGGTGTAGTAATACCATCTGTACTATATGGAGCTAGCATAATCAACATAAAGGTGTAGTAATACCATCTGTACTATATGGAGCCAGCATAATCAACATAAAGGTGTAGTAATACCATCTGTACTATATGGAGCCAGCATAATCAACATAAAGGTGTAGTAATACCATCTGTACTATATGGAGCCAGCATAATCAACATAAAGGTGTAGTAATACCATCTGTACTATATGGAGCCAGCATAATCAACATAAAGGTGTAGTAATACCATCTGTACTATATGGAGCTAGCATAATCAACATAAAGGTGTAGTAATACCATCTGTACTATATGGAGCTAGCATAATCAACATAAAGGTGTAGTAATACCATCTGTACTATATGGAGCTAGCATAATCAACATAAAGGTGTAGTAATACCATCTGTACTATATGGAGCTAGCATAATCAACATAAAGGTGTAGTAATACCATCTGTACTATATGGAGCCAGCATAATCAACATAAAGGTGTAGTAATACCATCTGTACTATATGGAGCTAGCATAATCAACATAAAGGTGTAGTAATACCATCTGTACTATATGGAGCCATCATAATCAACATAAAGGTGTAGTAATACCATCTGTACTATATGGAGCCAGCATAATCAACATAAAGGTGTAGTAATACCATCTGTACTATATGGAGCCAGCATAATCAACATAAAGGTGTAGTAATACCATCTGTACTATATGGAGCCAGCATAATCAACATAAAGGTGTAGTAATACCATCTGTACTATATGGAGCCAGCATAATCAACATAAAGGTGTAGTAATACCATCTGTACTATATGGAGCTAGCATAATCAACATAAAGGTGTAGTAATACCATCTGTACTATATGGAGCCATCATAATCAACATAAAGGTGTAGTAATACCATCTGTACTATATGGAGCCAGCATAATCAACATAAAGGTGTAGTAATACCATCTGTACTATATGGAGCCAGCATAATCAACATAAAGGTGTAGTAATACCATCTGTACTATATGGAGCCAGCATAATCAACATAAAGGTGTAGTAATACCATCTGTACTATATGGAGCCAGCATAATCAACATAAAGGTGTAGTAATACCATCTGTACTATATGGAGCTAGCATAATCAACATAAAGGTGAAGTAATACCATCTGTACTATATGGAGCCAGCATAATCAATATAAAGGTGTAGTAATACCATCTGTACTATATGGAGCCAGCATAATCAACATAAAGGTGTAGTAATACCATCTGTACTATATGGAGCTAGCATAATCAACATAAAGGTGTAGTAATACCATCTGTACTATATGGAGCCATCATAATCAACATAAAGGTGTAGTAATACCATCTGTACTATATGGAGCCAGCATAATCAACATAAAGGTGTAGTAGTACCATCTGTACTATATGGAGCCAGCATAATCAGCATAAAGGTGTAGTAATACCATCTGTACTATATGGAGCCAGCATAATCAACATAAAGGTGTAGTAATACCATCTGTACTATATGGAGCCAGCATAATCAACATAAAGGTGTAGTAATACCATCTGTACTATATGGAGCTAGCATAATCAACATAAAGGTGTAGTAATACCATCTGTACTATATGGAGCATAATCAACATAAAGGTGTAGTAATACCATCTGTACTATATGGAGCCATCATAATCAACATAAAGGTGTAGTAATACCATCTGTACTATATGGAGCCAGCATAATCAACATAAAGGTGTAGTAATACCATCTGTACTATATGGAGCCAGCATAATCAACATAAAGGTGTAGTAATACCATCTGTACTATATGGAGCTAGCATAATCAACATAAAGGTGTAGTAATACCATCTGTACTATATGGAGCTAGCATAATCAACATAAAGGTGTAGTAATACCATCTGTACTATATGGAGCTAGCATAATCAACATAAAGGTGTAGTAATACCATCTGTACTATATGGAGCCAGCATAATCAACATAAAGGTGTAGTAATACCATCTGTATTATATGGAGCTAGCATAATCAACATAAAGGTGTAGTAATACCATCTGTACTATATGGAGCCATCATAATCAACATAAAGGTGTAGTAATACCATCTGTACTATATGGAGCCAGCATAATCAACATAAAGGTGTAGTAATACCATCTGTACTATATGGAGCCAGCATAATCAACATAAAGGTGTAGTAATACCATCTGTACTATATGGAGCCAGCATAATCAACATAAAGGTGTAGTAATACCATCTGTACTATATGGAGCTAGCATAATCAACATAAAGGTGTAGTAATACCATCTGTACTATATGGAGCCATCATAATCAACATAAAGGTGTAGTAATACCATCTGTACTATATGGAGCCAGCATAATCAACATAAAGGTGTAGTAATACCATCTGTACTATATGGAGCCAGCATAATCAACATAAAGGTGTAGTAATTCCATCTGTACTATATGGAGCCAGCATAATCAACATAAAGGTGTAGTAATACCATCTGTACTATATGGAGCCAGCATAATCAACATAAAGGTGTAGTAATACCATCTGTACTATATGGAGCTAGCATAATCAACATAAAGGTGAAGTAATACCATCTGTACTATATGGAGCCAGCATAATCAATATAAAGGTGTAGTAATACCATCTGTACTATATGGAGCCAGCATAATCAACATAAAGGTGTAGTAATACCATCTGTACTATATGGAGCTAGCATAATCAACATAAAGGTGTAGTAATACCATCTGTACTATATGGAGCTAGCATAATCAACATAAAGGTGTAGTAATACCATCTGTACTATATGGAGCCATCATAATCAACATAAAGGTGTAGTAATACCATCTGTACTATATGGAGCCAGCATAATCAACATAAAGGTGTAGTAATACCATCTGTACTATATGGAGCCAGCATAATTAGCATAAAGGTGTAGTAATACCATCTGTACTATATGGAGCCAGCATAATCAACATAAAGGTGTAGTAATACCATCTGTACTATATGGAGCCAGCATAATCAACATAAAGGTGTAGTAATACCATCTGTACTATATGGAGCTAGCATAATCAACATAAAGGTGTAGTAATACCATCTGTACTATATGGAGCTAGCATAATCAACATAAAGGTGTAGTAATACCATCTGTACTATATGGAGCCATCATAATCAACATAAAGGTGTAGTAATACCATCTGTACTATATGGAGCCAGCATAATCAACATAAAGGTGTAGTAATACCATCTGTACTATATGGAGCTAGCATAATCAACATAAAGGTGTAGTAATACCATCTGTACTATATGGAGCCAGCATAATCAACATAAAGGTGTAGTAATACCATCTGTACTATATGGAGCTAGCATAATCAACATAAAGGTGTAGTAATACCATCTGTACTATATGGAGCTAGCATAATCAACATAAAGGTGTAGTAATACCATCTGTACTATATGGAGCCATCATAATCAACATAAAGGTGTAGTAATACCATCTGTACTATATGGAGCCAGCATAATCAACATAAAGGTGTAGTAATACCATCTGTACTATATGGAGCTAGCATAATCAACATAAAGGTGTAGTAATACCATCTGTACTATATGGAGCCAGCATAATCAACATAAAGGTGTAGTAATACCATCTGTACTATATGGAGCCAGCATAATCAACATAAAGGTAGTAATACCATCTGTACTATATGGAGCCAGCATAATCAACATAAAGGTGTAGTAATACCATCTGTACTATATGGAGCCAGCATAATCAACATAAAGGTGTAGTAATACCATCTGTACTATATGGAGCCAGCATAATCAACATAAAGGTGTAGTAATACCATCTGTACTATATGGAGCCATCATAATCAACATAAAGGTGTAGTAATACCATCTGTACTATATGGAGCTAGCATAATCAACATAAAGGTGTAGTAATACCATCTGTACTATATGGAGCTAGCATAATCAACATAAAGGTGTAGTAATACCATCTGTACTATATGGAGCTAGCATAATCAACATAAAGGTGTAGTAATACCATCTGTACTATATGGAGCCAGCATAATCAACATAAAGGTGTAGTAATACCATCTGTACTATATGGAGCCAGCATAATCAACATAAAGGTGTAGTAATACCATCTGTACTATATGGAGCCAGCATAATCAACATAAAGGTGTAGTAATACCATCTGTACTATATGGAGCCAGCATAATCAACATAAAGGTGTAGTAATACCATCTGTACTATAGATATGGAGCCAGCATAATCAACATAAAGGTGTAGTAATACCATCTGTACTATATGGAGCCATCATAATCAACATAAAGGTGTAGTAATACCATCTGTACTATATGGAGCCATCATAATCAACATAAAGGTGTAGTAATACCATCTGTACTATATGGAGCCAGCATAATCAACATAAAGGTGTAGTAATACCATCTGTACTATATGGAGCCAGCATAATCAACATAAAGGTGTAGTAATACCATCTGTACTATATGGAGCCAGCATAATCAACATAAAGGTGTAGTAATACCATCTGTACTATATGGAGCTAGCATAATCAACATAAAGGTGTAGTAATACCATCTGTACTATATGGAGCTAGCATAATCAACATAAAGGTGTAGTAATACCATCTGTACTATATGGAGCCAGCATAATCAACATAAAGGTGTAGTAATACCATCTGTACTATATGGAGCTAGCATAATCAACATAAAGGTGTAGTAATACCATCTGTACTATATGGAGCTAGCATAATCAACATAAAGGTGTAGTAATACCATCTGTACTATATGGAGCCAGCATAATCAACATAAAGGTGTAGTAATACCATCTGTACTATATGGAGCCATCATAATCAACATAAAGGTGTAGTAATTCCATCTGTACTATATGGAGCCAGCATAATCAACATAAAGGTGTAGTAATACCATCTGTACTATATGGAGCCAGCATAATCAACATAAACGAAACTGAAATTAAAACATTACAAAAAATAGCAAATGGAGTATATAGACACATACTGGGAGCAGCAAAATGGGCACCAATATGTACATTGAGAGGTGAAATAGGGGCCTCACTAAGGAAAACGAGAATCATAAATGGAAGGTTACAATATTTAAAAAGTATCGATGAAGGAGAAAACCAGCTGCTGAAAGAAATGGTAAGGGAAATGTGTGAGGATGATAGAAATAAATGGATGAAAGTGACAAAAGCTTACATGAATACTGTGGGAATGAGAAGAGACAATATCATAAGAATGAAGAAAACAGAAATAAAAGAAGCAACAAGAAAGTGGGATTCTGCAAATTGGAAAGAAGAAGTAAATAGTAAATCAAGCCTAGTAATATACAAAAGATAGAAAGAAAGTATTAAAGAAGAAAAAATGTATGATAATCGGCCATCTTCAATCATACTGTATAAGGCCAGTAGTGGAACTCTGCAACTAAACGATAGGGAAAGACACACAAATGGAGAAGTAGAATGCACTCTATGTGGCCATGATTATAAAGATCTGAGACATTTTATGTTAGTGTGCCCATCAATAAATAATGAAAGAATGAAATCTAAAGAACTACAACAGCCATACCAGGGAGACGAACTGGGAATAATAGGAGATTATTTATTATACCAGGGAGACGAACTGGGAATAATAGGAGATTATTTATTATACCAGGGAGACGAACTGGGAATAATAGGAGATTATTTATTATACCAGGGAGACGAACTGGGAATAATAGGAGATTATTTATTATACCAGGGAGACGAACTGGGAATAATAGGAGATTATTTATTCAGAGAAGAAAATCTAGAAGAGAAAAGGGAGATTTTATATAAGATGTGGAAGAAGAGAGAAATAATAATTAAAAGTTTGACATCTAATTAAGAAAGATAAAAATCATTGAATGTAAACTAGGAAATATTAAATAAACCTAAATCTTCAGGGAGCTGCCGTTGCTTAGGCGTTCTGCCCCTTGGAGACAACATCCGACAAGTTTATATTCATTTATTTAATTTAGAGGACACAAAGGGATAAACATGGCAAAACACGCAAAATGGTCATGTGAAAGGGAGGGGATTTTATGTTTGTTGTCAGTTTTAGCCCATTTTCCATGTAAAGAAAATTATTAGCGATAATGCTAAATGCTGTATGATGGTGCATTGTATAAATACTTAATGAAAACACCAACAAATCCTCTGTAGCTCTTTTCTTCTTTTCGTGATTTTGACCTTAAAATTAAGATTTGTTTGTTTCTTAAAATATTCACTCAATGCCAAGGTATTATAAAGAACGATATCGTGAACTTTTAGGAGCCAGTTTGAAGTATTGATAGTATGCTTTATAATACACTTCTTAGTTATTTTTCCTATCCTCATCTTATTGAAGAAAAACAGGGTTAAAATTTACAATAGAACGCCAAAAAGCTGGCTTTCAAGACCAATGACTGCAAAACAATGCCCCCCAAAACCTATGTGTATACAGTATAACAGTGTTTACTTTGAATTACTTGATCTTTCATCTTTTTTTCATCTTCATTCTCCTACTCCAGAACTCAATTCAGCCCCTTTGGGATATCCAAGGCGGTGCGGGTTCGTCAAGATCTGAGAGTGTACCTGGTATGGAGACTCCCTGTAGAGATCGGTAGGAGACTAATTTTATCAAATGTCTTCACTAAAACTCTTGCCTCTGACGATGCCTGGCGCACGGTTAATTTCCTATTAGACTCTCAACCTGCCACTACTTCTAAGCCAAAGGGTGAGCAATCATTTAAGACTAAATTTAATGCTAAGAGTTCATTTCGTGGTCAGTCCCAGTCCTTACAGTCATCAAAGACTCACACAACCCCTGGAAGTAGCGGTACGTCTCGAGGACGAGGTCAGTCCAGGGGTAGAGGGCGTTGCTTCAGAGGGCAGTCTAGGGGTAAACCCTATAGCGATGGTAGCAAGGCCTCTCATCCCCCCCATTCCTAAATCAGAGTCACAACCCTCCAATCCAAAAAACTGAGACACCAGGCAGCTCTCTCACTCCCAGTGCCACGGCAAGGCGAGCCGGATTTGAGAGTAGTTCTGCCGGACAATACCAGTCATGCGACTGGTAATTTCCGGGATTGTCATCGGGCATGGCCCCGGCGAACATGGGCAAGGACAGTGGTCCGGAAAGGCCTCTCATGGCGGTGGTCCCAGCGACCCCGTTTACGTATCCCCACAGAATTCATTCGTGTTTCATTAGAGGTGGGATCCGTCGTCAACGAGATGGCCCTAAAACAGATCATTATCCCCAGTCCTTTGTCACAACCCGTGTTCACATCCCGGTTATTCCTGGTGCTAAAAAGGGACAGTGTTCAGATGAGGCCAGTGATCGACCTGTCCTATCTGAACACCCACATTCACAATCAGTCGTTCAGGATGCTGACTGTGAATCAGATCAGATTGTCACTCCCGCCGCAGGGTTGGATGTGTTCCATCGATCTCACAGAGGCCTATTGGCATGTCCCTATCAACAAACGTTTTCAGAAATATCTAGTTTTGCGCAACGGGGATCAAACGTTTGTATTTCAAAGAATGACCTTTGGTCTAAATCTGGCACCCCGATTTTCACAAACTTAGTCCAACAGGCTTTGCTACCATTGCTGAATCAGGGAATCATGGTGTTATGGTATCTCGACGACTGGTTAATAGTAGCTCAATCCAAAGTAATTTACGTCCAACATGTACAACAGGTGTTAACTCATGTAGCTGCCTTGGGGTTCAAGGTGAACTTAGCAAAGTCCTCCTTGATCCCCACCAGGAAAATCCAATGGGTGGGCCTTATCTGGGCTCACTCTGAGTCAGAGCGAGGACAACCGTCAGAGATTTCGGAGGAAACTCTTTTGGTTTCTTCATTCTCTGACGACCACGAGGAGAATCTGGGAATCTCTCATTGGCTCACTCATTGGATACAGCTGACGGCCCACACCGACTCGTTCACGGCACCTTGGAATTGCCTGGGACCACACTCACTAAATGCATGTGGTCTCTTGTTCGGCGGTAATCGTTATTGAGATCATGAATGTGTGACAGTCGTCTGAAGGTCAAACGAATTATTTTGGAAGGAAACAGGTGCTTTCCGCTGTTGCCAGCGGAAACACTGTGGAAAATTCCAAGGTTAATCCACAACCTGGCGGCTTGGGTGAAGCCAGAAATAATTCACTCCTCCTTGACATGGACAGCTCCTCCTCTGACGGTCTGGATAGATACGGACGCGTCAGGTACCCTGGGGTGGGGTTACCAGTCAAACCTAGGTCATCAGGGTCAGGGTCTTTGGTCCAGGTTAATTCATCTTCATATCAATGCCAAGGAGTTGTTAGTCCCCCTATTCTTTTTCAGGAGCACGGCATGAGCCAGGCGGGAAATTCCCTAGCCTTCAGAATGGACAATATGACTGCAGTGACATTCATTCAGAAGCAAGGGTCAGCAAGATCTCGAGTGTTACAAGGGTTGTCGGAAAAGATTTTTCGTCTAGCTGCAAGGCTAGAGATTTATCTTCATGCAACATATCTGCCCGGCGTGGCGAACGTATGGGCAGACGCTCTGTCTCGGAGACAGAGCACTCAAGTAGAATGGGCTCTCAAGCAAAACGTCTTTCAAGAGATGATTGCAGATCCATACCGTCCACAAGTGGACTTGTTCGCGTCAGAGGCAAATCACAAGTTGCCTCAGTACCTCACACGCTGGAGTTAGACTCCAGCGGGGGGTCCGGACGCATTTCTGGTAGACTGGAACAAATGGATCTCCATTTATCTATTTTCACCTCCAGACGCATCCTTAATGTGCAAAGTAGTTCACAAACTACGTGGTTATCGAGGCATGGTCTCGATGATCGCGCCGTTGTGGCCGGCCCAAGTTTGGTACAATCAATTGAAGACGTGGTGCGAGAACCCGGTGTCGCTCCCGATCTCATACTTCCACTTAGACACAATTGGAAACCTCAAGACCTCGCTGACTTTCGCCTTGTTGATATTCAGAAGGCTAAGTGGCTAGGCCAGTTTGGGGAAAGGGTGACTCATAAGTTGATTAATCAGTATACATTATCAACACAAAGACAGTATCGATCTTATTGGAAGGCATTCACTACCTGGATCGTAGAAACTGACCAACAGCAGTCCTCGGTGGCACTGGTGTTTAATTATTTAAATTACCTTTTTGATATGCAAAAGTTGTCAGTTGTCACATTAACCCTCTCCGACATATGACGCAATTTCGAACCTATTAGGGATACTTTAAAGCCTGTGTTACCATCAGGGGTATTTAGAAACATTTGGTTTAGTTACAACCTCTGCAGTTGTCTTTGAGTTAGCTGTGGGCAGAAAACTAATTTTGGAGAGGTAAATATAAGAGTGAGAGAACTCTATTTCTTATTGCTAATCTGGCAACCTCTGCATTATATGAGTCTGAAGGGGTTAAGGAATCACCTCCCAGCACTTCGGACACCTTTTTTCGATTTAACTGGTCTGTCTGTGCCAGAGGCGGAGGAGAAGGGGTTCATGCGGACTTGCTTCCGGCTTCGCCCTCCTCTACGTCAACTCACACCCACCTGGTCTCTTGATTTGACCCTTGACATGCTTCATTCCCATGAATATTGTCATAATCCTCCTTATGAGTTAAGACTTAAGAAAGCCATTTTTCTGATGGCACTGGCCACGGGTGATAGGGTGTCTGAGTTGGCGGCGATGAGTTCGGAGCCATCTTGCTTAAGGTTTTCGAGGCGCAACATGAGTGTCCATGTTGCACCTGCTCCTAATTTCGTCGCGAAAAATGAACATAGTAACCATGTATTTTCAGAGTTTGAAGTGCCAGCTTTGAAACAGGGCGATAAACACCATTTGCTTTGTCCGGTGCAATCGCTCATTTTATATATGCAGGAATCTCAGGCAGGGTCCCTCTGGGTTTCACGGACAGGTAAACGTCTTCAAAAACGACAGCTGGCTGCGTTATTAGTATGGGTGATTAGAGAGAGTAATCCGGGCGTTCTTGCTAGATCACACAATATTCGGAAGTGGGCTGCCTCATTCAGGTTCTTACATAATTACTCACTCGATGATATTCAACAGACCAAGTTGTGGTCGTCCAATCATACATTCCTAACACGTTACCTGTCCGTTAATCTCATGAAACCTTCTCGCACATGTGTAGCATTAAGGCAAAGAGTCTAGTTTTAAGTTAATTTTGTATAAGAAAAGGGGGTGGGGGGGTCCTAGCTACTAGGGCCTCTAACCTGCCTCCTATATGATACAACATGATGATGAGAATTAGGGTCATATGATAACCCGTTCCTTAGACAAAAGTAAGTCTGTCAGGATTTTTTTTGTTTTACTTTATGTATGGCAATAGAGTATTAATTGATGCTCAATAATCTAAAGGTTATGATTATGGGCAATGTACAAGTCTATTTGTAATAGAGTACCTGTAGGCCATATATATATATATAGGCCACCAAATTATCAGTATTTTCTAAGAGACGAGATATTTATTTATTTATGTATTCATAAGCTAAAATGTATAGTTTAAGTGTGTAACTCCTACTGTTCTGTCAAACGTAAAGGTGCTACACAAACAGGCAAACCTTTAAGAGAAGCCGCCTGTAAACTCTTTTATTATTTTTATATATTAAACGATGATCTTTTTCGTACGTGTTTCTCTACAAACCTTAGTAATTTGTTAGTGGTTATGATATTCCTGATGAATGTCCCCCTCCAGACTTGAGATATCAGGCGCATCGTCAATGATGAAGGGGCCACTAATAAATTATAGATTTGAGTCCCGAAGGGAAGAAGGAATACCTAATACTTAGTAGTGGCCCCGGAATCATTGACGATTTTGGCCCTCCCTTCCATCCCCTTCCCATTCATCTGCTATATTTGGAGAGTCTTGATATATCAGTTTAAGGGCGAGAGATCCGAGAGATCGCTTCGATGAGGGAGGCAAAGCGTGCGGGACAGCAGAGGCATGGAATGCGCAAAGCTAAGATCAAGTTTAATTTTTATTTACATTATTTTTTGCTAGTTTTTTGTAGTAGTGGTACCCACATCATATAGGACGAGTCGTGAGTGTTTTTTTTAGAGCGTTTCGCTCACGATGTGTGGCAATCGTATTTTGTTTTCTCCCGGGCGGGAAGTTTGAAAGACAAGCTTAAGTGCAAAGATTGGCCATAAACAATGTTAAGGCGCATCGTCAATGATTCCGGGGCCACTACTAAATATTAGGTTTTTCTTCTTTCCTTCGGGACTCAAACCTATATTATTGACTTGTGAAACTGGCAGTACATATCTACATATGGAATGCAGTTGTGTAACATGTACTGTTTTTGGCAGGTTGAACTCACAAGACGTGCACTGCAAAATGTGTGTGTACAATTTAGAACACATCGAGGTAACAAAATTATAGTCTATTCGCAGTAAGTGGGCTAGGCGAGAAATCGTGACCTCTATCTTCTGTATCTCAAAAAAAAAAAAAAATCTATGTGGATGAGGGAGACTATAGGCAAAACTGCCTGTGACGAGTGTCTCCCCCAGAGTTAAAAGTGACAGGGCCAAAATCAAGGAACAGTCGGGCCAAAATCAAGGAACAGTCGAGCCAAAATACCTAGACACACGGGGTTTGAAGAAATTAAAGTCATAGGATGAGGGAAAAGTGGCTTCAGGGAGAGAGTTCCAGAGCTCAGCTGTTAAATAGAAGAAAGATTGAGAGTAGCATTTCACTCTTGAGTTGGAGAGTTGCACAGAGTAGGTGTGGGATTGTGTTGCAAGACGGGTACTACGTGCCCTACGTATAGGAGGTGGTATACACTGAGAGAGCTCTGAGGAACACTGATTATTGTAGTAGTGATAGAATAGTGAGAGAGATGCAACATTGCGGCGAAGAAAGAGAGATTGCAGAGAGTCGGTGAGTGAACGGGAATTTATGATACGAAAGGCTTTCCTCTCTACTTTGTCTAAAAGTGCTGTGTGAGAGGATCCTCCCCACACATGTGAACACTACTCAATAGAAAGACACACAGTGCCCCTGTACAGAGCAAGAAGCTGTTAAGGGGTAAAGAACCCCTTGAGACGGTTGAGCACTCCCAGCTTCTGGGAAGCCTCTTTAGCAAGACTGGTAATATGGTCCTTCCAAGAGAGAGCAGAAGTGAAAGAGACACCGAGAATACTGAGAGAAGATGAAGGGTTGATTTTTGTATTGTTGAAGTATAAGGTATAGTACTCTGGGAGTTCACAACGGGTAGATAGATGGAGAAATTGGGTTTTGGAAGCATTAAAGGCAACAAGGTTTTCTCTGCCCAATTGGAAATGGTAGTTAGATCAGAAGATAAGTGTTGTATGGCTTCATTACGTATGTCTTTGAGGGATTGTGTGCTGCGGCGTTCTGGAAAACTAATTGAATAGTGTAAGGTAGAGTCGTCTGCATATGAATGGATAGGACGAGGTACAATTGAGATCATTTATCAAAATTAGAAAGAGATTTGGAGGTAGGACAGAACCCGTAGGAATACCGGAGTTGATAGGATGAGGAAGTGAACGATGACCGTCCACAACCGCAGCTATGGAACGGCCGGAAAGGAAATTAGTGACAAAGGCACAGATGGAGGGCTAGAGCAATTTGGCTGTAAATTTCCACATCTATTCCTTGACTGACTCTTCCCCAATGGTAGAAATATTAGCTTGATTACTCTAGTCGTTTTTTAGTTACAGAGGTTAGAGGTCATGATTTCTTGCCTACTTACAGCGAATCGACTATAGTACCGGTATGCATAATTATTGGGCAATAATAGTTTTTATGTAATAATTTAAACGCTTTTTCAGGCTTTATTTTAACACAATGCATTAATTAAATTTGTTTGACATTGTATTCCAAATCAATGAGTCTTTATTTTATTTTTTTTCAAACTGATGTTCTTCAAGTATATTAGCCTATCACTTTTGTTAGAGCTGTGTGTTAGAGCACAGTGTTATAATGTGGTCAATTGTTACGCTGATGTGGAGCACCTTATAATTATGGAAGTTCAAGCATTAACCTTTAAAACGCGAAATTGAAGTAGGGAAATGTGTCCAGAACGGGTAATTTCTACATTGCGATTGTGACAGAATTAGTTATATTTACTATATATAGCATTATTTTTTCTCCATGTGCGATTATTTTACTTATATATATATATATATTTTTTTTAAGAGACAATGAACGGAGGAAGGAAAAACACAGATAAAACAAAAAGGTCCATGTGCCTAAAGGCATCCTCCATTCATAAAATGTTTGTAACAACTGGATTTAAACATTTAAACATGATGAACTTATGAACCTTGAAGAGCGATTACAAAAGTGGGAACAGCAATTGAGGGGTGAAAAACTTATATTTTCGCCGCCCAATCATATTCTGAGGCAGCGGGCTGAGAGACAAACATCCTGCCTTTGCAACGTCTAGCAACACACCGAGCTCCGCGGGAGAGATTTCACACTGCTGTAGGGTCTCTAAATGACTCATTTGTATCTTCGAGACCACGTGAGAATATTTTGCGCGGAAAATAACAGATAAATCAGGGAAATTAGAGGAAAAATAGCAGATAATTGAGGAGGGGGAAAAAGGGGGAGAGGAGTGGAAGGGAGGAATGGGACACGTGTGGATGAGTGTTAGGATGTACTAGAAGGGAATATCTCACCTAATCACATATTCCTTTGCTTTGAGAGCCCCTGGGACATTTTGGAAGGGTTTTTTATTGTCTTGATTCTTTGAGGCCTATTGCGTTCGCTATAGTGACCCTTCCGTGAGGCTTATCATATGTTATTTCAATTCAATTCAATTCAAAATATTTTATTGACACAAAAGTTGAATACAGTATATTTACCAAATTGCATATATTCACATCCTTTGTGTCAATGAGGAACTGATGCCATCAGGCATATGTGTCCTCATTGGTACACTTCTACATACAAGTAAGGTCAACAAAGAAAATAATTTAAAATAATCTAAATTAATAAAACAAAAATAAATAAAACTGAAAAATACTACTGAAACTACCTTAATAATATTAATGACCAAGGGGATCTTATTGCTTCTACAATTATGAATATATATTTTTGACACAGTTGTTATAACTAATAAATCTATTTGTTCGAAAAATAATGTCTTAAGCGCGGTTCTCATATCTCCGTTTTGGATGGACCTACGTCATTGATGAAGTTGTATAGAAAGTGTAATTTGATAGCTGTGCATGTTGTCACGACGACCAATTATGGATATTGTGTAATATTTATTCCGAAATCAACATATTTAGGCTTGAAGTACATTGCCTCTTTTGATGCTAGTGCTCATTAATTTAACTTGGATTTCAGGCTTTTTAAATACTCTCCCATATTTTGACTATTTACATAGTGCATATCACGATAAATTGTGTCAAGCAGTAACACAAAGACGAATAATTTGCCATTTATACTTAAAGTAAGCCCAACTGGGCGAGCTAAGAGGTAATGTGGCAACATTGGATTTCCCGCACATGAAGTTTTAACTCCTAGGAGAGCACACACGGCCAAACGGTCCTACGTCATCGATGACGTAGGTCCGTCCCAAACGGAGGTCAAAACGAAGGTATGGGAACCGCGCTTCACAAGTGTTTCAGAATTTAGATATTTCCTCACCTTACATATAATTCCAATGCCTTTTGATTTTATGTTCTTGATATACTTTATATGGTCACACCACAACAATTCAGAGTCCACAATTACCCCTAAGAATTTCGTACTTTCTACTTTTTTCAAAGGTCTATCATTTATACATACATTCATGTTAGTATTAATGCATTTGCCCTTAGTAGTGAAGATCATATAGTGAGTTTATCTATATTCAATGACAACTTGTTAGCAATCGTCTAATCTAATAATTTCTTTAATTCGTTGTTCATCCTATCAATAACATCGTTAATACTGTCCTCACTTAAGAATATATTTGTTCGTCTGCAAACAATATTGGTAAAATATTTGGGGAAACATTCTCGATGTCATTAACATAGATCAAATATAGTAATGGCCCATGAACAGATCCCTAGGAACACAAGAATTTACCAAACCACTGAAGGAGTTTTCACCATTGTGATCGCTTTTCCAAATAACTTTTAAACCACTTCAATGCAACCCCCCTAACTCCATAATTATTGAGTTTTACCAAAAGCATCTCATGGTTAACAGTATTAAATGCCTTGCTGAAATCCAAAAATAAGCCAAGTACATTTTTACCAGAGTCAAGAGCTTTGAAGATTTTATCAATCATTACAATCAATGCCAATTCAGTGCCATATCCTTCTCGAAACCCAAACTGATAATTGTATAGTAAGCTGAGTTTATTTATGAAAAAAATTAATCGTTTGTACATGATTCGTTCGAATAGTTTCGAGAAAATAGATAGCACTGATACTGGGCGGTAATTGTTTACAAATGAAGTGGTATTATGGGTAAATAATCGATAGTAATCAGAAATACAAGAAATAAAGTGAGTTTTATATTACTGTAACTGTAAATTAGTTGTTAATTCTGCTAAATATCGATGTCTACTCCTCTAACTTCCTTAAAACTAGCTCTTCCTACGTCTGGAGTGTTTATTTGGGTATTCTTTGATTATTTTTTTTGTATTATTATTATTATTGATGTTTTTTGCCATTTTTGAGCAATTTGTTGTTAGTTTGCTCCCACTGCCCCCAGACTAAATAAAAGGTGTCCTTAGCCCCCCTTCAAGCTAAATTTTTATATTTTATCTGTAGACAAATATCCTGGCTGAGAGTCGGTCTCCTAAATTTCAGACTTGTTTTCAGTCACCCAGAAGAAATGTAAACTTGCATGGGACGAAACGTCTTATAATCACGAAATTAACAGGTCAAGTGTAATGGGGCGAAACAAAGACGAGGTGGCTGAGGAGAGTATAAATAGGCCACCCTTGAATTAGATAGGATTGAATTACCTTGTACGCCTAACAAGTATTTATTTGTTGTCCAGGTGTGGATTGGATTCCCTATACTGTTCTTCGTAATCTGCCTGTTCCTGGTGGTGCTGCCCATCGTCCAGCGGCCCATAGAACTTGGTGTGGCCATCGTCATCATCTCCATCGGCATCCCCATATACTACTTCGCCATCCACCGTGAGCAGTCCAAAGGCTTTGTGGCATTAATGGGTGAGCAGAGAGTTTCTTATATTTCTTTTCTTACTGCAACATGTGTGTATTGTTAATGTAATGTATAACGTATTGTGGTCAACACCTTTATCTTTTGTCTTACACCGCCAGCAGTCCAAAGGCTTTGTGGCCTTTATGGGTGAGCAGATAGTGTGTGTATTCTACATAGAGGCCCAGCAGTCTAGTATCCAACTTGTATATTATTAGGAATTAATAATTGTGTCCTTGTATTGAGGATTGTTCTCACGTGTGGGGAGGATCCTCCCACACAGCACTTCTCGACAAAGTAGAAAAGCAAGCCTTCCGTCTCATTAACTCGCGTCCACTCACCAATTCTCTCTCTCTTCGCCGCAATGTTGCATCTCTCTCACTATTCTACCGCTATTTCAATAATCAGTGTTCCACAGAGCTCTCTCAGTGTATACCACCCCCTCTTCGTAGAGCATGTAGCACCCATCTTGCAACACAATCCCACCCCTACTCTGTGCAACTCTCCAACCCAAGAGTGAAACATTATTATCAATCTTTCTTCTAGTTCCAGCTGAGCTCTGGAACTCTCTTCCAAAATCAGTCTTTCCCTCTTCCTATCACTTAAATTGCTTCAAACTCTGTGTGTCCAGGCATATTGGCTTGAACGTCCCTTGAGTTTGGCCCTGTCACTCTTTCAATTCTGTGGGAGGCACTCGTCACAGGCAGTTCTGCCTTTTGTTTCCCTGACTCACATAGCAGAACCAAATGTGTTATACTTTACAGTATATTTACGTCTCCCTATTATTACTCTGGTAACAGTCCAAGAGATATTCCTGATACTAATGAGTGATCAATGAGCTACTTTCAATCAGATGAGTACATTTCTTGTTTTATTCTAGAAAATAATTTTCATCTTAGGAAGGACTTGTCAGGGCTAGAGGGATATTTGTGATGATATTTAGCCCTCTGATTACAGCGTAGATCCTTCATAAGCTAAGTAATATTATCAAGCGCTAATATTGTATAAGTCAAATTCATTTGTCTTTATTTTTTAATTATTATATATATATATATATATATATATATATATACCAAAAGTCAATACAACCATGGGAGTCTTAACACGTTTACCATTCGTATAACGAGTAATAAATCTAGCATCAACGACAAACTGATCGGCCATTTCATCTACAATATCCTGCTCAATCATGGACAAGAAATCCCTGCAATAGGTCACCCCCTTGCAGGAATTAATTTGAAGACGAAGTAGCTTGACTATGACAAGATACCTGGCTCTCATCACGTACCTGCGAAAACTCAGATGCCCCTAGTCCCATTGCCTGTCACCCCAGCCAAACACCTAAAGTTCTGAAGAGAGGGATACCATAAGTCCATAAGTTACCATAAATATTGTTGTTCCCTACATTGGGATCTCTAGGCCTATCTATCTATCTATCTATCTATCTATCTATCTATCTATCTATATGCTCAGGCCCAATCCCCATTTTGGGGGTAGCCGACTCAAGACAGAGCAAGAACAGGGAAAACACAAAAACAACATAAAACAACAAATAAACACAGATAAAAAACACAAACTCACACATCCAGGTCACCCAGGAGAAGACCCAGAGACCAGGGTTACCAAGGTCGCTCCAGCACTCCCCCGGCCCCTGACCACCCGGAGAGGTTCCGATCTCGGCAGGCAGACATGCAGCGGAGCCAAAGCCACAAGCCCTCCCACCACACTTCCAGGCACACCCTTCATATTAATCGTCCCCCCGGGCCAGGCGCCTGATGGACTATTATCTAGTCGAACTTGCGCCCGACCCCTTACTCCAAATGACCACGTGTTCACTCAACTATTCACAAGCATTCTCCATTCACTCCTGTCCACCACCACTTCCCCTGCCTGATCTATAGTCATTCCTCTATCATCCAAAGCCTTTCTTACACAGTCTCTCCATCTCAATGGGGGTCTTCCTGCCCTTCTATCTCCCCTTGTACCTGACTCACATATTCTCTTTGTAAACCTTTCATCTTCCATTCGTTCAACATGACCATACCAGCTCAGCACCCTTCTGTCCACTCTGGCTGACAAATGTTCCTGCTGCCCCACTCTCCTACGTATCTCTTCATTCCTCAATCTGTCTCTACGAGTAACTCCACTCTAGGCCTACTAATGTAAAATAATTCATCACAGTGCACATGCTATCCCCATATTACATTGCAGATTATAGCTATACCTTATAGGTTATATTGACGATTCCATGAATGCGACTAAGATATGATTATATGTCAACTATAAAGCCTACTACACCACTTATTTAGCCTATACACAGTCAATACTCACACCAATTATAAGTGCGTGTATGTATCTATTGCAGGGTCAATATTACATCTGTATATATTGCATGTTTTCATATATATGTGTGTAATAATTATTTGACCATCACTTCTTTTTTTCCTATGTGAGTGAGGGAGACAAACGGCAGAGCTGCCTGTGACAAGTGCCTCCACCAGAGTTGAAAGAGTGACAGGGCCAAAATCAGGGAATGTTAATATATATATATATATTATTTTTTTTTTTTTGCGGCAGAAAGAAGTGTGGTGTTCTGGTTTAGTGTAGTGAAGTAGATATCAGGTGTTTGTGAAAACTATAGGTAGCGCCAACGAACTTGACAATTTTCTTGACCCCTTAACTTCTCATAACTCAAAAGGACCTATAGCAAACTGGCTGTAAATATCCACACCTCTTTCCTGGTGGGCTCTTCCCTAATAATAGAAATGTCAGCTCGATTGCTTTCATTCATTTTGAGTTATGAGAAGTTAAGGGGTCAAGAAAATGTTCAAGTTCGTTAGCGCTACCTATAGTTGGATCACTCTGTGTAGGTGAGGCACAAACAGTAAGGGAAACCAGACAAATGAAACAAGAGTTCCAGCAACTCGTTATCAAATGCCTAAAGGCCTCCCCTGGGTATTGCCTTGCTTGATTGGTGCCTACAATTTCCCCTTCTGTTATCTGTTATAGAGTTTACCACCTGCCACTTAGGGAAGGTGTGGTGGAGTGGTCATGCCACTGGACTGGTAATCCAATGATACCGGGTTCGAATCCCGATGTATCAATTGAAAGATATATTGGGATGGAATTTGTGTTATACCTAGTATCAGTGCATTACCTTTGTACAAAGCCCACCGAAACGCCAAAAAAATACCCTCATTGTTCCCTGATTAAATAGCACTGTATGAATATTCCCAATTTCAAAATATGCTACAGGGGGGCAATGCCTAGTGAATTCTTTGCTCAATAGGTGGCATTATGAGAGTGAGGGTCCGAGTCTAGGGGATGAGACAGTGAAGCAATGGGGTGAAGCAGTTTCAGAGATAGGGCTGCTTCGGGTCGTGGCCGGGCAACCGGGCCCCGTGCATCTTGCGAAGGCAAGATAGCGAGGGCTGGTTGTATCCATAAGTTCTTCACATGTCTCAAATGTCTCACTCCCTAGACTGGAACGAGACCTCATGGGCTTCACCGTTGAATGTACAGGCTCTCAGCCTATGCCTGAGAGGGAGTATTTGGAATATAGAAGAAAAACGATTGGCACCGATTAGCATGTCGCCCATCGGTAATTTGTTTAGGGTTTATTCACCTAGATGGGTTGCGCACTAAGGCACGAGTCCCATCCACCCGGAAACACCCTATCAGATAACAGGGGGAGCGCTAACACCAGAGACAACCCTTTCACCTGTGAAAGGGTTGTCTCTGGTGTTAGCGCTCCCCCTGTTATCTGATAGGGTGTTTCCGGGTGGTAGTGCTAACACCAGAGACAACCCTATCACACTATAGGGAAAGAATGGAGGAGGGGATTCACACAAACTCCTCAGGGGAGCTCAGGGACCCTGACTCATAAATCAGGGGAAAGAGCTTCTAGGTTGTGCCATTCAGGGTTGGACTGGTTAGTGTAGGTCCTAGGAAGAGGACTCCCCCCACTCTATGAAGGGGACCCCAGTGCGCAAAAGGGCCATGGAGGACGAGGAGGAGTTCAGGTACCCCGAATCCTCCGAGTCCCCTAGGACCCACTCGCACACCCATAGTTAAGACCCTCAACATCACCAATACCAAACCCCACACCACCTACCCCACTCACTTTTATTTTGTTTTTTTATTTTTTTCTATATTTCAACTACTCCCCCTCGGGCATAGGCTGAGAGCCTGTACATTCCACCGCTCAACACGGTGAAGCCCGTGAGGTCTTGTTCCAGTCTGGGGAGTGAGACATGTGAAGCATCCATTCATGGCTCGAAGCAGCTCCATCTCTGAAGCGGCTGGTTGCTTCGTTCAAGTGATTCACTGTCTCATCCTCCAGACTCAGACCCTCACTCTCAGATTTTTTTTTTTTTTTTTTTTTTTCTATGTGATTGAGGGAGGCAAAAGGCATAACTGCCTATAGCGAGTGCCTCCCCCATAGTTGAAAGAGTGACAGGGCCAAAATCAAGGGACGTTCGAGCCAAAATGCCTGGACACACGGAGTTTGAAGCAATTTAAGTCATAGGAAGAGGGAAAGACTGATTCTGGGAGAGAGTTCCAGAGCTCAGCTGTTGAGTAGAAGAAAGTTTGAGAGTAACGTTTCACTCTTGGGTTGGAGAGTTGCACAGAGTAGGGGTGGGATTGAGTTGCAAGACGGGTACCACGTGCCCTACGTAAAGGAGGTGGTATGCACTGGGATAGCTCTGAGGAACACTGATTATTATAGTAGCGATAGAATAGCGAGAGAGATGCAACATTGCGGCGGAGAGAGAGAGATTGCAGAGAGTTGGTGAGTGGACGGGAGTTAATGATACGAAAGGCCTTCCTTTCAACTTTGTCTAGGAGAGCGGTGTGAGAGGAACCTCCCCACACATGTGAACAATACTCAATACAAGGGCGCACTATGCCCCTGTACAGAGCAAGAAACTGTGCAGGGGAAAAGAACCCCCTAAGGCGGTTGAGCACACTTCTGGGAGGCTGCCTTAGCAAGACTGGTAATATGGTCCTTCCAAATGAGAGCAGAAGAAAAAGAGACACCAAGAATATTGAGAGAAGATGAAGGGTTGATTTTTGTATTGTTGAAGAATAAGGGATAGTCCGCTGGGAGATCCTGACGGGTAGATAGATGGAGAAATTGGGTTTTGGAAGCATTAAAGTTAACAAGGTTTTCTCTGCCCCAATTGGAAATAGTATTTAGATAAGAATTTAAGAGTTCTATGGCTTCATTACGTTTGTCGTTGAGGGATTGCTGGCTGGGGCGTTCTGAAAAACTAAGGGAGTAGTGTAAGGTTGAGTCGTCTGCGTATGAATGGATGGGAATTAAGGTACAGTTAAGGAGATCATATAAAAATTAGAAAGAAAATAGGAGATAGGACAGAGCCCTGAGGAACACCGGAGTTTATAGGGTGAGGAAGTGAACAATGGCCGTCCACAACCGCGGCTATGGAACGGCCGGAAAGGAAATTAGAGACAAAGGTACAGATGGAGGGATAGAAACCGAAGGAGGGTAGTTTAGAAATTAAAGATTTATGCCAGACTCTATCGAAGGCTTTCGATATGTCTAGTGCAATAGAAAAAGTCTCACCGAAGTCCCGAAAGGAGGATGACCAAGAGTTAGTAAGATATGAAAGAAGATCACCAGTAGAGCGACCCTTAAGGAAGCCATACTGGCGATCTGAGAGCAGATTATGAGAAGAGAAATGCTTAAGAAATTTGGAAGCAAGAACAGTTTCAAAAACTTTAGAAAGACAAGAGATAAGAGCAATTGGACGATAGTTGGAGGGTTGAGAGCGGTCATCCTTCTTTGGGACAGGTTGAATGTGAGCAAACTTCCAGCACGAAGGGAAGACGTTAGAGGAATGCCACCTATTGCCCTGCAATAGTAACTCATCTGTCTGTGTTTCCTCTACTTTTCAACTTAAATTATATATATATATGTACAGTATATCCACACGATATATGTATAGAAAGAAACAAACCTTATCAACTGTACACTTGTATCCTGTTCTAATCTTAGTTCTCCCTGTATATTGACCTACTGCACTACTTAAAATTTTGTTGTTATTGTTGCCCAGGCTGTCTGACCGAACAGCCCCAAGGTCCCGAGCAAGGCCGAGGCCTTGGCCTTGGTTGTGTGTAACACGAAGTTCAAGAAAAGACAGAGCCATCTGATCACATATAACTCTGGGGTCTCCAGTAGCCAGATAGATTACTTCTTGGTTAACAGGAAAGACTGGAAACTGGTTCGAGATGTAAAGGTCATCCCGAGCGAAGAATGTATCCCCCAGCATAAGCTACTTGTGTGCGACATGAGCTTATACAGAGATCCTAAGTGCAAGAAGGTATACATACCCAAAAGGAAAGTGTGGCTGCTGAAGAACAAGGAAGTTAGGGATAGGTTTCATAGTGAACTGGAGGAAATTAATAGAAATAAGGAAGCTAGGCCTAATGATGTAAATAGTCAATGGAACTTTCTTAAGCATAGCCTTATCGCTGCCACTGACAAAGTCTGTGGGAAAACAAAGGGTCACCCCAGGAACAAGACCTCTTGGTGGTGGAACGATTAGGTAGAACATGCTGTGAAAGAGAAAAGGAGATGCTTCAAAGCATGGAAGAAGGGAGGCAGCAAGGAGGAATACCAGGTAGCTAAACGAACTGCCAAAAGAGATATTTACAATGCTAAAAAAGGCATTAACCCGGGAGCTGCGGGGAGACTCTTAAGAGTTCCCCCGGCGCACTGCGGGAAGACTCTTAAGAGTCAGAGAAAATAAAAATCAACTTTTGACATCGAAAAAAAAATATTTTTTTATATTTTTTTTTTTTTATTTTTTTATTTTTTTTGGCCCCTGGGCCATGCAAAATCTCAGTCCTCTACCTCCCCTCCTTCCCCACTTTCCTCCTCTCCTTCAGTTATCACCTATTTTCTCTGTTATTCCCTTATTCTGAGGTATATTTTCGTGCTAACATTAGAAATCCGATTGGAGGGTGTGGTCATCACTGATAGCAAGCGAGTGCAAGAGAGAGAGAGAGAGTATCGATCGACTGTGTCTCAGTGGCCTTGGGGGAAATTGGCGGGAAAGCAGATTGCCTCACCCATACATTATACAACTCGCGGGCTATATCTCCGATTTTGACCATCCAAACGCTGTTTTCACTCGTTTTATTGTTGTTTCAGGTTAATACCTTTATAATCAACCCATAATAGGCGCATATGGATAAATATTAATGCTATTAATGGCACAATGAATATTTAGTGACGGAAACCTCAAATACGTCAGCACAGGGGGACGTTTCCAATTACCCCCATGCGCACTTCAGAGGTTAAGGACCTGGTCCTCGAACAAGTGTGTAACACTGACAATCCCAATGGGATCTTCAACCTAGCTAGGTGAGTTAAAAATGACAGTAGGGATATTATAGGTGAACAGTGTGTTAGAAACGATAATGGGAAGATTGTGTATGCAGAAAATTAAATCAGAGAAGCATGGAAGGCACACTATGAACGATTGCTAAATGTAGAGTTTGAATGGGATAAGGAACAGCTTAGTATCGAAAAACCAATATCTGGGCCCCCTCCTTTGATAGCACCAGCTGTAGTGAGCGACGCAATCAATAAAATGAAGGACGGTAAAGCTCCAGGTTGCTCTGACATTGTCGCTGAGATGATAAAAGCCTCAGGGGAGACTGGTGTAAACTTAGTCACTGAGTTGATAAACACCATTATTAACGCCCTAAGAGCGGGCCCGTCAGTTAACTTCTACTACCCGCCAAGCGGGTAGTTTTAGCCTAAACGACCTTGTTTCCGTGCTCTTTTTCATGCATAAACAAGAGCCAGAGCGTAATACAATTATGTATCCCTGAAAGGGCGTTAATTGAGCTTTCCAATGACACCAGAACCATCCTTCTACGACCACTGGTTCTCTTGCAACGACCGTGCAACACGAAGGAAAAATCGCTAAAATAAGGTAATTTCCTTACATAATTCCCTGTGTAGCGAGGTAATGGGTGTGGATGAGTGAGGAGGGGAGGTTAGTTGCGGCGGGGACCGTGCCGAGCGGTCAGAGTGAACCTACGCTCCTCCCACCGCTCGTCTCTCTCTCAGAGCCAATTATGTGCTCAAAATTGCTACCGACTTAAGGCGGGCCCCGCCACATAGTCCTTTCTTCTCTAGACCGACTTAAGTCCGGCCCCGCTAGACAAGGGTTAAAAATGAGAAAATCCCAGAGGATTGGCTCAAAAGTGTAATAGTAAATATATACAAAGGAAAAGGGTATGCACTAGATAAAGGAAATTATAGGGGCCTGAAAATGCTTGACCAAATCATGAAGGTCTGTGAGATAGTCTTTGAGGATTTGATCAGGCAAAGTATCTCCATTGATGATATGCAGTTTGGTTTTATGCCAGGACGGGGTACAACCGATGCTATCTTCATAGTCAGGCAGATACAGGAAAGATACTTACTAAAAGGCAGGGATCTTTACTTTGTATTTGTAGACCTGGAGAAGGCCTTTGATAGGGTGGCTAGAGATGTTGTGCAGTGGGCTATGAGGAAACTTGGTGTGGAAGAGTGGCTGGTGCGTGTGATAATGAAGATGTATGAGGATTCGCGAAAAGCGGTGAGGGTGAAGGGTGTACTGAGTGATGAGTTCGCAGTCCGTGTTGGAGTCCATCAGGGTTCAGTGTTAAGCCCCCTCCTCTTTATTATGGTCTTGGAGGCACTGTCTAGAGTTTTTAGATGCGGACTCCCGTTGGACCTGTTTTATGCAGACGATTTAGTCCTAATAGCTGACAGTATGCAAGATGCTGAGGCCAAATTCAGAGAGTGGAGAGAGGGCATGGCGAGCAAGGGTTTAAGAGTCAATATTAACAAAACCAAGGTTATGCATTGTAGATTGAGACAAGGCAATGTGGAAAAGAGCGGTGCATACCCATGTGCAGTGTGTCGAAAGGGAGTGGGCATTAACTCAATTCAATGTAGCATCTGTCGATGTTGGGTACACCATGGGAGTAAGCGCTGTAGTAGAATAAAGGGACCCCTGCCGAAGGATAAGTCAGAAATAGAGAAATTTGAGTGCGTAGTATACAAAGGCGAGCTTGTGTTAAGTGATGATCCTGTGGCTGTGAATTTTGGAAATAAGTCATTGAAGCTGGTGAACAAGTTTTGTTACCTAGGAGATACCATCTCTGCCGGTGGTGGGGCCGAGGCTGCCACTGTTGCTAGAATTAGGTGTGGCTGGGCGAAGTTCAGAGAACTGCTGCCAATCCTGACCATGAAAAGAATGCCTCTCCCCTGAAGGGAAAGGTGTATGCCTCATGTGTTAGAAGTGCAATGACGTATGCCTCAGAAACATGGGCCGTTAAAGTAGAGGATGTCAACAGGATGGAACATAATGAGATGAGAATGGTGAGATGGATGTGTGGGGCCAGGCTACAGGATAGAATAACAAATGTTGAGCTGAGGAGACGTTTAGGTATAAAGATTATTAGCGAGGTGATGCATACAAGTAGACTGGGATGGTATGGATATGTTGAGTGAATGGATGAACAAAATTGGGTGAAAAAATGCAGGTCTGTGATTGTGGAGGGAGCTGCACCAAGGGGTGGACCGAGGAAGACCTGGAATCGGAATATACGTGCCGATCTCAAATCCAAGAACTTGACAAGTGAAGCAGCCCTTAACAGGGTTGCCTGGAACGCCGCCATTAGGACAAGAGACTGAAACTGCACGAATGTGTGGAACACTCTGTCTTAAAATTTTATGTATGTATGTATGTATAACCGAGTGCCCCCACAGAACCCTCCCTGCTTTACCACAAAGAATGCCCAGGTGACCGAAGCCACTCCCAGGTGAGGGGCTGAGGAGGGTGTGGAAACGCCGGTGACACCGAAGCCCCACCCAAAGCCTTGTGCCCCTTAACAATTATGAAAGGAAACTTGAGGGGCATAGGAGGTTGGCAGTAGAGAGGTCAATCCATGGAAGAGATGCCGCCACTTGAGATCTAGGAAATATACTGTATGCCTATAAGTAAAAGGAACAGTCAGAGTAAGCTATTGGTATGGCAGAGAATGCGCAACTCTCACTCTGATAGACCAGCTGATCACCACATTTCGACTAATTAAAATGTTTAAACGAGTATTCTAAGAAGCTTGAAATAACGCCAGATACTCGGCATTTTATTGGTGGCAAGCGGTAGTCTCTTCTTGGAGGACAGATAGTTCAACTATCAAATGAGTCAGTCATTTGTAAGTGTTGGTAACAAATACAGTAAATCCAACAAAATGGCAAATGGCACTAAGATCCAGATTCCCATCCGTAAATTTGAGTCAATGGATATAAAAACATACATACAGATGATAGAAGCTGCTATGAAAATAGGATACACCAAAGACAAAGAGAGTCGGAGCATTTTCTCTTGTTACGGCGGCACGTGGCTGAAGAAGGGGTGTTGGAGGGACAAGCAGAATACGACTTATCTGGTCGACAAGTGGAATAGATTTGTGTTGCCTAGCGGAATACGACTTTAGCGCCCTTAAGTGGAATACGACATAAGTGTGGCGAGCTAATGACTGGAGCCAGAGCGGTAATGACTCTGTTTGCTTTCTTCCTGGTGGTCTGGGGCAAGAAAGTATTCCAGGTCTCTGTTTTTGTGGTCTTCTGTGCCATTGTTGGTCTGAGGTGACAGGTACAGGTGCAAGGAAGGGCCAGGTGATCAGTGAGGCTGCTTGATGGTTCCCTTAGGATTTTCGGGGCGGGGTTTGTGACATGGCGGATGGGGGCAGGGCTTGCGACATAGAAGGTACTCGAGGCATTTACAAAGGGCTCAATGGCCATAGAGAATGTGGGGATTGATGGATGGCTTATCTAGTTTCTTCAGGTACTATTATAATCGATGCAACGTGTCTTGGAGGTGCAAATATTATAGATTTCGGGTATTACAATATGCAGTATATAATTAACAATTTCGGGTATTACAATATGCAGTATATAATTAACAATTTCATTTGGATAATTATATTGAAAATGTAAAGAAAACACTGTGAAGAAATCTCTTGTTTCCTATAATGCATAACCTTTGTATTGTGTGGATGCAGATTGATACAACACAAATCACATCTTACAAGATTCATATATTCTGTCTTATGTTGAAGTACTAGATTAATCCTTTCAGTATACGAGTATGCTTTATTTCACTCTATTCTGGCTCATTAAATTATTTTAGGCAGTGTGATGGAATGTTCAGTGAAGTTAATATACAGCATATAATCCAAATCCAAATCAAATCCAAGTCAAATCTACTTTAAACTAAATTAAATTTAAATTGAATCTAAATTGAAACTAAATTGAATCTAAAGGTCACGCACATGAAAATATATTTGAATAATAATGATAGGGTTCATCAAATACCGGGATTCAACTTACCAACATTCACACAGAACAATAAGGCAGGGAATTGGCCGGCCAAGATGGCGGATGGTGGGTAGGACGCGAGAGGCACAAAAGCACACTCGGAGGAAATGAACCGAAATAATTATGTTAAATGATCATGAGTATGAGAAAACCGTGCTTATCTGTCAGCCATGGCGTCGACGAGAGCGTCTATGATGATGATGTGTGAAGAATTCTGGCCATTTGCTGTATCTATAGGCACTATAGCACAATTAAATGAAACGGAAGAATAGGTGTTGATTGGGTGGTGTCTGTGAGAGCTCTGAGGTCTCCTGGAACGCCGGGTTGCTGCCCTGACTACCGCGAGGCAGGAAAAATATCGTACTGCATTTAAATTGCTAATACGATCATTTAATGTATATGATAAAGTCATATATACTGCTCAAGACCATATCAATATTGCATAATAGCATATTAGGCCTTTTATAATCTTAACTTACTTACTATTCACGATATGAATTCCTATGCCTTAACCATGGAAACGACCGTTAACCAACTGCCTAACTAGATACGTCATAGAGACGAATGTTAGCATATATTGCCTATCTATCGTATTACACGATAGGCAGTGTTGTTATTGTTGTCATTCCCTTGGCTGCCTGGCCGAACAGCCCCGAGTCCCTAAGGCCGAAATCGGGCTTTCCCACAGGAATGTAGATTATGTTGTTAGCGTAACTGATTGTGTGGAATGCAGTCTTCTATGATGTGTTTAATAGTATGGGGTGCTGTGTTACATCCTGGACAGGCGTGTATTTAGAATCTATGGGCGTCAGGTACACTTTCTAAGGCCCTTTGTAAGTTGCATAAGCCAGAATGGAATTGTTATGCCCTGTTTTTCTACAGGTTTAACTTGGGTAATGTGAGTTCTAATTGACTGGGTATATAAGGCTGCATGCACAATACAAGATATGAGGAATAGAGAACACAAAGAAACACATGGTAGCAAGTTACACGATCACGTTTATTGATATACCACTGCAGAATACTTGTGTAAGACAATATAATAGAATCGAACAACACTAGCATAAGTGGATCTGCATGGAGCCTAGTCTCCCACTTCCAACGTTCAGGTATTAATCTTCTGATCACTGGCTTTGATTTAACAGGTTTATATACCGAAGACCATCAATGTTACTTATAGAATCATATTCACTGTTAGATTTCTTACTGGTAGCTCTGGTGCACAAGTAGTAGTTCACAGACTAGATTAGACACGCGTATTTTAGAGCACGGGAATTCTAGTAACCTCAGGGGGTACTGATCTTTTTTTTTAGGTAGGTTTGGCTGGCAGATGGGCAGATCTAAGTTTTCTATTCTTGTCTCAGAAATACATAGAACGCAAATCAGTGGGCGAACCTTCAGATATTACTAGGGTTTCCTTCTAGGTAATAATATCTGGGCATATGGTTGATTACGAGAGTTAGTATCGCCTGTTAAATAATGAACACTGATACGCTTAGCACTTCCTAATTGAATGGTTATATGAATTATACTGGGGCAAAGAGATAGCCACTTCGTAGAAATATTAATTAGTGAATCTCTAAACAGCACAGTAATATGTAGTACTGCTAAAGGGAATCTTAGGTAGCATCTGATGGGTCTGGTCCTGGTTATCTTGCGTCCATGATGTTGGGGGCTAACGACTGGTTCCGCGGCCGTCCATGTGTGAAGTTCTTAAATACGTGGGCAGGTCCTTCTATCCAAATCTGCCACGGAGTCTGCCGGCTCTGGGATCTCACTCCGGAACAACACAAGGGCAGAGCTAGAAGTTAACTGCAGGGTAGTGACCCCTGGTTGGTGTCTAGCTTTCAACTGATTTGACTGGGGGCGGGAGCTAGATTTATAGGCTCGGTTCTGGGCCCTGTAGACAGTAGGGATCTCGAGTCTTATGGACTTATTTGAGCTCTCAATAGATATGGGGACTAGGTAAGATGGTATTTACTGTTGTGGCACATGGCTATAGGAAGCCTTTATATTTTCATATAACTGAGCCTTAGTAAGAGGTACTATTTTGGCTATACTGGAAGTATTTAGGGGAGAGAGACTGGATCTACTTTGCGAGGAGGATGGGGACAGCTGTGATAGGAGCGTCTCTCTAGATTGTTCAATCTTCATTCTATGGTATAGCTGAGGTGCTAATTTAGTGATCAGAGCATGCAAGAAAGGTAAATGGTTTATTGTGAGTTAATAGAGGTTAGTAAAGGTGTTAGTCATGCATGGTTAGTTCATTGATAGGAAGAATTCCTGTGCTACCTGACAATGACTCGGAAGTCAAAACAGGGGCCAGGTATACCTCCGCGGGGGTGGGGGTCTCCCTCCTCGGGTGGGCAAAAAGGGGGAGCTGGGCGCCCTCTCTCTGTGATAGTCGTCCGGCGGCTGTGGCTAGGGGCTTGCCATATCACCAGTGTTTGTAATAACCCTCTGTGTATGAGACAGATGTGGGTGTCCTTAATACCAAAACCGAAGGTGCCTTAGCTAGCTGGTTTTACTCGGCTGGTTGTTAATTGTAGGGTTTGCTGGATGTGGTGGAGACTGGGTTGCTAACTCTGCCACATTTATCTGGAAGTATGGCAATAGAAGTTAGTTACTGGCGGGGCGGCTAGCCTCGCACCGACGACCATTGGGTGCAGGGTTGTGAATGGGTTGTAAGAGAATAGGGTGGCATGCAAGGGGCTAGTAAAGTTCTAATGTTGTTCTGGCCTACTAAGTGAAGGTAGGCTGGATAGGAGTATATATATAAAAGGTTGGAGAGCGTTAGCAAATTCAAGGATCTTCAAGAGGTATGAGAGAGAGGCTAGGTCGGACAAGAGTCGAGAAGCGCGGGTGTCTTAATGAGAGGGGGGGGGGGGGGAGAGTTCAAGGGCTACAGGGAAATTTTGCCCCTAAGGTTTCTGGGCGTGGGGGTGGCATTAGGCTACAATTGATATGGAAGTTTGAAAAGGCAGTAGAATACGTTAGCCAAATGCTACCGGGGAATGCAACTATGGGGTGGTATATGAGTCTGGAAAAGATAGAGTTATGTGATCAGTCCGAGGGTTATGGATACTATTAGTTGGCCCTGGGAACTGCGTTTTCTATTAAATATAAATATACCAACAACAGCGGCAGTTCGTAGGGGTACTTAGTTATTGTTTCGGGGTACTTATGACAGATACTGGTAACCAGGTTATCTTATACAATCTCTGGTTGGGGTAAGAGGTGTATGACACGAAGTAAATTGTTGTAGTGTGGACTGTGGATACGAAGGAGGCAAGGGGAAGACGTATGACAATTGTGGGAAAGTAAATGGAAAAAGGTGAACACAATGGCGGATAAAAATACTTAACCTAAGGATTGAATACATAGATTTATGGGGCGATGGGTCTTCAGAAGCTTAGTCTGGCAAGACAAGATGTTAGGGAATGTTAATATTAATACTTAAACTAAGGATTGCATACATCGATGAACGATGACATTATAGTCGTCGTCCTAATAAGGTGATGAAACCTGGTTGATCTGTACTTGGCACAATACGACACAAGGACAGTGCCGCTATGTCGCATCAATGCTGGTGGCAGTTAATATTATAGGCTTAGTTACTAGAGGAACAATGCAAGGGGCGACTGAACACGGGTTACATATATCTATACTCGTCATGGAAATTGATATACGAGGTCTAGGGAAAAGCGTGGGTGTTTTAACTTCTAAGATATATAACATCTACTTCTCGGATGTAAGAACATACATAGATATAATTATGGCTGTCTGATGTGTTGGCATTGGCTCAACGTCGGGACAGGGCATGGGTGTTTTTAATATGAATGTATATTCCTGTTCATGATCTTTGTAGTTAGGAGTGTAGGACACGAGGGGGTTAGTGTACGTGAGGTGTGGAAAATGGTCAGTTTAGAAAAGGTAAATGGGTGCAGCCTGGAGCTGCTTAGCCCTGCGGGCTTGGGCCTGTCTGAAATGGCTGGCTCGGTCAGCTGGTCCTTTCGTTCTGTGGACCTTTCCTTGGTGTTTCTGTGTGGTGTTCGTTCGTGGCTTCTGTGGTGGGCTTCCCGTTCTGGGGCATTTTAGGAATTATAAAAAGGCATCATCTTATCCCAAAAGAGATTAGTGGGTTAGTTTGCATAAACTCGATTATATACTTTGTGTATAGTTCATATTATATTTCTATGTTTTCAGATAAGTTGCTTGGTGTGACTCAGAAGCTAACAGTTTCCCTACCTGAAGAGAAAGATTCCTAGGTATCTAAAGTGAGTAATGTTAGGCACTGCTACGCAACACATTTAGGAAATCTCTCTGGAACTTCCTGCAGCTCAAATAGTTTTGATATGTGGACATACTTGACTACACATCAGCAACATATTCAGGTTTTTCAACACTTAGAAAAACATTACTAATACTTACAAAAATATATAGGATGCTGCACATTTTGGCTACCCAGGAGGTCATTCTTGGGTCCTGGGTAATCGAATTTTGTGCCACCCTTTATGTTGAACCATTTTGTAATTAAGGGGAGGTATTTAGTTTGTTCCCTAGACCTCCATCAAGCTTAAAATTACACCCCCTTGAGTCCCTTTCAATATAAATTTGTACATTTTTTGGTAGAAAAATTTCCCGGCCGAAGGCCGGTTCCTCTTAAATTACAGGCTCGCTATCGCTCGCCAGGATAAAATTGACACCTGAATTGCACGAAAGGTCTTAATATGGGGTGAAAGTTCTTAAAATCGCTAAACTAATGGGGCAAACGTTTTATAATATCAAAAGCAATGGGGCTAAACATGAGGGAGAAAGGGGTCAAGAAAAAAATCCCTCAAGTGGAGATCTCCCCTTAACAGCAATATGTTTGTTGAAATTTGTCATTGTTATCTATCCAATGTATAAATGCTATGATATTAATGGAGAATACACCCTGGTTATTGTAAATAAATACTAGATGATCCCTTTCCAAAAGAGGACTCCATTTGCTATAATATGTCCCATATTACTTACTACATTACAACTTCTTGATATTTGCTATAATATGTCCCATATTACTTACTACATTACAACTTCTTGATATTTGCTATAATATGTCCCATATTACTTACTACATTACAACTTCTTGATATTTGCTATAATATGTCCCATATTACTTACTACATTACAACTTCTTGATATTTGCTATAATATGTCCCATATTACTTACTACATTACAACTTCTTGATATTTTGGATGTTCTAAAAAATGTAATATTTGTGCTATATTTATGTTCGTTAGGGTTGTCTCTTTCTAAATGTAATATTTGTGCTATATTTATGTTCGTTAGGGTTGTCTCTTTCTAAATGTAATATTTGTGCTATATTTATGTTCGTTAGGGTTGTCTCTTTCTAAATGTAATATTTGTGCTATATTTATGTTCGTTAGGGTTGTCTCTTTCTAAATGTAATATTTGTGCTATATTTATGTTCGTTAGGGTTGTCTCTTTCTAAATGTAATATTTGTGCTATATTTATGTTCGTTAGGTTGTCTCTTTCTAAATGTAATATTTGTGCTATATTTATGTTCGTTAGGGTTGTCTCTTTCTAAATGTAATATTTGTGCTATATTTATGTTCGTTAGGGTTGTCTCTTTCTAAATGTAATATTTGTGCTATATTTATGTTCGTTAGGGTTGTCTCTTTCTAAATGTAATATTTGTGCTATATTTATGTTCGTTAGGGTTGTCTCTTTCTAAATGTAATATTTGTGCTATATTTATGTTCGTTAGGGTTGTCTCTTTCTAAATATAATATTTGTGCTATATTTATGTTCGTTAGGGTTGTCTCTTTCTAAATGTAATATTTGTGCTATATTTATGTTCGTTAGGGTTGTCTCTTTCTAAATGCTAATTGAAAAATGAACTTGGATTATTTATGATAATCGGTAAGTTTTACATAATATAGAAAATGATGTATAGTAAGCTATACAATACTGTATTATGTTAACATGAAATGATGTATAGTAAGCTATACAATACTGTATTATGTTAACATGAAATGATGTATAGTAAGCTATACAATACTGTATTATGTTAACATGAAATGATGTATAGTAAGCTATACAATACTGTATTATGTTAACATGAAATGATGTATAGTAAGCTATACAATACTGTATTATGTTAACATGAAATGATGTATAGTAAGCTATACAATACTGTATTATGTTAACATGAAATGATGTATAGTAAGCTACAATACTGTATTATGTTAACATGAAGTATTTTAAATGTCTTCTCTATTTTGGGTTACTTTATTTTTTCTTTGGATTGGGGTTTTCATGATAAATCTTTGGTAGTTTAGCATTCTAAAGTTATTATGGATTGTAGGCTTATGCTGCAATAAAATGTATGTATCTAATTGGCAATAATAATTAATTCAATATCATATAATTATTCAATTTACTTAAAGACTGCAATCTAAAGATGCCAATCGTAGATTTTTTTAACAATCATATTAGGTGGTACAATGTGAAATGGTATAATGCTTCCATAATGAACATCTAGAATTTATTTGAAATGTATGCATTATTCTGTAATATTCTTAACCTACCATTTATGTGCTACATTATATTTGTGAGTTGTTATAAGGTATAAAACCCTTGGAATTTATTTATGCTCACAACCATATTATTGACATTTCAAAAGCCAACATTTTTAAATTGAAATTGTTACTGTACTGTACTAGTTATGGGCATTTACCTTTTTCTAGCTTTCTGTACATCATTTGAATCATCTGAAGCATCAAAAGGCTGAATAGTAATTTGGAAGTGTTTTGATTGTTTCTGGGTCGCCCTGTATTTAGGTACAGTAATAGTTAATCCAAGATATTGCTTTGGTGGTTACGGAACCCTTAATATACCTAACCCACGATCAACGGCTGGATCTTCCATGACACAGTGTTCTCAGTTTTTATATAATAAAATGCTTATCATTCCTTTTTATACTGTTCTATGTACAATTGTTATCACTGGTGTGCCTTGTCTTTTCCTAAAATAAACTTAAGGTATATCGTTTGCTGTGCTGTGTTTGTATGCCCTTCACGTGTTATGGATTGTGTAGATGTGATTGGTAATTATTGGTTCTCAAATCTCTGCTAAGAAAATAATTCCTGTTGAAATGATTTTGTTTATTGATACGATGGCATTAGTTTTGGCCAACATTTGATGAATATGCAACTTAGAAAGTACCGGTACCTCTCGAAATTAGGGTAACAACTCTCATTTGACCCTTGCATACATCCTTCTAAGCTGAATATACATTATATACTATAATCGTCTATGGAGAACCAGAATTAAAGGTAGAAAGTCATAATCTAACTCTTTCAACCTATTGCTTTTACATATATTACGGCCAACATCAAGAAAAGCAAGTGTTAAATCCTTAGGCTCAGTGTTGCTAGTATTGTGGAGAATGCCTTTGATAGATTGCCTAGGCAAGTTATGCAATGCCATTAAGTGCTTCCACTTACAAGGAATGTTCTTGATTTTCAGGAATTTTAGGCCTCCTCAATTCAATTCAATTATCAATTCAAAATGGTTTATTGATACAATTAGAGTACAATTACAAAGGTATGGCTTTACAATAACAAATATATAGGTAATTGCATCAATGAGGATTTGATGCCATGTGGCATATATGTCCTCTTATTCCTTACTACATATTTATATGGTCAGCATAAGGAGTAACACATGCATTAGTGAACACAAAAGTGAGATAACAAAAGAAAACTAAAAGTACCAATTATAGCACACACCAGATTCATACATAATTCAGTATTTGAAGCAATGATTTTATTTATCTAACAAGTACAATTTTAGTGTTCGCTTAAATGTTGAATAACTACACTGAGTATCTAATAATGTTGAATAACTACACTGAGTATCTAATAATATTGATATTCTATTCCATACTTCAACTCCCTTATGTCTAAATGTTCTTGTCATCAGCGTTGTTCTGCTCACTGGGACATGTACAGTAATTTGTGCCTTTGTCTAGTATGATGTGCATGTATGTCCCTATTGACACTAAACATGCCATCCATCACCGAAGGAGTAATACCCTTAATATATTTAAACATTGATTTTGCTATACAGAATACATAGACGTCAGGAAATCTTAATAATTGCAAATATTTAAATAAGGGTTGAGAATGCTGTCTATAATGAGCCGATTTGATAATTCTAACAGCTCTTTTTTGTAGTGTAATGATTGGTTTAATATGACAGTCACTAGCTGCACCCCAGCCCTCTATACCATAAATAATATATGGATACACAAAACAGTTGTATAATGTAACAAGTGTTGAAATATTCAATAATTTCCTGGCCTTGCATAATATGCCTATCCCTCTTGACATTTTGTTTTTAAAGTGCCTTAGATGTTCATTCCAGGATAACCTGGAATCAATTACTACACCTAAGAATTTTGTGGTGTCTACTTTTTTAAGAGGAATATTGTTTATGCATACATTATAATTTGTTGTTACCTTTTTCCCTTTTGTAGTGAATACCATATAATGAGTTTTATCAACATTTAATGATAATTTGATCACCATCACCCATTCTATTAGTTTCTTTATGTCAAAATAATTAATAAGTGCTTCTCTGAAGGTAGCTTCCCACATTCTGAAAAGCATGCACTACTCCGACCTACTCTAAAGAAACCTGGACTTGATGTTGAGAACATGTTGAACTATCGTCCTGTCTCCAACCTGTCCTTCATATCAAAGATATTAGAGCGTGCAATACTTGACCAATTACAACCACTACTTCAGCAGAATGAAACTATCCCAATTTTTCAGTCTGCTTACCGACAGCATCATTCAACTGAAACAGCATTGATTAGAGTACATAATGATCTAGTTGAGAACATTTGCAATGGTGTGGCCTCACTATTGGTCTTGCTTGATCTCTCTGCGGCCTTTGACACAGTGGATCACGAGTTGTTATTGAGTGATCTTTATGATTGTGGTGTGCGTGACTCCGCTCTCTTGCTTCTTGGGTCGTACTTGTCAGGTAGATCCCAGAGTGTGATGGTAAATCAAGTGGTCTCGGACTCGACACCCCTGCAGTATGGTGTTCCGCAGGGATCAGTTTTAGGTCCTATCCTATTTATAATTTATATTAGCAGTTTGTCTCTTCTGCTTCGTGCACATAATGTCACCTTTCACTTTTATGCAGATGACACCCAGATTTATGTGAGAATCACAAATATAGTTGATATACGGAGTAAGATGGAATTGTTGATGTCTGATATCAAGAAGTGGATGAGAGCGAGAAAACTTAAACTAAATGATGGTAAAACTGATATTCTCATCATCCGAGGAAATAGAAGAGCTGATGATATAGTGGGTGCCCTCTCCATCAATGTGGGTGGATCTCAGCTGCGACCGGCCAACTCTGTTCGAAATCTGGGTGTATATGTGAACTCCCGATTAGATTTCAAAGAGCATGTAAACCAGATAGTTAAAAGTTGTTACTTGCACATCAGAAATCTCTATTTGGTGAAGCCGTTTTTAACCAGACGTTGCCTCCTGACGTTGGTTCACTCATTGGTCTTCTCTCGTGTTGATTATTGCAATGCCCTGTTGGTGGGTCTTCCAAATTATATTTTGAAGAAAGTTCAGTCTGTTCTTAACAGGGCCGCAAGACTAATTTTTGGTGTTCTACCTAGAACTCCTACTACATCTCTTCACATAGAACTGCACTGGCTGCCAGTAAGAGCAAGAATAGAATTTAAGTTGTGTTTGGTGACTTTTAAGGTTCTCAAATTTGGTGAGCCTAGGTACCTTGCGGAGCTTCTCAGGCGCCCACCGGCACACCATGGTGTAGTTGTGCGTCATGACAATGACCCTTTTCGTCTTGATGAACCAAGGGCTTTCCAGCAGTCTTCTTTCTTTGAGAGGTCATTCTCCTACATGGCTCCGAGGTTGTATAACAGGTTGCCGCTGTCCATGAGACAACTGAGTTCTGTTGAATGCTTCAAGAGACAACTTAAGACTTTTCTCTTTGAGAGAAGCTATGATCTTGAGAGAGGTGTCATGACAGATGGCTATAGAGTTTAGGCTATTTTGCCACTGCTAGTGATTGTTAAATGTGTGTTGTGTATAAGCCTTCTTTTGATGCATTGATTTTTGTTCTTTTTTCTTTCTCTTTTCGAGCGCTAGTGAATTCTTCGGAAAAATTGGCGCTTATGAGAAATAAGTAACATGCTTATTATTATTATTATTATTATTAATATTCATGGTGTTTATTAAAGTATTTATGTTATTGCCACTCAAAAATATGTTTGTGTCATCTGCAAATAAAATAGGTAAGAGGTCCGGGGAAGCATTCACAATATCATTGACATATATCAGGTATAACAGAGGACCAGGTCCTGATGTGGCGGCGTCTACGCCGTGGGACCACCTCCCGGAGCTGCCAACCGCGGATGGCTGCCGACCCTCCACGGCCGGAGACAAGATCAATCGACCAGTGGAGGACAACTGGATGCCGGCCGCGGGGAGCAGTTTCGGGAGCCAAACCGTCACAACTATCCCCTGCCCCCCCCCTGGGGGCACGGGTCCTTGGAGTGGCTTCGGTCGCGCTGGGAATTTCCACACCTCTCACACCACACACACACATCACACAGTTTTTCCTACACCGAGAAATGACTCTCCGGCTGTCATTTCTCGAAGACTTCTTCTAGCCGGAGACATTGAGAGCAACCCAGGACCCACGTACACATACATATGTCCAACTTGCTCAAAACCCATCACTTCGAGCCGCCACACTAAGGGTTCAGTTCTCTGCAATTCATGCAGGAACTGGACCCACTTCACCTGTACAACACTTGCCTCCAAGAAACACTACACAAACACCTGGACCTGTTCCTCATGCCCCTCCCTCTCCCAGTCAAATCCCTCACCTAAAACCCGTCCACCTCTCCTCCCCAACCCACCTAGCCTTCCCATATCATCCACTCCCCCCCCCTAAAACCCGTCCACCTCTCCTCCCTAACCCACCTAACCTTCCCATACCATCCACATCCTCAACTCAACACACCACACCCCATCCTAATCCATTCCAACCCCCATCTCCTGCTCCCCAATCCCCACCCCACCTCACCCATCCCAACCTCCAGCCCCTCCCTCACCCCCACCCTCACCCCCACCCCATCCTCGTGCAGCAGCACCCAACATACATTGTGCACATAACATTAACATTCTCCAATTGAACATAGATGGCATTAACACAAAGAAACACGAACTCTCACACTTCATCAAACAACACAACATACACATTGCCATCTTACAAGAAACAAAACTCCGCACATCACAAAAAACACCCACATTTCATAATTTCACCACCATCAGACAAGACCGGGCCGTCGGCGGGGGCGGTGGACTCATCACCCTGGTACACAATGAAATATCATACATAGTAACCAGTGTACAAACCAAATCCCTCCTCCCCCCAAATGATAACACAACAGAAATACAATCAATTAATATACGCACTGGCAACAAATCCAACATAACCATCATAAACACATACATCCCTCCCCAAACATCCCCTACAGTACCAAATGAATACAGACCACACTTACAACACATCACAAACACCCCACACATCATCCTGGGTGGTGACTTCAACGCCAAGACGTCGGCCTGGTTTGTCGACAACCCCGACACAGACAGAGGGCTGGTACTACAAAACCAAACAGATAACCTCATCATCCTTAACAACATCCATCAACATACCCATATTCCTCACCAAGCCCTCTATAACCCATCATCTCCAGACATCACCTTTTGCTCCCCAGAACTCGCCCCCACAACATCCTGGAGGGTGGTCAGAACCTTAGGCTCTGACCACCTCCCGATCATTATCACCACCAAAACCAGACTCACCCCAGCTAGCCACAAACACACATACACCAATTATAAAAGAGCTAACTGGGAAGCATTTACAAATGAGACAGAACAACACTTCACAACTCTAAACAGTACACCCATCACTAACATCAACAATTCTGTACACATACTCAATAAAACTATCCAAAACGCTGACAAGAAACACATTCCAAGAGGTAACAGAAAAAGACACAACCCCAACTTCACACCAGAAATTCAAAACCTCATCAGACAACGCGACACACTGAAACACTCCCCAGCACCCCACACACAAGACATCACACAACAAATTCAAGCACTCAACACCCAAACTAACAACAAAATACAAGAACAACAAAAACTAAATTGGAATAACTTCCTACAAACACTTGATCACAAAACAAACCCCAAAAACTCTACAAAACACTAAACAGCATCACACTTTCCAACAGCAACACAACACAATCACATGCTGCAGTCACAACAACAGACTCTACTCCTTCATGTAAACAACAAGCAAACACTCTCATCAATCACTTCTCACATGTCAGCCACCTAAAACCTCACAAAGACGACCGACGTGTCATCCGACGTAAGAGACAATTCCCACAGACCCTGACTATACACCCTTCACCAATCACCAGACAAAGCATATCATCAACAATCTCAAGCACTCACCCGCCTGTGGCCTAGACAACATAAGCAACATACACCTCAGACACCTGGGACCACAAGGCATACAAACACTCACTAACATATCAAACTACAGCTATTCACACAACACAATACCAGACATTTGGAAGCATGGTATCATCATCACATTCCCCAAACCCAACAAAGACCCCACGCTACCCTCCTCGCACCGCCCCATCACACTCCTTTGCTCCCCCTCCAAAGTCATGGAACGCCTAGTATTACAACTAATTACACCCGACCTACCCCTAGCTCCAACACAACATGGCTTTAGGCCACTGCACTCCACAAACACTCTTCTCACAGACCTTACACAAAGAGCTTTCGACGGCATCAATTCAGCTAGACCACCACACAGATCACTATTAGCCACACTCGACATTAGTAAAGCCTTCGATGCCATCCCCCGCCACAACCTAACAAACAAAATCTACAACACAAACATGCACAACAACACAAAAAGGTGGCTGGCCAACTTCCTAGCAGGCAGATGTGCTCACGTATCTTTTGCCGGTCAGTCATCTAAAATCAGAAACTTTCCAAACGGAGTCCCACAAGGATCCGTCCTATCGCCCGCACTCTTCAATCTGTACATGCACGATATAACTACACCCAATACTCCCCAAATAAACTTAGCCTTCTATGCAGATGACATAACACTTACATGCACACACCATGACCCAAGAAGAGCAACAGATCTCCTTCAACCCTATCTCAACACACTACATGGCTGGTGCACTACAAACAGACTTAATCTAGCCCCAGCCAAATCCACCGCAACCCTGCTCACAAGCTGGACAGGTGAACACGAATACATCCCTCAACTCACCATAAACAACACACCCCTAACACATACACACACACCCAAAATCCTAGGAGTAACATATGATACTCATATGACATTCAAACAGCACACCACAAACATTAAAAAGAAACTGACACCCAGACTTAACGCCCTCAGGTCACTTGCTCACACAAAATTTGGACACAACAAAGAAACTACCACCACAGTATATAAACAATACATAAGATCAGTAATGGAATACGCAAGCCCAGCCTGGGCTTCTAACCTAGCTGAAACACATCATAAGACCTTACAGACTATTCAAAACAAAGCCCTGAAGATCATTACAGGCTGCACAGCTACTGCACCCACAGATCATCTACATCAAGAAACCAAAATCCTCAAAGTCAAAGACCATCTGGACATGAGAGGCACTCAATTCCTGGCAGCAGCCTCCACGAACCAAGACCACCCACTAAACTACATGGGAACACACCCACAGACACCAAGAAATATCAAAACAACACCCAGCACACGGTATCACACACAATTTTTGTCCTCTCTCCCTCCCTGCCCACCCCGAACCAACTTCCAGAAGCACATCCATACTCATATATCTCTCGCCAATCCATCCACTCACTCACAGACAACACGCAGCTGCATGCACGACCTCCCGAAATCCATCCTTCCGAATCCTCCCTCCCTCGCGAGGACAGAGTCCACCTGGCCAGGCTGAGATGCGGACACCATCCAGCTCTCCTGAGCTATCAGAAGAGACTGGATGACTCCGTTGTCGACGCCTGCCCGGGATGTAACACAGCACCCCATACCATTAAACACATCATCGAAGACTGCATTTCACACAACCACTTATGCCAACAACACAACCTACACTCAATGAGAGCTCTGTGGGAAAGCCCGATCGTGGCCATGGCCTTCCTCAGGGACTCGGGGCTGTTCGGCCAGGCAGCTTAGGGAACAACAACAACAACAACAACAACAACAACAGAGGACCAAGTACTGATCCTTGTGGTACCCCACATTTCACTGAACTTCTGGAGGAACAAACACCGTTATAGTATACATATTGTGATCTACAGTATTTACTAAATAGCTCTGTAACCAGTTATAAGCAACTCCTCTAATACCATACGTTTGTAGTTTTTTAAGTAATATAGAATGATTTACTGTATCAAAGGCTTTACTAAAATCCAGAAATACTCCAAGTACAAAGTTTCCTGTATCCAAAGCCCTTAATACTTTATCTATCAATACAGTCGGTGCCAAATCAGTTCCATATCCCTGCCTAAATCCAAATTGATACTTGTAGTATAATTTATGCTTATTTATAAATGACAATAATCTATTATACATAATGCGTTCTAATACTTTTGAAAATACAGATAGGACTGATACTGGACGATAATTGTTAAACATCATAACGTCATTACCTTTATATAGAGGCGTAACCCTTGCAATCTTCAGTTCATCAGGAAATACACCTTCACTTAACCTGGGAACTGCGGGGAGACTCTTAAGAGTTCCCCCGGCGGACTGCGGGGAGACTCTTAAGAGTGAGTGGAAAAAAAAATCAACTTTTGACATCGGGAAAAAAAAAAAAAAAATTGTTGGCCCCTGGGCCATGCAAAATCTCAGTCCTCTACCTCCCCTCCTTCCCCACTGTCCTCCTCTCCTTCAGTTATCACCTATTTTCCCTGTTATTCCCTTATTCTGAGGTATATTTTCGTGCTAACATTAGCGAGTTGCAAGCAGGGTGTTGTCATCACTGATGGCAAGCGAGTGCAAGAGAGAGAGAGAGAGTATCGATCGACTGTGTCTCAGTGGCCTTGGGGGAAATTGGCGGGAAAGCAGCTTGCCTCACCCATACATTATACAACTCGCGGGCTATATCTCCGATTTTGACCATCCAAACGCTGTTTTCACTCGTTTTATTGTTGTTTCAGGTTAATACCTTTATAATCAACCCATAATAGGCGCATATGGATAAGTATTAATGCTATTAACCCGGGAGCTGCGGGGAGACTCTTAAGAGTTCCCCCGGCGCACTGCGGGGAGACTCTTAAGAGTCAGAGAAAAAAAAATCAACTTTTGACATCGAAAAAAAAAATATTTTGTTATTTTTTTTTTTTTTTTTTTTTGGCCCCTGGGCCATGCAAAATCTCAGTCCTCTACCTCCCCTCCTTCCCCACTTTCCTCCTCTCCTTCAGTTATCACCTATTTTCCCTGTTATTCCCTTATTCTGAGGTATATTTTCGTGCTAACATTAGAAATCCGATTGGAGGGTGTGGTCATCACTGATAGCAAGCGAGTGCAAGAGAGAGAGAGAGTATCGATCGACTGTGTCTCAGTGGCCTTGGGGGAAATTGGCGGGAAAGCAGATTGCCTCACCCATACATTATACAACTCGCGGGCTATATCTCCGATTTTGACCATCCAAACGCTGTTTTCACTCGTTTTATTGTTGTTTCAGGTTAATACCTTTATAATCAACCCATAATAGGCGCATATGGATAAGTATTAATGCTATTAATGGCACAATGAATATTTTAGTGACGGAAACACCTCAAATACGTCAGCACAGGGGGACGTTTCCAATTACCCCCATGCGCACTTCAGAGGTTAATGGTACAATTAATATTTTAGTGACGGAAACACCTCAAATACATGCGCACAGGGAGAGGTGTCTAATTACCCCCATGCGCACTTCAGAGGTTAATGATATATTTATTGTGGATGTGAAGGCTTCGCTAAAAACTTAATATGTTTCTGTTATGATGAGAGCATTAATTCCATCCCAACCTGGACTTTTATTAGTTAATGACATGATAATATTCTTAATTTCGTTACAATCAGTAGGCTTTAAAAAAAAATGAGTTAGGAATTATTTTAGGAATTTGACAAATATAAGGAGTTTTAAGGAATATAAGTTTGGAAGTAATGATTTTACTTTATCAAGTGATATAACTGTTGTAGTTGTATAACATGAAATAAATACCGGTATGTAGTGACAGCAGCCATCGTGACCTTGAGAAGGCTTGAGTGAGGGTGAGGCACCTGAATGAGCCAAAGCATCGTGGCACCTTTTTTCATTTTTTTTCAACCTCACAAATCTTTGTAGCGCAATGGATAAATGCACTGATTTTCGGTGTGAGCATCCTAGGTTCGAATCCCTGGACTGCCACATGTATTTGTTGATTTCATTAATTGAGTTTAGGAGTAAAGTCGGTTGGTGGAGGTAACATAATAATATGTATATTCATACATTTACATTGTATTGGAATTTAAGATAAAAGTATGTATACAAAGAACATAAAAAAAACTAAGGAATTATTATGATATCAAAGGAATTATTGAGGTTCGTATTAGGAATTCAGAATTACAGCTGTGGAAGCACTGCAGTTCAGACTAAACAGTGGAGATTGGCTGGTCTATCAGAGTGAGAGTTGAGCATTTAATTCCATACCCATAGCTTACTCTGACTGTTCCTTTCACTTATATATTTTCTAGATCTCAAGTGGCGGCGTCTATTCAGTGGATCGACCTCTCTACTGCCAACCTAGAAGGTTGGCATACTGGGAGCCAAAGCATCACATTTCTCCCTTTGCCCCTCAACTCTCCCTTCATAATTGTTAAGAGGCACAGGGCCCTGGGAGGGGCTTTGGTGTCCCAGGCGTTTCCGCACCCTCCTCAGCCCCTCACCTGTGAGCGGCTTCGGTCAACTGGGCTTTCTTTGTGGTAAAGCTGGGAGGGTTCTGTGGTGGCGCTTGGTTATAACTTTGGCCTTGCTCGGGACCTTGGGGCCTAGAGTTCACGGATGGTAGTACATAGAAATAGAATCGAGTTTACGCAGGAGAGACCTCACTGACTACTCTGGTCTTTGTAAGAGTTTTGAAGCAGATCTTCCAGTGTCTTGGTATGGGGTCTTAAATACTGTGTATAAATATGCCAGTGCATCAACACACGTTATCGAACGAACGTAAGATAGTTGTTTGTAAAGCAACAGATCTTAACTACTCTGACCGGTTTAAGAGTCTTTCAGAACTAAGGGTGATGGGTATATTTTGGCCTTCTCCAAGATATTGCTATCTTGGAAGGACTCCCGTGCTAAGTGCTGTTGTTGGTTAAACGGTTTCTTGCAGAGCTCTAATTTGGTCTATCCCGGATAAAGCGCTTACCCTGGCACCTCTTCTTTATCCACAATAACGCCTCGGTTGGGGTAGAGAAGGATGTTAGCTACGACCAGTGAAGTGTCTAACAAGCAGAGCTGGGCACCACAAACAAAAAGTCAAGTCAGCAAACACAAATCAGCAAACCCAGAACATAACTTCAGCAAACACAAATGTGCAAACCTTGTGAAATTTCTAGTCCTCAAATGCAAATATGCAAACGCAAACCGTTTTTTATTTATTTTAAATTTAAACTACAGAATCAAGGGTAAATCAATAAATTCAAACTCTAAATGTCAATAAATATATATATTTACTTAAATATAATGTTTCCCAACTTCCACGGACCTCAAGGATATACATGCAGGCTTTTAAAGCTTGGAAATTGCTGTAAATTGCCAAAACATTCCAGAACGTCACCCGCATTGAAAGGGTTAATATATATAGCATAGGCCACTTAGTTTGTCCACATGGGCAGTAAAACGTTGGGGCAACTTGTTTATGGGGAGAGTGCTTCAGTAATAATCAGTATTCGCAATTCCGCACCATCAGGAGGTACGCCGTATCACAGAGGTGCAAGGAGGCGATTTATTCGTGGTCCCCCCTTTGGGAATGGCAATAGGCTATATATGCCTAGATAGGTCTACTTTAGATAGATTAAGTAATTTAATAGAAAGTAGCCTAGACCTATTAATTTTAATGCTCAGAATAAAGGCCTAGCTTCAGATCAAAATTGAATAACATTTTATTGTAGGCTAAATTTAGTCTAGGCCTATATGATACTTTCAAAATTAACACTTTCTACTTGACAATAATAAATTGAGTGTGATTATAGGCCTAGGCCTATACATAGAAGTTAGAACATGCAATATTTAGCCTAGGCCTACATGCTTTGAGGCATTTTGATGGAATTAGTGATTATAGCCTAGACCTAAGCTATATATATATAGAAGTTAGAACATGCAATATTTAGCCTACATGCTTTGAGGCATTTTGATGGAATTAGTGACTGATTATAGCCTAGACCTAGGCCTAGGCTATATATTAAAGTTAGAACATGCAATATTTAGCCTACATGCTTTGAGGCATTTTGATGGAATTAGTGATTATAGCCTAGACCTAGGCTATATATATAGAAGTTAGAACATGCAATATTTAGCCTACATGCTTTGAGGCATTTTGATGGAATTAGTGATTGATTGATTATAGCCTAGACCTAGGCTAGCCTATATATATATATATATAGAAGTTAGAAAATGCAATATTATTTAGCCTACATGCTTTGAGGCATTTTGATAGGATAGGGTAGCCTAGGCCTAGCCTAATAAAATTACTTATATTAGTAATTAGCCTATAGGCCTAGCCAGCCGTCCGGCTGGCTCAGTTGATAGCGTGCCTGATTCCCATCTTGAAGGTCTCGCGTTCAATCCCCGCTCAGATTGAAAAGTTTTTCTGGGATATAGCCGGCGGTTACCATCACCCCATGAGCAAGAGGGATGGGTAATGGTCTCTGGTAGACTAAAGAAAGCCAAGCGCTTGTGAATCCTCGAAGGAGGAGATACAGGCGCTATATAAGTAACCAGAAGATTATTATTATTATTATTATATTTAGAAGTTAGAACATGCAATATTTAGCCTACATGCTTTGAGGCATTTTGATGGGTTTAGTGATTATAGACCTAGCCTATATAGAAGTTAGACTTAGCCTAGGCCTACATGCTTTGAGGCATTTTAATGGGATTAGGGTAGCCTAATAACATTAGTTTAGGTTAAAAATTAACAGGCTATCAATCAAATTAACGATAGCCTAACTTTATAATCTTAAATTAGGCTAGATTATAAAGTTATAAAGCCCTTCTCCAGAGACATCTTCTAGGTGGGGCCAGGGGTGGCTTAGGTCCTGGATTTCTGCATGCTCTGCAGCATCACTGTCGGATGATGGTGGTGAACTGCTCCCCATGCTGTTGGCAGCTGCGGTAGGCATGATGGTAGACTCCATGTTCACTTCAATAGGCCGAAAATATAAACAAAGTTGAAGTGCTAGCAGGTTGGAACTCTTGGACTGCTGTGTGTTGTAGGTGTTAGCTCGACGCTTGCTACTAATTAAGTGAACATTGAACAAACGTGAAGAGCCGATGTATAGGCCTAGATTCCAGAACACAGGTAATTGGCTTGGTCACATGACTTTTTTTTGGCTGGAGCTGCAGGAGCGGCCCAGGGCTGGCTGGCGGCTGGAATTTTTATTTTGCGGACTCGAGGTTTGCAACATGGAGGTACTTTCCAGAGCTTCAAACCCGCAAATAGGCAGCCATTTTGGCGCCAACGCTAATTCGCCAACAAAATGACACTTCCGCCATGGCGGAATTGGCTATTTGCGGAAGTGTTGGCTAAAGTGCCCAGCTCTGCTAACAAGGCTTCTTTGTTGATACCCACAACAAGCTAACAAACTAATTGGGGGTCAACAATTAAATATCAATACACCTAATTACGCATTTCCCAAAAAGAAACAATGGGTGGTAACTAATCTTTCAACTGTCTTACATTCAGTAACTAATAAGAACAGTTTTTCCCACTGAGTATCGATCTTAGAAAAGGCTGCTGTGCTCATACCTTTTTTTCACGTCCTGACGGTGGTGTGGTTGTGCGGTAGAAAGGTGCCTGGACGTACGATGTTCATGGTGGTTGTTTCCTTGTGGCTTGGAGATGGGGTGAGGTAACGGTAGTAGTCCCTCTCAGCTTCCATGGTCATGGCGGTAGTGAGGCTGGGAGGTAGCATGGCGCCGGAGGTGCGGTGTTTATGGTGCCTATTCTTGTGTTGTCTTTCCTCTTCTTCTGGACTTTGGGATTGGTTATGGTGATGAAAAAGTTTTTTCCTGGTGTTGGAGGACGTGTCATCTCGATGGTAGCAACCCGGACACATCTTGTTGGGCTGGGGGTTGTTTCCTTGTGGCTTTGAGGTGTGGTGGGCAGAGGAGAAAAAGTGTTTGGTGGTGGTGCTTGTTGGGTGAGCTGCTTTTCCATTATTTCAATTATTTTATACATAATGATGTTGACAGGAAAAATATGGGAATTCGAACACTAAATTATCAACTATCAGACGGAGTGAATAATTTCACCTTCGACCAAGACAAAGGACGTTGTATAATTTTGTAATTAACCTCTGAAGTGCGCATGGGGGTAATTGGAAACGTCCCCCTGTGCTGACGTATTTGAGGTGTTTCCGTCACTAAAATATTCATTGTGCCATTAATAGCATTAATATTTATCCATATGCGCCTATTATGGGTTGATTATAAAGGTATTAACCTGAAACAACAATAAAACGAGTGAAAACAGCGTTTGGATGGTCAAAATCGGAGATATAGCCCGCGAGTTGTATAATGTATGGGTGAGGCAATCTGCTTTCCCGCCAATTTCCCCCAAGGCCACTGAGACACAGTCGATCGATACTCTCTCTCTCTCTCTTGCACTCGCTTGCTATCAGTGATGACCACACCCTCCAATCGGATTTCTAATGTTAGCACGAAAATATACCTCAGAATAAGGGAATAACAGGGAAAATAGGTGATAACTGAAGGAGAGGAGGAAAGTGGGGAAGGAGGGGAGGTAGAGGACTGAGATTTTGCATGGCCCAGGGGCCAAAAAAAAAAATAAAAAAAAAAAAAAAATATAAAATTTTTTTTTTTTTTCGATGTCAAAAGTTGATTTTTATTTTCTCTGACTCTTAACCCGTACAGCCCCAGCGACGCGCCTGACGCGTCGGCGATGTATGTAACGCACAGCCCCAGAGACGCGCCTGGCGCGTCGCCCCAATTGCGCCGACCGTGACCTCAGGTGTAGCCACTCAAGAGGGCTCAGATTTGTATGGGAACTGTGTACGTATCCCACGCACCCGTGCCGATGGTTGAAAACTCTCAAAGTCCACGTGCGTGCGCGCGAGCACGCAATAACCTGGTTTTTTGGGATAATTGCCTTCAATTTTTTACTCTTATAAAATCCGTTTTCGGGGGCTCTGTAGGACCATTTCTTAAGCTTTTTGAGCGGTTTTTCGTGGTTTTTCCTTCATTCCTAACCCATTCGCTATTGTTTCTGGAATAAAACCATTTTTTGAAAACCGGCCGGGTTCTGGTGCGCAAACATTACAAAACTAGCCGGGGCCAGGAGTCTTCCCGCAGTGCGCCGGGGGAACTCTTAAGAGTCTCCCCGCAGCTCCCGGGTTAAATATAAGAAACTGGGCTTAAATGGTATTAGAAATGGTCTCAAAACTGATCTTAAATACTTCACAATTCATTTCAACTTACCTTCAACAGAAGGTTTTTTCTATAAACACAACACAAAAGGAAATTTAGACTTTGAGTTTAGTCAAATATATCCCTTTAGTCTGCCCAAGGCTGGCGCTTGGAAAGGAGTGACGCTGGCACTCTCGGCTCTAGGCTGGGGAGGCTCTGTAGGACTCTGGGGTCAAAGTCATTGTAGCATATCAATAATACCATACACTTATTAAATGAGCTTTTCAATTTACTTACAATTCTAATAAGACTTTCAATGGATAATTGAATTACTTTTATACGATCCATACAACTTTCATGTACCACTGCTAACTATTATGAAATAATGGAAAAGCAGCTTGCCCAACAAGCACCACCACCAAACACTTTTTCTCCTCTGACCACCACACCTCAAAGCCATAAGGAAACAACCCCCAGCCCAACAAGATGTGCCCGAGTTGCTACCATCGAGATGACACGTCCTCCAACACCAGGAAAAAAACTTATTCATCACCATAACCAATCCCAAAGTCCAAAAGAAGAGGAAAAGTGAAGAGGAAAGACAACACAAGAAAAAGCACCATAAACACCATACATCCCGGCGCCAAGCTACCTCCCAGCCTCACTACCGCCATGACCATGGAAGCTGAGAGGGACTACTACCGTTACCTCACCCCATCTCCAAGCCACAAGGAAGCAACCACCATGAACATCCTATGTCCAGGTGCCTTTCTACCGCACAACCACACCGCCGTCAGGACGGGAAAAAAAGGGTATGACCACGGCAGCATTTTCTAAGATCGGTACTCAGTTGGAAAACTGTTCTTATTAGTTACTGGACGTAAGACAGTTGGAATATTGGGCCACCCCTTGCTACTTTTTTTGGGGAATACATAATTAGGTGTATTGATACTTAATTGTCTATCCCCTTATAGTTTTATTTGTTGTTGTGGGTATCGACAAGGAAGCCTTATTAGACACTTCACTGGTCGTAACTAATATCCTTCCATACCCCCAACTGCGGCACTATTGTGGATAAAGAATTGCTGCATTGGCAAGCGCTTTATCCGGGATAGACCAAATTATAGGGCTCTGCGAGAAACCGTTTAACCAACAACGGCACTTAGCACGGGAGTCCTTCTAAGATAGCAATATCTTGGAGAAGGCCAAAATATACCCATCACCCCCAGTTCTGAAAGACTCAGAGTAGTTAAGATCTGTTGCGTTACAAACAACTATCTTACGTTCACTCGATAACGTTTAAGACCCCAAACCTAGACTCTAGAAGTTCTGCATCAAAACTCTTATAAAGACCAGAGTAGTCAGTGAGCTCTCTCCTGCGTTAACTCGATTCTATTTTACCTTTTAATTAGTGGCCCCTCCATCCCTCCATCATTGACAATATGCCTATTATATAATAGCTCTCTTTCAAACTCTTGCGTTAGCCATTTGAAATGACCGCCACAGAGAGGAAGAGGAGCCAACTTCATAAGCGGTCCTGGAGTGGCGGCGTCTACACCGTGGGACCATCTCCCGGAGCTGCCGACCATGGATGGCTGCCGACCCTCCCGGCCGGGGACAAGATCACCGACCAGTGGAGGACAGCCGGTTGCCGACCGTGGGGAGCAGTTTTTGGGAGCCAAACCGTCACAACCATCCCCTGCCCCTTCCCTGGGGGCATGAGTCCTTGGAGCGGCTTCGGTCGCGCCGGGCAACTACCACACTTCTCACACCACACACACACATTACACTGTTTTTTCCTACACTGAGAAATGACTCTTCGGCTGTCATTTCTCGAAGACTCCTTCTAGCCGGAGACATTGAGAGCAACCCAGGACCCACCTACACATACACATGTCCAACTTCCTCAAAACCCATCACTTTGAGTCATCAAACTAAGGGTTCATTTCTCTGCAATTCCTGCGGGAACTGGACCCATTTCACCTGCACTACACTTGCCTTCAAGAAACACTATACAAACACCTGGACCTGTTCTTCATGCCCCTCCCTTCCCAGTCAAATCCCTCCCCTAAAAACCCATTCACCTCCCCTCCACAACCCTCCTATCCCCCATACCATCCACTCCTTCCCCTAACACCCGTCCACCTCTTCTCCCCAACCAACCTAACCTTCCCTTACCATCCACATCCTCAACTTCACACACCTAACCCATTCCTACCCTCATCTCCTGCACACCAATCCCCACCACCACCTCAATCCTCCCCACCCCCACCCCCACCCCATCCTCGTGCAGCAGCATCCAACATACACCGCACACACAACATTAATATTCTCCAACTAAACATTGATGGCATCAACACCAAGAAACACGAACTCTCACACTTTATCATGCAACACAACATACACATTGCCATCATATTAGAAACAAAACTCCACACAACACAAAAAACACCTACATTTCAAGAGTTCACCACCATTCGACAAGACCGGGCCGTCGGCGGTGGCAGTGGCCTCATCACCCTGGTGCACAAAGACATAACATGTAAAGTCACCAGTGAACATACCAAATCCCTCCTCCCCCCAAATGATAACTCAACAGAAATACAATCCATTAAAATACGCACTGGCAACACATCCAACATAACCATCATAAACACATACATCCTCCCCAAACATCCCCCACAGTACCCAACGAATACAGACCACAACTACAACATATCACAAACACCCCACACATCATCCTGGGTGGTGACTTCAACGCCAAGATGTCGGCCTGGTTTGTCGACAACCCCGACACGGACAGAGGGCTGGTCCTACAACACCAATCAGATAACCTTTACATCCTCAACGACATCCATCAACATACCCATACTCCCATCATCTCCAGATATCACTTTTTGCTCCCCAGAACTCGCCCCCACAACATCCTGGAAGGTGGTTAAAACCTTAGGCTCCGACCACCTTCCAATCATTATCACCACCAAAACCAGACTCAGCCCAGCTAGCCACAGACACACTTACACTTTCACAAATGAGACAGAACAACACTTTGAAACCCTAAACAGCGCACCCACAACATCTTGGAAGGTGGTTAAAACCTTAGGCTCCGACCACCTTCCAATCAACAATGCTGTCCACACATTCAACACAACTTTCCAAAACGCTGACAAGAAACACATTCCAAGAGCTTACAGAAAAAGACACAACCCAAACTTCTCAACAGAAATTCTAAACCTCATCAGAAAATGCGACACACTGAAACACTCCCCAGCACCCCACACACAAGACATCACACAACAAATTCAAGGACTCAACACCCAGATCAACAACAAAATACAAGAACAACAAACACTAAACAGCATCTCATTTTCCAACAGCAACACAACACAATCACATGCTGCAATCACAACAACAGACTCTACTCCTTCATGTAAACAACAAGCAAACACTCTCATTAATCACTTCTCTCATTTCAGCCACCTAAAACACCATAAAGACGACCGACGTGTCATCCGACGCAAGAGACAATTCCCCACAGACCCTGACTATACACCCTTCACTAACTACCAGACAAAGCACATCATCAACAATCTCAAGCACTCACCCGCCTGTGGCCTAGACAACATAAGCAACATACACCTCAGACACCTGGGACCACAAGGCATACAAGCACTCACTAACATATCAAACTACAGTTATTCACACAACACAATACCAGACATCCGGAAGCATGGTATCATCATCACTTTCCCAAAACCCAACAAAGACCCCACGCTACCCTCCTCACACCGCCCTATCACACTCTACTTCACCCCCTCCAAAGTCATAGAACACCTTGTACTACAACTACAACTACAACTACACACACCTTACCCCTAGCTCCAACACAACATGGCTTCAGGCCACTGTACTCCACAAACACTCTTCTTACAGGCCTTACACAAAGAGCTTTTGACGGCATCAACTCAGCCAGACCACACAGATCACTACTTGCCACACTCGACATTAGTAAAACCTTCGATGCCATCCCCCACCACAACCTAACAAAACAAATTTACAACACAAACATGCACAACAACACAAAAAGGTGGCTGGCCAACTTCCTAGCAGGCAGATGTGCACACGTATCTTTTGCCGGTCAGTCATCTAGCATCAGAAATTTCCCAAACGGAGTCCCGCAATGATCCGTCCTGTCGCCCGCACTCTTTAATCTGTACATGCATGATATAAATACACCCAATACACCCCAAATAAACATAGCCTCCTATGCAGACGACATAACATTCACATGCACACACCAAGACCCAGGCACAGCAACAGATCTCCTTCAACCCTATCTCAACACATTACATGACTGGTGCACTACAAACAGACTTAATTTAGCCCCAGCCAAATCCACTGCAACCCTCCTCACAAGCTGGACAAGAGATCACACATACTCCCCGCAACTCACCATAAACAACATACCCTAACACACACACACTCACTCAAAATCCTAGGAGTAACATATGATACACAAATGATGTTCAAACAGCACACCACAAACATTAAAAAGAAACTGACACCCAGACTTAATGCTCTCAGGTCACTTGCCCACACAAAATTTGGACACAACAAAGAAACCACCACCACAGTTTACAAACAATACATAAGATCAGTAATGGAGTACGCAAGCCTGGCCTGGGCTTCTAACCTAGCTGAAACACATCATAAAACCTTACAGACTATTCAAAATAAAGCCCTAAAAATCATCACAGGCTGCACAGCTACTTCACCTACAGATCACCTACATCAAGAAACCAAAGTCCTCAAAGTCAAAGACCATCTGGACATGAGAGGCACTCAATTCCTGGCAGCAGCCTTCACGAACCAACACCACCCACTACACTGCATGGCAACACATCCACAGACACCAAGAAATGTTAAAACAACACCCAGCACACGCTATCACACACAAATACTATCTTCTCTCCCTCCCTGCCCACCCCAAACCAGCTTCCAGAAGCACATCCATACTCATATCTCTCGCCATTCCATCCACTCACTCATAAACAACACGCAGCTGCAGGCACGACCTCCCGAAATCCATCCTTCTGAATCCTCCCTTCCTCGCGAGGACAGACTCCACCTGGCCAGGCTGAGATGCGGAAGAGACTGGATGACTCCGTCGTCGACTCCTGCCCAAGTTGTAACACAGCACCTCATACTATTAACCCGTACAGCCCCGGCCGGTTTTATTATTTTTGTGCACCAGAACCCGGGCAATTTTCAATTTTTTTTTTTTTTTTATAAATATATCAGAATGTGTTAGAAAATAATGATAGACATGAAGAAATGTGAAAAAAGTACTTACCTAGGCCATTTGGGGGTCCTGGGAGGTAGTGGGGGTCCCCAGCCTCAGAGGAGCCTTAGCGCCATTTCAAATCTCCCGCGCCAGCAGCCAGTTGCCAGCCGCCAGGCAGCATGACTTATTTCGCACCTCTCGGACATAAAGTGCGCTTCAGAGTTCATAGAATGTCTTTGTATATCACATAATGTAAATATAACTGAAGTTGTAGTGTGATAAGTGTCTTCATTCAAGTATTACAAGTGCGCACGAGTGTTAGCGTCCCCGTTGCCATGGTGATGGCGGCCATCTTGGGCGGCCATCTTTGCTCAGGACAATAACAAAACGCACGTACGAACACACGGCCATACAGCGGAGCGAGTGACCCACATTCCACAGCACCCTCCCTCTTTCTTTCTCTGTCTGGCTGTCACTTTCACTCAAGGTCACTCTGTGTCTCCTTTTCATTGAATTATTTGTACTTGTTCATTGTTTTACCTAAGATTATGAGGTGTATACATTGTTTTACGCACTTATTGTCTCTTATTCTTATAATTAATTGCACACACTATTTTCAGCTTAGAATTTACTTAGTGTTTTATATTGTTCGGTACTTTGCACTTGTAAATTATATATATATACACACTGTTTTATATTCACTTTTTGCGTCTTTTATATACACTGTTAGTATTACATTATAGCGTCTTTTATCGCAGTCTTTGAACACTTTGAACACTTAGAAGTGCTCGAGGGTGTGATACTCCCTGAAGCAGGTGGGAAAACACAGTCCCACATCACATTCTTCACACATCGTCCGGGTGTCTTGCCGTTTTGTGTGCGTCTGCCTGTGTTGCGACACACATGACACCGTCTGCGTGGGTTGGGTTTTACTTCGTTGGGCGGGACAAAATCGCAAAAGTGGCGTTGTGTCAGTCTGGCGGGGCCTTCTGGTGCTTGAAAACGAGCTGCGGGACGTTGCTGGCGTGGACCCTCCCTGAAGAAGAACAGAAGCTCCCGTGCAAGTTCGATGCAGTACGACTCCATCGTCTCAACTTCACCTGTTATTTCATGATATTGGATGTGGCAGTTGTAGAGGGTGAGGTCGAGTAGGTGGAAAAATAGTTTTTTATACCACCTCATCGTCTTCCTGGCACACTCGACCGACGATATGACAGAGTCTGACTTGTCAACCAGCCGCATGTTGATGTTGTAGTCAATGATTGCAACAGGTTTTTTGACCGCCTCACCTGTGGCTCTATCACGGCGTTTGGTGTCCTCTAAGCGGGGCAGGTGGATACTGGTGAGGATATTGACGTCACGATTGTCCATCCACGAGAGCATCAAGATATTATTTGCCTGGAGGTGGATGATGGAGCCCTTCTCCCGCCTTTCGGGTAGCTCTGGCATGTATACACGATTCCTCCTGACGGTGCCACAGACGCCAGTGTTTCTGCTATACAGGAATTTGGCAAGGGAAGGGCTGGTGTACCAGTTGTCGAGGTACAAGATGTGTCCCCTGTCCAAATATCCGTGCCACATGGTGATGACAACGGCCCCAGATATCCCATATGTCCTCTCCTCCACCAGTTCAGTGACCTTGCCCATGTAAAGGATGATGTCCTGGATGTAGACGGACTTGCAATCGCACATCACGAAAAGTTTCAGGCCATAACGGTGACGCTTGCTGGGGATGTACTGTCGGATGCTAATATTCCCCCTCCATAGCACCAGACTCTCATCAATGATTAGTTTTTGGTAAGGTTTGAAGGAGGCTGCAAACTTTGTTTTGAGGTATTCAAATATAGGTCTTATCCTCTCCATCGGGTCTTTGGTATTCCTGGGGCGTTCCTGGTTCCTGGTGTGGCTTGCCAGGCTATCAATAAAGTGCAGGTTTCCCATGATTGCCGTGAATCTATTCCTGCTCATGACTTTCCCAAAGAAGGGGGTTGCGATGAGGGGATCACATGACCAGTACTTCCTGAGAGACGTCTTCTTGGTGACCCCCATCAGGATGACCAGTGCCAGGAATGCGTAGAACTCATCGGAAGACAAATCCACCCATGAGAGACGTGCCGAGTTCCTCTTCTGCTCCTTCCCTGCCATAAAATAATAGTTGTACCAGTTCGTCTGGTCAACAATCAAGCCGACAAGGTTGGCAGTGAAGAACTGCAGAAAAACACCCAGTCTTGTGGTGTCAGGTCCACGATTGGGCATGGTAGGGCCGGCCTCAGCTGCCCCCAAAAAGTGGTATTGTCCTGGTAGATAGTTTTCCCCATCCACCCAATCCCACCTATCAGCGCCTTCGTCGTCGCTAGATGGGGCATCGGGCTCATCAGGGTCATTGTCAGGGGCACCGGGGCGGGTTGGGCGGGTGCGGGTGGAGCGTGGGCGGCGTGGGCGAGAGGTGGACCTGGGTCTGGAGCTAGACCTCGAACTTGATCGAGAGCTAGATCTAGAGCTCGATTCGTTGCTGGGGCGTCTTATTTGTTTGACCTTCTGCATTCGGCCGCGGGTGGCACGCCCGCGAGATATGACACGCCCACGTCGTTTGCTTGCAGGGCGTTGGGGCAGATCGGGGCGTTGTGGAGAGGCTGGTGATAATGCAGTGGCGCAGGAGGGGCCTGGTTCAGGTGAGGGAGACATTCGTGGGGGGTGTACGGGATGGAGCCTGAAGGTGATAGTGGGGGGGAAGAATGGCGAGGCGGAGAGTCTGGTAGTAGTGGTGGTGGTGGTGATGGTGGTGGTGACTCATCCCCCCCCTCGTGCTCTGGGTCAGGAGGGAAGAGGGAGCGTTTTGGGTCACGTGACCGCCTTTGTCTCGCACCACGTTGTCCCATTTCTCCATCACCAGGTTGTTCGTCACTAGGTTTGTGACGACCATAGAACCTCCCCGGGGTATTTTGTTAGAGTGGGGAGATTATGGGAAGTGGGGGAGAAGGCAGGCGGGGTTGTGGGGGTACCTCCTCTTCACTCCCAGACTCGCCCCTTCTTCTCTTCAATCCCTTTCGTTCTTCCCCAGGTACACGCACGTAATTTTGAGGGTCAGCAGGTTCATCTGCAACAACAACCTCTTCCCCACTTTCTGAGGATTCAGTGGGTCTTGGGGAAGTGGGCGGCGGGGAGGTGCACTTGCCCCTTGCTGTCTTTGTGACGGCCTACGCCGCCTGACAGGAATCTGAGCAAGCTCTTCCTCTAGCTCTCTTATTTCTGCTTGGGAGGGGGCATACTCGTCTCCAGACTCGTCCAATGCCGAGTCAGTGTCACTATCAGGGCTGTCAGTGTCGTACAGTATATCCATGACCTCCTCTGTACTGCAGGGGCGGGTAAGGCGGGCATTATAACGACGAGACATGGTGTTTCACTCGAGAGGGTGCGCGGTAAACTGACCATGAGGTGTGAGAAGGCGGGTGCCCTCTCCCGTCCCCGCGCGCGCACGCGTTTGGACAAAACGTTTTGGAAGTAGTCCGCCGGATCCCAAAGTAGTTCCCATATAAATCTAGAGCCATTCTGAGACTTACGACTGGAGCTATAAGGGTGACGCGTTAGGCGCGTCTCTGGGGCTGTGCGTTACATACATAGCCGACGCGTCAGACGCGTCGCTGGGGCTCCACGGGTTAAACACAGCATAGAAGACTGCACTTCACACAACCACTTACGCCAACAACATAATCTACACTCCTTGAGAGCTCTGTGGGAAAGCCCGACCGTGGCCATTGCCTTCCTTAGGGACTCGGGGCTGTTCGGCCAGGCAGCTTAGGGGACAACAACAACAATAACAACTTCATAAGCGTACGCTCATTCTCTTATGGAATCGTCTCTATGATTGGGTACTCACTACGAAAAAACTTCATAAATAATGAAATTTAAAATTTAACTCGAGAATTGCTATAATTTAGCTTCCCAACTTTGTGGATGTCTTCCCGTGGATTCTTATTCGAGACGCTGAAACGCTCCGCATCATACTTCCTTCTCTCTGTGGTCATGCGGTGTAGACGTGTTCTCCCGTCCGTCGCTTCATTCTGCATTCTTTCGTCTATTAGTGAGTCATTTGCTCATTTGTATTTATCTGAGATGTTTTAGAATAGGTTTAGACTAGCTAGGACGGGCGTCCACATTGGCACGTCCACAGGAGTGTGTTGAAATAGGGTACCAGTGTTAAGCGACCATGCGGCCTCTTTGGGCTCGCTCGCTTTGTGTTTGTTTTTGTTTTCTACGGTCAGCTTTGCCTTTTAGTTATTTAGGAGGCTGTGTGATCTGCAGGGCTAGGTTACTTTGTGCATTCTTATGATGGGGTAACCTGTGTTGTTACTGATGCAGAAGCTCTAATCTAAGAGTTGTCCCACGTGGTGGGGAACTTTCTAGAGTCCGATTCTGCCTCCTTCCCCTCTGGCCTAGGGCGACGGTGGCTGGTTGGTTGCTGTTCATCGCTGGAGGTAAGGGTTACGTGTGGTGTCGTACTACTTGCCCTAAGCCTCGTGGCTAGCCTCATAGTATGGGTATGTGTCTATGGCTAGGAGGTATTATTATTATATTATTATACATAGCCTTAAGATGTGTGCTTCTTTATCATGTGGTGCGATTATTATAGGTTTGAGTCCCGGAGGGAAGAATGAAAACCTAATATTTAGTAGTGGCCCCCGAAATCATTGACGATATGCCTTTTACATAATAGAGCCCTTTCAAGCCCTTGCGTTAGCTGTTTGAAACAACCGCCGCAGGGAGAGAGAGAGGGACCACATCGTAAGGGTACGCTTATTCTCTTACGGAATCGCCATTATGATTGGGTACTCACTACGAAAAAACTTCGTAAAAAATAAAATAAAATAAAATATTAGAAATACTATAAACCAAGCTTCCCAGAACTTGTGGATGTTTTCCGGTGCGAAGTATCCTCCGTGAGACGCTGCTCCGTGAAGCCTCATCCCGTCTTCAATGATATATCAAGATTCACTTAAAACATCAATGAATGGGAAGGGGATGGAAGGGAGAGCCCTCTTCGTCAATGATTTCGGGGCCACTACTAAATATTAGGTTTTCATTCTTCCCTCCGGGACTCAAACCTATAATTTATTAGTGGCCCCTCCATCATTGACGATATGCCTGATATCACAAGTCTGGAGGGGGACATTCGTGACAATATCACACCACTAACAAATCAATCATAGGTTGATAAACAACATCCAATATAGCAATCTAATCGTTATTTTGTACATACAATATATTGAAAAATGGAAAAGGAAATGCAGGTAGCGTACTTTGAAGAAGACCTGCATGTACATAACCCTGCAGGTCCATGTAACAATTGATCAGAAATGTGTTCCACATTCTAAATCAAAACTTAAGCTTATGAATAACAATTTTATACAAAATTGTGATCCTAACTTATGACTCATAGTCTGTGAGTAATGGCATGTACCTGCATAACTCAAAACATTTGGTTATGTATAACCTTATTATAGGTTTGATTCCCGAAGGGAAGTAGAGAAAACCTAATATTTAGTAGGGCCCCTTCATCATTGACGACTTCGCCTATTAATATAATAGTCTCCATTCAACATCCCGCACCAGCATTTTGAATAGCCCGCGCGGAAGTTAACCTGGAGTACTCGTCATAAGTGCACGCTTAATTCCCTTATGGTATCGTCATTTTGATCGGGTACCCAACAGAAAAAAAAAATCCGTAAAATATAAAAAAGAAAAAATAACTTAATATCTGTTATCATATGACTTGCCATATGCGTGGATTTCTCATGTTTCGCTTCCCCAACACCAGGCCCTCTAGCGGCCATCGTCTTCCTTCACTGATATACCAAGAATAAACTATAGAAATCAACGAATGGGAAGTGGGATGGTCAGGAGGGACAGTGTCGTCAATGATTACGGGGCCCTACTAAATATTAGGTTTTCTCTACTTCCCTTCGGGAATCAAACCTATAATTTAATAGGGCCCCTTCATCATTGACGACTTCGTCTGATTAGCAAGACTGGAGGCGGGACATTCGTAAAATATCCTAACCTTAGGGACGAAGAATCCAAATAAAAAAATTAAGTTTTATTGTATGCAAACAATATATAAAAAGTATAAAAGATTTGCAAGCAGTGCGTGACATTAAGAAACTGCTTGCTCATGGTCAGATCTTTACATTAGATCGTATGCATGATAAAGTGAGACACACATGTGTTCCCGAGAACTGTAACTCTGCAGTAGTTATTCGTTCCATTCTTAAAATTATTTGTACATTAAATATATTTGTACAATTTTGTAAAAAACATACATAGTTGCAACTATGCGAGATATCTTCTTAGAATTAACAAAATTAATATTGGACTGTAGAACCCATCCTATCACAGCTCGTGATTCATCACTATCTTCAGGGGCACAGAGGGGATATGGACTATTCCGCACCCCCCCCCCCCTTTTTAACAACAAAACTTAACCTAATAGAACATTTCCTACTGTACCCGTTGACGTAAAGCTACACAGGTACGCTTTGGTTTATCTAGAGCGACGGACAGGTAGCGTGTTAGGAACGTATAATTGGAAGCCCATAATTGAGTATTAGCAATGTCTTCTACTGAGAAATTTTGTAGAAATCTGAGAGAGACTGCCCATTTCCTGATATCGTGAGCCCTGCCTATCACGCCGGGATTACTTTCCCTAATAACGTCTACAAGCAAGGAAGCTAACTTTCGTTTTGTAACACGCTTACCTGTCCGGTTGACCCATAAAGCACCTGGTTGGCGAGGCTGCACAGCCCTCAAAAACATTGTGAGTGCTTGCACAGGACATAAAAGGTGATGAGTGAGGCCCCTCTTTAAAGCCGGGACGGAAAATCCAGAAAATACATGTTCAGAATGTTCGTTCTTAGCTATAAATGTGGGAGACGGCGCGATTTGCACATGATCGTGCAGTCTCCCAAACCTAAGGCAATTAGGTTCGTTGCTCATCGACGCTAGCTCAGACACCCTCTTTCCGGTGGCTAGAGCCATGAGGAAAATAGCCTTTTTCAAAAGTGAATCAAAATCCGGTGCATTATATTATTTGCGCAATTGAAGTACTGATAAGGCTTTGTCAAGTGACCAAGTGGGCATGAGCTGATGGGGCGGTGGACGTAGCTTGAAACACGCCCTCATAAACCCTTTCTCCTCCGCCTGCAGTATGGAAAGGCCAGTGAGATAAAAAAATGGGGGTTCTGATGGCAGACAAATTAATTTTAAAGTGGTTACTGAAAAATGTTTTTGTTCGAATAGATAGTCTAAATATTTGAAAATTAAAGCCCCTGAGGCAGTAGTTTGCCCGGACTCTACAATCCAGGTTGTGAAGGTTTTCCAATGGGATTGATATTGTCTCCTGGTAGACATAGTGTACTGGTTCATTAATTTATTAGTGACACTTTCCCCAAATTGAGCTAACCATTTGGCATGGTAAATATCCATAAGGCAAAACTGAGCGAGGTCCGAAGATTGCCAATTGTTTCCAAGTGGAAAGCAGAGACCTGGAGGGACACCGGGGTCCTGCACCACTGTTGCAATTGGTGGTACCATACCTGGGCTGGCCATAGCGGCGCGATCATCGTGACTCGGCCCCGGTAACCCCTCAGCTTGTGAATTACTTTGCACATTAGCACAGAATCTGGTGGAGGAAACAGATAGATTGAGGTCCACCTGTTCTAATCTACCAACAATGCATCGGGACCCCCGCCGGGGTTACCCCTTGACGAGAGATGGATGCAGTGGATGCAAACAGGTCCACTTGTGGACGGTGCGGCTTCGCAATCAGTTTGTCGAAGATAGCCTGTTTGATTGTCTATTCTACTAGAGTGCTCCGCCGGCGAGAGAGAGCGTCTGCCAAGACGTTCGCCATGCCGGGGAAATATGTTGCATGCAGGAAAATGCCTAGCGATTCGGCTAGGGTAAAAATCCGTTCGGAAACCTTCAGCAACTCTCGCGACCTCACTGAGCATTGTTTCTGAATATAATAAACTGCAGTTTGGTTGTCCATATGGAACGCTATTGATTTGTTTTGCAAAGTCATGCCGTGAGTTTGGAGAAAAAAGAGAGGGACTAAAAGCTCTTGCTTGTTGATATGTGACTGACTGTCCTCTGACCATGTGCCTTGACCTTGATGGCCCAGGTTGGACTGATAGCCCCAGCCTAGTGCCCCTGAGGCGTCTGTGTCTACCCATGCCGTAAGAGGGGGAGAAACCCATGTCGTGATAGAGTGGAGGACTTCTCGCTTGGTCCAGACCGAGAGTAAGCTGTGGATTAATGGAGGAATTGGCCATAATTTCTTCTCCGGCGAGAGAGGGAAAACTTTGTTGCCTTCCAAGATTAATCGTTTGACTTTCAACCGGCCCAACTTCACAGTTAATTGTATCCAGTTGAGAGAGCCGACTAGGGAATCCCACGTTTTCCTGGTCGTATCCAGACTGTGGAGAAAACGGAACAGTTTCTTGCGGAATCTGTTCCGGTTGTCCACACTCTGAGTAAGAGTCAGATTGGCAGTGTCCCAGACCAGCACTATCCACTGAATAGTCCTCGTGGGGACAAGGCGAGACTTGGCCAAGTTCACCTTGAACCCTAGGGTTTGTACATGAGCTAACACTTGGTTTACATGATCTTGACATAATTCCATAGAGTTTGCCACTACTAGCCAGTCGTCTAGATACCAAAACACCTGTATACATTGGACTAACAGGGGTAAAAGAGCTTGCCGGACGAGTTTTGTGAAAATTCTCGGTGCCAGGTTCAAACCAAAAAGGCATTCTTTGGAAGACATAAGTCTCTTGCCTGACCCTCAGAGCGAGGAATTTTTGGAACCGTTTGTTTATAGGGACATGCCAATAGGCATCTTTGAGATCGATCGAGCACATCCAACCCTGCAGCGGAAGCGCGAGTCTGAGTTGCTGAACTGTAAGCATCCTGAAGGGTGAATTCTCTATAAATGTTTTCAGTTGCAAGAGATCTAGAACTGGTCGCATCTGCACACTGTCCCTTTTTGGTACTAAGAAGAGTCTTGAAGTGAATACTGGGTGATTGGCATTGACCGGGATAAGGACCTGTTTGGTAATCATTTCCTGAAGTAGAGTCTCTTCCTCCTGAGACACATTAGTGTATTCCCGCGGCTGACGCAGTCGAGGCTGCCGGAGCCACCGTCAGGTGATTCCTTTGCTCACTACTTTCCTGGCCCAAGTTTCTTGGGCCAGGCCGAGCGGAATGAACGGAACGAACCCAGGTGCAACCGAGGTCCGACCTTCAAGGTAACTCTCAAATCCTGTGTCCTTAAGCACGGTATTGGGATGCTGAGAGGCTGGGTGGCTAGTTTTTTGGAGGGGGAGGTGGGTTGGCATCTGACAATTGGCTAGATTTGGCTGATGATTGGCCCTGATTACCTTTCTGAGGGGCCTTACCTTTATACCCAGAATGTTTACCTTGTTTGGACTTGTACAGATTACCTCCCTGCTGCGGAGGGAGTCTGGGATCCCTTGGTGACTGTTTAGCTTGTGGCTGGTATGGCTTGTTGCCACCCTTTGATTTATGAAAGGGCTTCTTAGCAGGGTCCTTCCGAGCTTGGGAGGTAACCTGCTTCCAACCATTAACCATATTAAACACTAGACTCCATGTTTCTGAGTTAAGGAGGGTGGCAGTAAGTACCGGCGAGAGAGTTACCCGGCGACCTATGTCACCGGCAACTTCCTAACCAGATGGACTCTCAGATCTTGGCGGGCTCGAACCGCCTCCATAATTGCAATTCTGATGTCTCCTAAGGACTGAATGGAATTTTGTAGCAAAAGTCTCCTAGACAATTCAGTAGCTTTCCTAATTTGGGGGTCAGCTATGGCTGAAATAATACGTGAAAGGGAGGCGGCGATCCGGTGACTAATCAAGTACTGAGAGAACATTCGGTAAGCCTTATTTCTTAACTTGAAGTCCCTGTCAAGGTGAGCAGCTGGAGAAGTAGAGAAAGGTTCGTCAAGGGAGTGCAAGGAAACTTTGGACGCCGCAAGAAAGGTAAGTAAATCTGAGGACACTCCTTCTGCTTTGGCTACTGGCAAAGAAAAGTAAGCATGATTTTCTTGGGGAACCTGATGTGAAGACTTAGAAGTAATTGTAGCAGAAAAAACCTGAGTTTCTATCTCCCAATCTACCCAGGGGCCTAACCCCACCGGCCCCATCTGCAGGACTGGTGTATGCATCTGGTCTAGGACCGGAGTTGTAGCCGAGTCCGGCGTGAGGGCATTCAAAGCTTTGACATCGTTGATGCCATCAGCTTTTGACCAATCCGCAACAGTCGTGCAGACGCGGTGGGAGGGATCGCCGCGGCAGCCGTATACACAAAATAATCCGGGTTGTACGAACTCGGTACAGCCTTAATTGATACATCCATCACTCTCCCTACCTCATCTTTTGCCCTAAATGTCCTGGTCTTATTGATTTCAATATACCACCCGCCGGGTACGGAAGTTCCCCTGACACAGAAGGCTGAGCTAATTGAGGGTTCACTGGAGTCGCAGGGATCCAGGAACAATCCGGGCCATAGAGGAGGGGCAAGGGGCCCTTCTTCAGAGGTGCCCTATCTAAAGGAGGGGAAGGAATATCTGCAATAACCCTCAAAGAGGAGGTAGCCAGCGTCGCCGGCACTGTAGTGCCTGGAGCCGCAGCCACCACCGGGGTAGGACATGATGTAAGAAAACCCTGGGAAACTAGGGGTCTGACTAGAGAAGTACTAGGGGTCACAACTGGTTGAGAAACCGGGGGCTCCGAAGAGGCAGGGAGTTGATAATGTTGCATAACCTTGTGCAATAAATCACTTATCTGATCTGAAGTCACACACTTACTGTAGGAGTCCCTGGATGAGTGGGAACTTGCTTCAGAATCTTCTCCTGTGAGTGACTGGGGAGCCGGAGAGAACCCAACCCCCTCCGGCTCTCCACTCAGCTCAGAATTTTCCTGTTCTATCACTATTTTATTATCCGCCGGGGGCCATGCTAAATCTGGAACCGATGATGGCAACATGTCTATGCTACCTTCCTCAGTTCTTGCGTGATTGACGTTAAAAAGAGGTTGAGAAGGTTCAGATTGACGCCAGTAACCCCCTGCCACAAGGGGCTGAGAGTCTGGAATCACTTGAGAATGCAATTGTGACCCCGACGGATATCCCCTGTACTGGTCGGCCAGAACCCTACATGGGCCTGCCGACCTAACGCTACGAGGTACATAATTCAGTTTAGGTATGGCAAAGGCAACATTAGGAGACACACTCAAGGATTGTTCATGACTAGGTGTGGATTCCAGTACATCAGACCCCACTTCTGAGTCCCCAGATTCCTGTTGAGGCGTGTCAGAGGTAGGGGTAGGGGGCAGTTGCTGTGGGGTGTCCCTCCGGCTGCCGCTGCTTGCCTGACTCGTTGCTTCCCCAGAGTCCTCTCTCCGGCGTTTGGTAGATCAGGAAGACTCTGTGGAAGAGTGTCTAGACTGTTTGCGGGAGGATCTAGATCTTGACCTCGACTTCCGCCTCGGAGAGGGTGATCGTCTCCTCTTGGCACGGTCGGAGGGGGGAACCTCGGTGACCTCACTCTCACTGCTACTACTCACTACCTCTTTGCTGAGGGCTTTCGACTTGACTTTGGGTCTGACAGATTTAGAGGAACCGGGTTTCACAAGGAGTGACTTTATAATAAGTTGTTCCCATAGTACTTCATCATCACAGTGAAGTGCCTTATGGGCCGTGTCTTTGGCATAAGAATTAAATATACTCTTAATTTCTTGTAAGGCCGCTAGGCACGATAAACCTTTGTTAGTAACTAACGCGGTTTTCAAATCAGAACAAATTGAACAGTGTTTAGATAACCACAAGCCTCGGGAACGATCCAAGCACTTGACGCACTTAATGCAAAGTTTGTGAGCAAAAATTGGCAATAGAGAGCAGGTAGGAGTAATGCATAGTTCAAACCTCATCATGGTGCCAATAAGGCCCCCCCCCCCCCCCCGCCGGGATCAGCCGTTCAACCTCCGCCGGAGTAGCAGTCAGCAGCCTGGAAAATAAAATCTCCAGGAATCAATGCTCATAAGGATAACCTGCGAGGTGTTATACATTCTAACTCGTGTCCGCCGGAAAATTAGCTATAGTGCACCACTACTCTAACCTTCCGCTGGACTCGTCTAAGCTGGGTTTAACTACTAACCTGTGACAAGTGTCCCAGGTCCCTTGACCTTTAGTGTCTGATCATTAATGAAAAAAATTCAAAACTAATCTTATCACTCTTGTACACTCGACTTGTGGTGCCGCAGGAAGAGAAAATCTAATCGTGTAACTGGGTCAGTTAGGGCGAGTTACTCGGCGGGCCGAGTTTGCAGCCCCCTTAGGAATGCAGTTCCGCCGGGAGAATGTGGTTCAGCCAAACCACGCCTGGACCTTTTGATTGTTCCTACCCGTTTATAAGATGGATAACTCGGGCCCACCGCACGTGGCCGCCGGAAAAAACAAAAACTCGGGAGAATAGAGTTGGCACAGCTCCAATAACCTGAGTCCCACACATAACACATCATAAAGAATATATAGGGACGTCTCCCTTACCCCAAAACATGCCAACACGCATGTAAAAAACACTAGGGGCATACATAGGCATATAATCAAAATACAGAAAATTTAGCATCCTAAATTACCTGAAGCCTACGCCGGAGACCCCTACTAAAGGCTGACCACGAGGTACGACTAACATCACCGGCAGACGACGCTCCGAAGACCCAGCACAGCGCCCAGATAAGGGAGGCCCACCCAAGGGGCCCAAAGCAAAACACGAACCCTGGAAGGCGGAGCACCACGTGCAGACACCCTTAAACCAGAGCATTTGCTGATATATAATAATCTGACATGTACTTTCCTCAATATTGACAGTCTATATCATGCCTTGTAAAGTGGTAGCCTTCTAGCTAAGTTGTTGTTGTTGTTGTTGTTCCCCAGGCTGTCTGGCCGAACAGCCCCAAGGTCTCGAGCAAGGCCAAGGCCATAAACGAGCGCCCCCACAAAATCCTCCCTGCTTACCACTAACAAAGCCCGGGTGACCGAAGCCACTCCAAGGCAGGGAGCTGAGGAAGGTGCGGAAATGCCCGGGAAACCAAAGCTCCACCCAAGGCCCTGTGCCCCTCAGCAATTATGAAGGGAAAGTTGAGGGGTAAGGGAAAAATGTGACACTTTGGCTCCCAATCTGCCAACTTCTAGGTTGGCAGTAGGGAGGTCAATCCACGGAAAAGACGCCGCCACTTGAGATCTAGAAGATATATAAGTAAAAGGAACAGTCAGAGTAAGCTATGGGTATGGCAGAGATCGCTCAGTTCTCACTCGGATAGACCAGCCCATCACCACATGACTAGAACCCAATCCTCTCAGCATCAGCTAGGAAAGGCCCTAGAAAGCCGCCTTTGGCGGGGGGATAGCTCCCCTATTTCAACTCCTTTCGGGGTTGGGCACCCGCCAGCTAAGTAATCATAAAAGCTAAAGGCGTATCACAACAAACAAAAACAAACGCAGTATGACCCGATCCTGGACCCGTAAACGCCTGTTACAAAAGTACCCTATTTTAACACACACTTCCTGCGGACTTACCAATCTGGCAGCCGTGCTAGCTAATCTAAACCTTGTTACTACAACACAGATGTATACAAATGAGTAAGGACTCACTAGAAGCTCTGGAACGTCGAATGAAGCGGAGCACGGCGCAAGCCTTGTTTACAGTGTGGCCGCGGAAGTTGGAAGGAAGACGATGGCCGCTAGAGGGCCTGGTGTTGGGGAAGCGAAACATGAGAAATCCACGCATATGGCAAGTCATATGATAACAGATATTAAGTTATTTTTTCTTTTTTATATTTTACGGAGTTTATTTCTGTAGGGTACCCGATCAAAATGACGATCCCATAAGGGAATTAAGCGTGCACTTATGACGAGTACTCCAGGTTAACTTCCGCGCGGGCTATTCAAAATGCTGGCGCGGGATGTTGAATGGCGACTATTATACTAATAGGCGAAGTCGGCAATGATGAAGGGGCCCTATTAAATAAAATATTTAAGACTGCATGCAACTTTGTAGTCATTAATAAAACTTTGTATATGAATATCCATTCATATACCAATTAAACTAACTTTTGACTTTTGATAAGTCCTAGAGTAGAGTCAAGTACCTGCATATCCCAAAATATTCGGTACGTATCAAAATACATGAATAATTAAGATTCCTGATCCCTTGCCATAGGCTAAGGAACTTATGATAACTGCAGATCATCTGAAGTATATGTCTATGTATCCAAAATACAATAAACGAAAAATCATCTCACTGGACTGTACATTCAGTCCTGAAAATTAATCCGAAAATAAAATGTTCACTTTGCTCGTGCACGTTGCTCGTGCATTTACAACCTGTCCGACGGGGCTGAGGGTCTTGGTTTTCCAGTACCACCCCCCCCTTTCTATGACTCGTAACGGTAACCTTAATTCTAAAAGCACCATACCATCAAACCCGTTGCCACTCCGTGACACCGGATTGACTCGGTTGATCGAGAGCAATAGATAAGTGATGACCGTGAGAGTGCCCGGTTAGCTAGGCCGGGACACTCCCATAAACTGCCTGAGATATAGCACCAGGCATCAAAGACGGTGATTAGCTCAATTTGAGCGCCGGAAACCTGAAAGCCGTAAGAAAACTCACTGCTCGTTTGTGGCCGTGAAGGTAGAAGATGGCGCCATATGAACAATCTCTTTTCGTCGTCCGAACCTGAGACCATCTTGGTTCGTTGCTCCTTGCTGCCTGCTTAGATACTCGGGTTTGACCCGGTAGACATGAGCTGTCGGGGCGGTGGGTAAAGTTTGTAACATGAACTCAAGAGACCCTTTACCTTCGTCTGCGGAACGAAGAGCCCATTGAAGTCAATGAATGGGACCCCGGATTGCTGTCATGTGATTCTTAAGAGTCACGACTGAATCGTTCGATGAGCAACAGTATTCAAGATATTAGAAAGTGAACGATACCGAAGCTTCAATTTGATCAGTCTCCTCTATCCATGCAATCACAAATTACCAGCCTGATTGAAAATGGAAAGTCTAGTCGAAAAAAGGGCTCTTACCCCGGACTGACTAATTCCGAGCTTGGCTAGCAACAAAACCCCGGCTACTAACTTTCATCAAAACTGGGACCCCCCCAATGGCTCAGTCAACACCAGGATATAGCGACACTCGGTGTGCCAACTCTGTGGATGTTGCATAAGCCAGGAGGTGGAGGAGACGGAGCTCCGTTGATTCCAACGTTAAGGCCAACGCCGGGATATAGTGAAACCTGGCGGGCCAACACCGAGGAGTTGTACAAGATACCAACTTTAAGGCCAACGCCGGGATATAGTGAAACCCGGCGAGCCAACTCTGAGGAGTTGTACAAGATAGGAATTTAAGACAAAAAAAAATGATTGCCTGAGCCACCATTTTAATCATTGTAACTTGTCAGACATTGGTCACGTCCGGCAGATAAGATTGCCTGAAGATAAATGTTTCGCCGATCGGCTAACAAATCTTTTCTGACCACTCTAACAGCATGTCGAGACCTCGTTGACCCTCGCGTCTGAATACAAGACGCCGCATTCAGATTGGACCTTCGAAAAGCTATTAATCTCCACGTGACTGTGGAACCAAGAGCTTGAAGGCATAAAAAGGGAAATTAGGAACTCTATTGCATTGACGTGAACCTCCGTGGAGTGCGACCAAGTGATCCGAGTGCGACGTGGCGGCGTGATCCGAGGTTTGACCAAACGTTCTTGAAGCCTTGGTATCACAACATACCGTAGGCGGAGGAGAAGACCACGTCAGAATTAAATGCAGTGGTTCTGGCTCAACCCAGATTGTTAGTAAGTGGTGGAGTAATTTCGGAATTTGCTCCGACTGTTCCGCTGTTTATAGCGGGAACAGCCCGATTCCCTCCAAGATTTAAGCTTGGACCTTCAACCTGTCTGACTGTCGAGGAAGGTGAATCCAGATAAGCAAGCCTACTAGAGGCATTGTATCTCTAGCTGTGCTACCCTCATGAGCCAGTCGGCAAGGGACCCCATTTTCGTGATCCCTAGGCCCTAGACCTATAGCCTAGACCTACAGTATAGCATAGGCCACTCCGTTTGTCCGACATGGGCAATAAAACGTTGGGGTGACTTGTTAACGGGGAGAATCGTTCATTAATAATCAGTATTCGCAATTTTGCACCATTCGGGAGGAGGTACGCCAGATCACAGAGGTGCAAGGAGGCGATTCATTCGTGGCCACCCCTTTGGGGATGGCAATAGATATAGGTTTACTTTAGATTGATTAAGTAATTTAATAGAAAGTAGCCTAGGCCTATATTCATTATGATGCTCAGAATATAGCTTCAGATCAGAATTAAATCAAATCTATTTGTAAATTATATAATACTTTCAAAATTAACACTTTCTATTTGACACTGATAATATGAGTCGGTCATTAGGCCTATATAGCCTACTGTATATTAAATATTTAGCCTACATGCTTTGAGGCATTTTTGATGGGATTAGGGTAGGCCTAGCATAATTAAATTAAGCTACATTTTGTGTCACCCCAAAGTCTGATAACCCACTCTCATTAAAGTGTGGTGGCACAAAATGACAAGGGGCGATCCAGACTTTTAAATATATACATTATATGGACAGCCTTTCCTGACTATTTTTAAGAATGAAAGTAAATATGCATTGCAGAATAATTATTACAAAGCAAATAAAGACAAAATAAAAGCGAAATAGCGTAATATACCAAATATCATTAGGTATGTCAGGGACTGGAATAATCGACAACAGAACATATCGGCAATAAATTTGAATATATACAATTATGTGTTATTATGTATATATAATTATGTATATATACGATGTGTTGTGACATTACATATTAGGTGAAATTATAAAACATACACCGCATTTTCCTTTACCATCATTATCTCCGATAGACTGGAAATGGTGTCGTATTTCACACCCAAATGCCATAAAAGGGTGTCCAATATCAAGCCAACTCAACCCTGCTCCTCCACAGGGTTGAGTAAGTAAACAACTGGTTAAAGTCAAGCCGATTCGGGCTTTAAGTATATATCTGTAAGCAAGTCATCATATTTCATTGGCGAGTGTTAAAAAATTCTATCAATCTAAATGTAGTCTTAAATTAGCCCAAACATACGCCAAAATAAAGATATTCACGATCATTCTAAATTGGGCTTTTGTGTATTTCCTCTTTAACAAGTAAGTGTTTATACATATAAGAGTGTGTAAACTATAAATATGTTCTAATGTGTAACTAAGAACCCCAAATATACGAAGCGTTTGTTGACGTTCTTAAAACAAAACAAAAGAACAACAGCTTGCGTACGCCTATACGATATCGGGAAAGTAATCCTTCTTTATTAAACCCTCTAAGTAGCATATTATCATTTATTATGTAAATGTTTGTTAAACTAATGGAACTGAAATTGTGTACTTCGACTTCCAAACCAATCTGATGATCTCTGAACTTTGAAATAATTGTAATAGTTTCGAAATCTGACCTTGTTCATTATAACGGAATGAAGGTTCTTGGTACGATGTTGCCAATGTAGCTGCTACCGCTAAATCCAGCGAATCACTTACATCACTTCCATCTAGCGACATCAAGATGTGATGAATTCTAGCGATATTCAAGTTAGTTTCCCTATTTTAAGGAATTGGAGATATTTCGATTGTTAAAGATTATTCTAGATACTTCAACATATGTTTTCTAGTGACATACAAGTTTTTAGTGTCTGGTGACTATCTAGCGAGTTGTGAATGCTATTCTAGCATACATTTGTTTATCTTGCATCTTTGTCTAAATTTTCCCTATTTCTCCAGAAGACTTCCTACGTGGTATAATGTATTGTTCTAGTGATAATTAAATATTATATAGGGCTATTTTAAGTTGGCTGATGAATATGAAACAGTAATATGCTGGACGATGAGAACACTGTATGTAATCATGTCTCGGATATCACTGATAATTTTTGGCATTTTCTGCCAAAAGCCCAATGGCTTATCAGTGGTGGTAACAGAAAATGCAGCAATATATATTTGTGTTATGCTCTGTTTTTCTACAGGTTTAACTTGGGTAATGTGAGTTCTAAATTGACTGGGTATATAAGGCTGCATGCACAATACAAGATATGAGGAATAGAGAACACAAAGAAACACATGGTAGCAAGTTACATGATCACGTTTATTGATATACCACTGCAGAATACTTGTGTAAGACAATACAATAGAATTGAACAACACTAGCATAAGTGGATCTGGATGGAGCCTAGTCTCCCACTTCCAACGTTCAGGTATTAATCTTCTGATCACTGGCTTTGATTCCACAGGTTTATATACCGAAGACCATCAATGTTACTTATAGATTCATATTCACTGTTAGATTTATTTTTGGTAGCTCTGGTGCACAAGTAGTAGTTCACAGACTAGATTTAGACACGCGTATTTTAGAGCACGGGAATTCTAGTAACCTCAGGGGGTACTGATCTAAGTTTTATATCCTTGTCTCAGAAATACATAGAACGCAAATCAGTGGGCGAACGTTAGATATCACTAGAGTTTTAATATCTGAATAAGGTAATTACGAGAGTCAAGGTCGCCTGTTAATTAAAGAGCACTGATCGCTTGCTTAGTACGTCCCAAATGGAATGGTTAAGTATGAATTACACTGGGCAAGGTATTAGCCACTTCGTAGAAATATTAATTAGTGAATCTCTAAACAGCACAGTAATATGTAGTACTGCTAAAGGGAATCTTGGGTAGTATCTGATGGGTCTGGTCCTGGTTATCTTGCGTCCATGATGTTGGGGGCTAACGACTGGTTCCGCGGCCGTCCAGGGGGGCCATATGTGTGAAGTTCTTCAATACGTGGGCAGGTCCTTCTATCCAAATCGGCCACGGAGTCTGCCGGCTCTGGGATCTCACTCCGGAACAACGCAAGGGCAGAGCTAGAAGTTAACTGCAGGGTAGTGACCCCTGGTTGGTGTCTAGCTTTCAACTGATTTGACTGGGGGCGGGAGTTAGATTTATAGGCTCGGTTCTGGACCCTGTAGACAGTAGGGATCTCGAGTCTTATGGACTTAATTGAGCTCTCAATATATATAGGGACTAGGTAAGATGGTATTTACTGTTGTGGCACAGGGTTATAGGAAGCCTTTATATTTTCATATAACTGAGCCTTAGTAAGAGGTACTATTTTGGCTATACTGGACGTATTTAGGGGAGAGAGACTGGATCTACTTTGCGAGGAGGATGGGGACAGCTGTGATAGGAGCGTCTCTCTAGATTGTTCAATCTTCATTCTATGGTATAGCTGAGGTGCTAATTTAGTGATCAGAGCATGCAAGAAAGGTAAATGGTTTATTGTGAGTTAATAGAGGTTAGTAAAGGTGTTAGTCATGCATGGTTAGTTCATTGATAGGAAGAATTCCTGTGCTACCTGGCAATGACTCGAAAGTCAAAACAGGGGCCAGGTATACCTCCGCGGGGGTGGGGGTCTCCCTCCTCGGGTGGGCAAAAAGGGGGAGCTGGGCGCCCTCTCTCTGTGATAGTCGTCCGGCGGCTGTGGCTAGGGGCTTGCCATATCACCAGTGTTTGTAATAACCCTCTGTGTATGAGACAGATGTGGGTGTCCTTAATACCAAAACCGAAGGTGCCTTAGCTAGCTGGTTTTACTCGGCTGGTTGTTAATTGTAGGGTTTGCTGGATGTGGTGGAGACTGGGTTGCTAACTCTGCCACATTTATCTGGAAGTATGGCAATAGAAGTTAGTTACTGGCGGGGCGGCTAGCCTCGCACCGACGACCATTGGGTGCAGGGTTGTGAATGTGTTGTAAGAGAATAGATGGCATGCAAGGGGCTAGTAAAGTTCTAATGTTGTTCTGGCCTACTAAGTGAAGGTAGGCTGGATAGGAGTATATATATAAAAGGTTGGAGAGCGTTAGCAACGGACAATTCAAGGATCTTCAAGAGGTATGAGAGAGAGACTAGGTCGGACAAGAGTCGAGAAGCGCGGGTGTCTTAATGAGAGGGGGGGAGAGTTCAAGGGCTACAGGGAAATTTTGCCCCTAAGGTCCCTGGGCGTGGGGGTGGCATCAGGCTACAATTGATATGGAAGTTTGAAAAGGCAGTAGAATACGTTAGCCAAATGCTACCGGGGAATGCAACTATGGGGTGGTATATGAGTCTGGAAAAGATAGAGTTATGTGATCAGTCCGAGGGTTATGGATACTATTAGTTGGCCCTGGGAACTGCGTTTTCTATTAAATATAAATATCAACAACAGCGGCAGTTCGTAGGGGTACTTAGTTATTGTTTCGGGGTACTTATGACAGATACTGGTAACCAGGTTATCTTATACAATCTCTGGTTGGGGTAATAGGTGTAAGACACGAAGTAAATTGGCGTAGTGTGGGCTGTGGATACGAAGGAGGCAAGGGGAAGACGTATGACAATTGTGGAAAGTAAATGGAAAAAGGTGAACACAATGGCGGATAAAAATACTTAACCTAAGGATTGCATACATAGATTTATGGGGCGATGGGTCTTCAGAAGCTTAGTCTGGCAAGACAAGATGTTAGGGAATGTTAATATTAATACTTAGTTACTAGAGGAACAATGCAAGGGGCGACTGAGCACGGGTTACATATATCTATACTCGTCATAGAAAATGATATACGAGGTCTAGGGACAAGCGTGGGTGTTTGAACTTCTAAGATATATAACATCTACTTCTCGGATGTAAGAACATACATAGATATAATTATGGCTGTCTGATGTGTTGGCATTGGCTCAACGTCGGGACAGGGCATGTTTTTAATATGAATGTATATTCCTGTTCTTCATCTTTGTAGTTAGGAGTGTAGGACATGAGAGGGTTAGTGTACGTGAGGTGTGGAAAATGGTCAGTTTAGAAAAGGTAAGTGGGTGCGTCCTGGAGCTGTTTAGCCCTGTGGGCTTGGGCCTGTCTGAAATGGCTGGCTCGGTCAGCTGGTCCTTTCGTTCTGTGGACCTTTCCTTTGGTGTTTCTGTGTGGTGTTCGTTCATGGCTTCTGTGGTGGGCTTCTCGTTCTGGGGCATTTTACTTCCCTCTCCTTCATTATAGGCTCGTCCTCGAGCCTCAAGGGTGAAGTAAAAAGAAGCATAGTCAGAAAAGTGTAGGTTAACAAGAAAAGTAGTATGACTAAGGGAACAAAAATAATATATACAGTATATGGAAAACATGTAAATTTAAGAAAGGACAGATAATTAAGAACACAGGAAATTAAGAAGAGGTAAAGTGTTTAACAATGTATAAAGCAAATTTAAAAGATAGTCAGAAAAGTGTAGGTAACAAGAAAAGTAGTATGACTAAGGAAAAAAAAATATAGTATATGGAAAACATGTAAATTTATAGAATCATGCCCAATCGCTTAGGAATTGAAAACATTCAAAACAATTTAGTACAATAATATCCTCATCATCATCAGGGGGGGGGGGGTATTTAGGGTCGCCGTTAGTCTGGGTGACGGTCTGGTAATAGGGGGTGGTGGTTCACTTTCACTTTGGAAGGGCGGGGTGGATATACCGTTAGTTCTTGTCGTTAGGAATGTGGGTCTGGGGGCGAGCTGGCCCGGGGCCAGTTTTGGAGGGGGGGGTCTAAGTGGTTTCGGTCGGGAGTAGTGATAGGGGGGTTTTAAAGATGAAATGGGCAGGTCGAGTTGGGGTTGTTGTTGCGGAAGAGGTTGGTGCTGGGGAGGGGTTGAATTGTGTAGAGAGTTGTGGTCGTGAGTGGGGTTTGGGGAAGGGTGAGTAAGGCTGAAGGTTGAGAGTTTACGATGATCGGGTGGTTTGGAGGTTTGGGGTGTGGGGATTTGATAGGGAGATGGTGGGGGGGGTCTGGGCAGGCAGGGTTGTGGTTTGGGAGGGGTTGAATTTGGACTGATTTATTTTCGGGAGAGACATGGATGGGATTTCGAGGAGTGGTTGAAGTTGAGAGGTTGATTATGTTGTTTGGGGCGAGAGAGAGAGTATTTTGGGGTTTAGCCAGGGTGGAAAAAGTTTTGTGGTTGGATTGGGATGGGAGTGGTATTTTGTCGAGCGGGATCTTTGGGGGTGGAATTTGGGGCGGGTGGGGTAACGGTGAAGAGGGGGAGGTTGAAAGTTTAGCTGGGCTCATGATGGTGGGGGACCGACTGGTGAGCAGGTGTTCGGTACGCATGAGGGGGGGGAAATCACTTTGGTGGGGGTCACGCGTGAGGGGGGATTAACGGCGCGTGTGGGAGGATCAGAGTGGTGGGGTGTGTCGGTGGCAGTGACGGTTTGCTTAGAGGTTAGCTGGGGTTGGTGGGTTTGTCTGTCATGAGGGGGTGAGTCAAGTGTGGGGTTTTGAAGTTTATTAGGGGTGTGAATTGTGGGGGGGTGGAAGGGAGCTACTGACGGAAAACTGTCACAAGGGAGATTTTGTTGGTGGGGGGATAGCTGAGTATTTCTGGGGGAAGGGGGGGAACATGGTTGGGTCCCTAGGTCGTCACGCGTGAGGGGAGGATTAACGGCGCGTGTGGGAGGATCAGAGTGGTGGGGTGTGTCGTCGGTGGCAGTGACGGTTTGTTTAGAGGTTATATGGGATTGGTGGGTTTGTCTGTCATGAGGGGGTGAGTCAAGTGTGGGGTTTTGAAGTTTATTAGGGGTGTGAATTGTGGGGGGGTGGAAGGGAGCTACTGACGGAAAACTGTCACAAGGGAAATTTTGTTGGTGGGGAAATAGCCGAGCATTTCTGGGGGAAGGGGGGGGACATAGTTGGGTCCCTAGGTCGTCACGCGTGAGGGGAGGATTAACGGTGCGTGTGGGAGGGTCAGGGTGGTGAGAGGTGAGCGAGTTAGGAAACGGGATTTGTTGGGGGGACTGCGGCGGGTTGGTGGGGGGAGAGTTAGGTGTAGAACAGGGGTTATTGGTAGAGGACTGATGTATTGATTTGGGGTTGTTAACAGGACGAATTTGGGGAATTTTCTTGGTGTCAGTCTCGGTCTGGTTAAAGGTTATGTGGGACTGGTGAGTTTGTTTGACATGAGAGGGCGAGTCAAGTGTGGGGTTTCGAAGTTTTCTAGGGGTGTGAATTGTGTGGGGGTGGAAGGGGGCTACTGACTGAAAACTGTCACAAGCTACCGACGGAAAACTGTCACAAGGGAAACTTTCGTGGTGGGGGGATAGCTGAACATTTCTGGGGTCATGGGGAAAATATGTTGTGGTAGGCCTACATAGGTAGGCATAGCTAGAATACGGGGCTTGTTGGGGGGGGCTGCGGAGGGTTGGTGGGGGAAGAGTTAGGGATGGTCAGAGAGGATAGAGGCAAGGAAGAGTGCACTGGGGTTGGACTTTCACCGGAAGTCATTTTGGAAGGGTGCACGGAGTCTTGGATAGGGGCTGAAGGGTTGGATAGGGGATTCATCGAACTGCATAGGCATTCTTCTCTGATGGAGAGCATATGTTCTTCGAATAAGCCATACGGGTCGAGATGGGCGGTGATGTGGGGTGGGAGGATGTTTAACAAAGCGGTGAATAAGAGTTCATTTTGTTGGTCGTAATCTTCATAGCTATACGTGGTCCTCACGTATCTGTAGAGTTGTATGAGGGTCACATTTATATCCCCTTCATACTTGATCTCGTCGACTTTTATTATTTTGGGGGCGACGGGGGAACCCAAAAGTGGATCTAAGGTCCGGATCACGAAGGATCGAAACTGGTTCCAAGTACTCTCTGGCGTAGTCTGTGTCACCATTTGGTGAATAAATTCTTTAAAGGTAGGCTTATCAACAAGTTGGGAAACGGCTTCTCCCAACTGTAACATATGCAAAATTGCCATGGCGATTTTTTCGCGGTCATTATGAAGTACCACATCGTACACTGGCTTTATTATGTCTAAGTAACTGGTGATATCATACGTGTTTACATCATACTTGGGAATGTGTGCGAATGGCTGAAGATTTCGCGATGTTGCCATGCTTCTACTGTTCCAAACTTGCAGTGTAATGCAACCTTTTATCCGAATCAAGAACCACCGCTGCCGCCAATGTTATGCTCTGCTTTTCTACAGGTTTAACTTGGGTAATGTGAGTTCTAAATTGACTGGGTATATAAGGCTGTATGCACAATACAAGATATGAGGAATAGAGAACACAAAGAAACACATGGTAGCAAGTTACATGATCACGTTTATTGATATACCACTGCAGAATACTTGTGTAAGACAATACAATAGAATTGAACAACACTAGTATAAGTGGATCTGGATGGAGCCTAGTCTCCCACTTCCAACGTTCAGGTATTAATCTTCTGATCACTGGCTTTGATTCCACAGGTTTATATACCGAAGACCATCAATGTTACTTATAGATTCATATTCACTGTTAGATTTATTTTTGGTAGCTCTGGTGCACAAGTAGTAGTTCACAGACTAGATTTAGACACGCGTATTTTAGAGCACGGGAATTCTAGTAACCTCAGGGGGTACTGATCTAAGTTTTATATCCTTGTCTCAGAAATACATAGAACGCAAATCAGTGGGCGAACGTTAGATATCACTAGAGTTTTAATATCTGAATAAGGTAATTACGAGAGTCAAGGTCGCCTGTTAATTAAAGAGCACTGATCGCTTAGTACGTCCCAAATGGAATGGTTAAGTATGAATTACACTGGGCAAGGTCTTAGCCACTTCGTAGAAATATTAATTAGTGAATCTCTAAACAGCACAGTAATATGTAGTACTGCTAAAGGGAATCTTGGGTAGTATCTGATGGGTCTGGTCCTGGTTATCTTGCGTCCATGATGTTGGGGGCTAACGACTGGTTCCGCGGCCGTCCAGGGGGGCCATATGTGTGAAGTTCTTCAATACGTGGGCAGGTCCTTCTATCCAAATCTGCCACGGAGTCTGCCGGCTCTGGGATCTCACTCCGGAACAACGCAAGGGCAGAGCTAGAAGTTAACTGCAGGGTAGTGACCCCTGGTTGGTGTCTAGCTTTCAACTGATTTGACTGGGGGCGGGAGTTAGATTTATAGGCTCAGTTCTGGACCCTGTAGACAGTAGGGATCTCGAGTCTTATGGACTTAATTGAGCTCTCAATATATATAGGGACTAGGTAAGATGGTATTTACTGTTGTGGCACAGGGTTATAGGAAGCCTTTATATTTTCATATAACTGAGCCTTAGTAAGAGGTACTATTTTGGCTATACTGGACGTATTTAGGGGAGAGAGACTGGATCTACTTTGCGAGGAGGATGGGGACAGCTGTGATAGGAGCGTCTCTCTAGATTGTTCAATCTTCATTCTATGGTATAGCTGAGGTGCTAATTTAGTGATCAGAGCATGCAAGAAAGGTAAATGGTTTATTGTGAGTTAATAGACGTTAGTAAAGGTGTTAGTCATGCATGGTTAGTTCATTGATAGGAAGAATTCCTGTGCTACCTGGCAATGACTCGAAAGTCAAAACAGGGGCCAGGTATACCTCCGCGGGGGTGGGGGTCTCCCTCCTCGGGTGGGCAAAAAGGGGGAGCTGGGCGCCCTCTCTCTGTGATAGTCGTCCGGCGGCTGTGGCTAGGGGCTTGCCATATCACCAGTGTTTGTAATAACCCTCTGTGTATGAGACAGATGTGGGTGTCCTTAATACCAAAACCGAAGGTGCCTTAGCTAGCTGGTTTTACTCGGCTGGTTGTTAATTGTAGGGTTTGCTGGATGTGGTGGAGACTGGGTTGCTAACTCTGCCACATTTATCTGGAAGTATGGCAATAGAAGTTAGTTACTGGCGGGGCGGCTAGCCTCGCACCGACGACCATTGGGTGCAGGGTTGTGAATGTGTTGTAAGAGAATAGATGGCATGCAAGGGGCTAGTAAAGTTCTAATGTTGTTCTGGCCTACTAAGTGAAGGTAGGCTGGATAGGAGTATATATAAAAGGTTGGAGAGCGTTAGCAACGGACAATTCAAGGATCTTCAAGAGGTATGAGAGAGAGACTAGGTCGGACAAGAGTCGAGAAGCGCGGGTGTCTTAATGAGAGGGGGGGAGAGTTCAAGGGCTACAGGGAAATTTTGCCCCTAAGGTCCCTGGGCGTGGGGGTGGCATCAGGCTACAATTGATATGGAAGTTTGAAAAGGCAGTAGAATACGTTAGCCAAATGCTACCGGGGAATGCAACTATGGGGTGGTATATGAGTCTGGAAAAGATAGAGTTATGTGATCAGTCCGAGGGTTATGGATACTATTAGTTGGCCCTGGGAACTGCGTTTTCTATTAAATATAAATATCAACAACAGCGGCAGTTCGTAGGGGTACTTAGTTATTGTTTCGGGGTACTTATGACAGATACTGGTAACCAGGTTATCTTATACAATCTCTGGTTGGGGTAAGAGGTGTAAGACACGAAGTAAATTGGCGTAGTGTGGGCTGTGGATACGAAGGAGGCAAGGGGAAGACGTATGACAATTGTGGAAAGTAAATGGAAAAAGGTGAACACAATGGCGGATAAAAATACTTAACCTAAGGATTGCATACATAGATTTATGGGGCGATGGGTCTTCAGAAGCTTAGTCTGGCAAGACAAGATGTTAGGGAATGTTAATATTAATACTTAGTTACTAGAGGAACAATGCAAGGGGCGACTGAGCACGGGTTACATATATCTATACTCGTCATGGAAAATGATATACGAGGTCTAGGGACAAGCGTGGGTGTTTGAACTTCTAAGATATATAACATCTACTTCTCGGATGTAAGAACATACATAGATATAATTATGGCTGTCTGATGTGTTGGCATTGGCTCAACGTCGGGACAGGGCATGTTTTTAATATGAATGTATATTCCTGTTCATCATCTTTGTAGTTAGGAGTGTAGGACACGAGAGGGTTAGTGTACGTGAGGTGTGGAAAATGGTCAGTTTAGAAAAGGTAAGTGGGTGCGTCCTGGAGCTGTTTAGCCCTGCGGGCTTGGGCCTGTCTGAAATGGCTGGCTCGGTCAGCTGGTCCTTTCGTTCTGTGGACCTTTCCTTTGGTGTTTCTGTGTGGTGTTCGTTCATGGCTTCTGTGGTGGGCTTCTCGTTCTGGGGCATTTTAATTGTTTAATAGTAGAGCAAGAAATATTCGCATACATAGACATTTCAATAATTCTGAGGAGTGACGGATTAATTTCCGTGACGAACACTGATTTTCTGAACTTGACTCTTGGTCAAGGTCACGAGGCTAGATACCCCACCCACCCCTCGATATATCTACGTTCCTACTGGCCCTCACGCAGCCGTGGTGCTTAGCGCGGTCGAACCTATATTTCACAAATGTTATGATATTTATATATATATGCGTGTACTGTTACTTAGTAATATTGTATTGTGTAACCTAATCAACCCGAATGATATACATTTAAGTAAGAATACACCGAAATATAATCGTGATTAGGCTCGAATGGAGTGGCACCGCAGCTGCGGCCAATGTTTATAAACAACATGCTTTAGGCCTACATATCAAGATCAATAATTAATGATCCATCATTTCGATATTATTTTGATCTAGTTGAATTTGTAAAAAATTGTGATGACTATTCCTATAATATAATCGCTTACTTTGAAGTATTATATATAATAACTCCGGTAGGTTATCGGCCTTCTATAGGATTATGACGCTTCTTTTGGACATTCTGAGGATATAGCTAGGTACATTTATAATTATCACATCCAAATCGATTATTTGTATATGGATATTAAAATGCCCCAGAACGAGAAGCCTACCACAGAAGCCACGAACGAACACCACACAGAAACACCAAAGGAAAGGCCCACAGAACGAAAGGACCAGCTGACCGAGCCAGCCATTTCAGACAGGCCCAAGCCCGCAGGGCTAAACAGCTCCAGGACCCACCCATTTACCTTTTCTAGACTGACCATTTTCCACACCTCACGTACACTAACCCTCTCGTCTCCTACACTCCTAACTACAAAGATGATGAACAGGAATATACATTCATATTAAAAACACCCATGCCCTGTCCCGACGTTGAGCCAATGCCAACACATCAGACAGCCATAATTATATCTATGTATGTTCTTACATCCGAGAAGTAGATGTTATATATCTTAGAAGTTCAAACACCCACGCTTGTCCCTAGACCTCGTATATCATTTTCCATGACGAGTATAGATATATGTAACCCGTGCTCAGTCGCCCCTTGCATTGTTCCTCTAGTAACTAAGTCTATAATATTAACTGCCACCAGCATTGATGCGACATAGCGGCACTGTCCTTGTGTCGTATTGTGCCAAGTACAGATCAACCAGGTTTCATCACCTTATTAGGACGACGACTATAATGTCATCGTTCATCGATGTATGCAATCCTTAGGTTAAGTATTTTTATCCGCCATTGTGTTCACCTTTTTCCATTTACTTTCCACAATTGTCATACGTCTTCCCCTTGCCTCCTTCGTATCCACAGTCCACACTACGCCAATTTACTTCGTGTCTTACACTTCTTACCCCAACCAGAGATTATATAAGATAACCTGGTTACCAGTATCTGTCATAAGTACTCCGAAACAATAACTAAGTACCCCTACGAACTGCCGCTGTTGTTGGTATTTATATTTAATAGAAAACGCAGTTCCCAGGGCCAACTAATAGTATCCATAACCCTCGGACTGATCACATAACTCTATCTTTTCCAGACTCATATACCACCCCATAGTTGCATTCCCCGGTAGCATTTGGCTAACGTATTCTACTGCCTTTTCAAACTTCCATATCAATTGTAGCCTAATGCCACCCCCACGCCCAGGGACCTTAGGGGCAAAATTTCCCTGTAGCCCTTGAACTCTCCCCCCCCCTCTCATTAAGACACCCGCGCTTCTCGACTCTTGTCCGACCTAGCCTCTCTCTCATACCTCTTGAAGATCCTTGAATTGTCCATTGCTAACGCTCTCCAACCTTTTATATATATACTCCTATCCAGCCTACCTTTCACTTAGTAGGCCAGAACAACATTAGAACTTTACTAGCCCCTTGCATGCCATCTATTCTCTTACAACACATTCACAACCCTTCACCCAATGGTCGTCGGTGCGAGGCTAGCCGCCCCGCCAGTAACTAACTTCTATTGCCATACTTCCAGATAAATGTGGCAGAGTTAGCAACCCAGTCTCCACCACATCCAGCAAACCCTACAATTAACAACCAGCCGAGTAAAACCAGCTAGCTAAGGCACCTTCGGTTTTGGTATTAAGGACACCCACATCTGTCTCATACACAGAGGGTTATTACAAACACTGGTGATATGGCAAGCCCCTAGCCACAGCCGCCGGACGACTATCACAGAGAGAGGGCGCCCAGCTCCCCCTTTTTGCCCACCCGAGGAGGGAGACCCCCACCCCCGCGGAGGTATACCTGGCCCCTGTTTTGACTTTCGAGTCATTGCCAGGTAGCACAGGAATTCTTCCTATCAATGAACTAACCATGAATGACTAACACCTTTACTAACCTCTATTACCTCACAATAAACCATTTACCTTTCTTGCATGCTCTGATCACTAAATTAGCACCTCAGCTATACCATAGAATGAAGATTGAACAATCTAGAGAGACGCTCCTATCACAGCTGTCCCCATCCTCCTCGCAAAGTAGATCCAGTCTCTCTCCCCTAAATACGTCCAGTATAGCCAAAATAGTACCTCTTACTAAGGCTCAGTTATATGAAAATATAAAGGCTTCCTATCGCCCTGTGACACAACAGTAAATACCATCTTACCTAGTCCCCATATCTATTGAGAGCTCAATTAAGTCCATAAGACTCGAGATCCCTACTGTCTACAGGGTCCAGAACCGAGCCTATAAATCTAACTCCCGCCCCCAGTCAAATCAGTTGAAAGCTAGACACCAACCAGTGGTCACTACCCTGCAGTTTACCTCTAGCTCTGCCCTTGTGTTGTTCCGGAGTTGAGAGATTCCAGATCCGGCAGACTCCGTGGCAGAGAAGACTGATAGAAGCATCTGTCCATGTACAAGTCCTAACGTGCACCTTATAACCTTCACACAAATTCGTGGGTATATAAGTGTGTAGCCAGCAACGATCATCAAGAGATCCGACTTGAGAACTTCCTACATTTTGGACCATCTGGACGGCCGAGGAACCAGTCGTTAGCCCCCAACATCACCGGAAGCAAGATAACCAGGACCAGATCTACCCATACTATTCAAGATTCATGTTGCTAGTACTAAGTGTTATAGTACTAGCTTGATACTCACTTATTAACTTTCTATAAAGTGGCTAAGACCTTGCCTAGTGTAATTCATATTTAACCATTCCATTTGGGACGTACTAAGCGATCAGTGCTCTTTAATTAACAGGCGACCTTGACTCTCGTAATTACCTTATTCAGATATTAAAACTCTAGTGATATCTAACGTTCGCCCACTGATTTGTGTTCTACGTATTTCTGCCTTAAGAATATAAAACTTAGTTCAGTACCCCCATGAGGTTACTAGAGATTTCCGTGTTCTACAATATACGCGTGTCTAATCCTAACTGTGAGCTGCTACTTGGGCACGCGACCAGCCAGCAAGAGGTCAAATCAGTGACATTGAATTATACGAATATATTGAGGTGTTCCAGTAAAATAAAAACTTGCTAATTAAACCCGTGATCAGAAGAATATACCTGAACGTTGGAAGTGGGAGACTAGGCTCCATCCAGATCCGCTAATGCTAGCAGTTCCCTTCTATCATTTGTTTTGTGCGAATATAACTATCTTTCTATGCTCTTTATTTCTTTACTTCAATAAACGTGAACTTGTGTCGTGTTACCGTGTGTTTATTTTGTGTTCTCTATTCCTCATACCTTGTATTGTGCATGCAGCCTTCTATACCCAGTCATTCAGAACTCACATTACCCAAGTTAAACCTGTAGAAAAACAGGGCATAACATACAGTATATATATATACACTTGCTAGCGAGAATTAACCACGGGTGAGTTTCGGGGTATAAGGAAGTTAGAGCTGTAGACATCGATATTTACCAGATTTACCCGCTAATATCCGGTTGTGCTGCATATACAGTATAGATACACAAAATATAATTCAAGCTACTTTCTATCCTCCAAAATATAAACATACTCGCGGCCAGATAGTGGAAGGTCCAGAGACAATATATAGTCCCTTACCCATTATAAACATACTGGCGGCCAGATAGTGGAAGGTCCAGAGACAATATATAGTCCCTTACCCATTATAAACATACTGGCGGCCAGATAGTGGAAGGTCCAGATACAATATAGAGTCCCTTACCCATTATAAACATACTGGCGGCCAGATAGTGGAAGGTCCAGAGACAATATATAGTCCCTTACCCATTATAAACATACTGGCGGCCAGATAGTGGAAGGTCCAGAGACAATATATAGTCCCTTACCCATTATAAACATACTGGTGGCCAGATAGTGGAAGGTCCAGAGACAATATATAGTCCCTTACCCATTATAAACATACTGGCGGCCAGATAGTGGAAGGTCCAGAGACAATATATAGTCCCTTACCCATTATAAACATACTGGCGGCCAGATAGTGGAAGGTCCAGAGACAATATATAGTCCCTTACCCATTATAAACATACTGGCGGCCAGATAGTGGAAGGTCCAGAGACAATATATAGTCCCTTACCCATTATAAACATACTGGCGGCCAGATAGTGGAAGGTCCAGAGACAATATATAGTCCCTTACCCATTATAAACATACTGGCAGCCAGATAGTGGAAGGTCCAGATACAATATATAGTCTCGTACCCATTATAAACATACTGGCGGCCAGATAGTGGAAGGTCCAGAGACAATATATAGTCCCTTACCCATTATAAACATACTGGCGGCCAGATAGTGGAAGGTCCAGATACAATATATAGTCCCTTACCCATTATAAACATACTGGCGGCCAGATAGTGGAAGGTCCAGATACAATATATAGTCCCTTACCCATTATAAACATACTGGCGGCCAGATAGTGGAAGGTCCAGAGACAATATATAGTCCCTTACCCATTATAAACATACTGGCGGCCAGATAGTGGAAAGTCCAGATACAATATATAGTCCCTTACCCATTATAAACATACTGGCGGCCAGATAGTGGAAGGTCCAGATACAATATATAGTCCCTTACCCATTATAAACATACTGGCGGCCAGATAGTGGAAGGTCCAGAGACAATATATAGTCCCTTACCCATTATAAACATACTGGCGGCCAGATAGTGGAAGGTCCAGAGACAATATATAGTCCCTTACCCATTATAAACATACTGGAGGCCAGATAGTGGAAGGTCCAGAGACAATATATAGTCCCTTACCCATTATAAACATACTGGCGGCCAGATAGTGGAAGGTCCAGATACAATATATAGTCCCTTACCCATTATAAACATACTGGCGGCCAGATAGTGGAAGGTCCAGATACAAAATATAGTCCCTTACCCATTATAAACATACTGGCGGCCAGATAGTGGAAGGTCCAGAGACAATATATAGTCCCTTACCCATTATAAACATACTGGCGGCCAGATAGTGGAAGGTCCAGAGACAATATATAGTCCCTTACCCATTATAAACATACTGGCGGCCAGATAGTGGAAGGTCCAGAGACAATATATAGTCCCTTACCCATTATAAACATACTGGAGGCCAGATAGTGGAAGGTCCAGATACAATATATAGTCCCTTACCCATTATAAACATACTGGCGGCCAGATAGTGGAAGGTCCAATGACAATATATTGGCCCTTTCCCCTTATAAACTTACTGGCGGCCAGATAGTGGAAGGTCCAGTAGGTCCAGATACAATATATAGTCCCTTACCCATTATAAACATACTGGAGGCCAGATAGTGGAAGGTCCAGAGACAATATATAGTCCCTTACCCATTATAAACATACTGGAGGCCAGATAGTGGAAGGTCCAGAGACAATATATAGTCCCTTACCCATTATAAACATACTGGCGGCCAGATAGTGGAAAGTCCAGAGACAATATATAGTCCCTTACCCATTATAAACATACTGGCGGCCAGATAGTGGAAGGTCCAGATACAATATATAGTCCCTTACCCATTATAAACATACTGGCGGCCAGATAGTGGAAGGTCCAGAGACAATATATAGTCCCTTACCCATTATAAACATACTGGCGGCCAGATAGTGGAAGGTCCAGAGACAATATATAGTCCCTTACCCATTATAAACATACTGGCGGCCAGATAGTGGAAGGTCCAGATACAATATATAGTCCCTTACCCATTATAAACATACTGGCGGCCAGATAGTGGAAGGTCCAGATACAATATATAGTCCCTTACCCATTATAAACATACTGGCAGCCAGATAGTGGAAGGACCAGATACAATATATAGTCCCTTACCCATTATAAACATACTGGCGGCCAGATAGTGGAAGGTCCAGAGACAATATATAGTCCCTTACCCATTATAAACATACTGGCGGCCAGATAGTGGAAGGTCCAGATACAATATATAGTCCCTTACCCATTATAAACATACTGGCGGCCAGATAGTGGAAGGTCCAGAGACAATATATAGTCCCTTACCCATTATAAACATACTGGCGGCCAGATAGTGGAAGGTCCAGATACAATATATAGTCCCTTACCCATTATAAACATACTGGCGGCCAGATAGTGGAAGGTCCAGATACAATATATAGTCCCTTACCCATTATAAACATACTGGCGGCCAGATAGTGGAAGGTCCAGAGACAATATATAGTCCCTTACCCATTATAAACATACTGGCGGCCAGATAGTGGAAGGTCCAGAGACAATATATAGTCCCTTACCCATTATAAACATACTGGCGGCCAGATAGTGGAAAGGTCCAGAGACAATATATAGTCCCTTACCCATTATAAACATACTGGCGGCCAGATAGTGGAAGGTCCAGAGACAATATATAGTCCCTTACCCATTATAAACATACTGGCGGCCAGATAGTGGAAGGTCCAGATACAATATATAGTCCCTTACCCATTATAAACATACTGGCGGCCAGATAGTGGAAGGTCCAGATACAATATAGTCCCTTACCCATTATAAACATACTGGCGGCCAGATAGTGGAAGGTCCAGAGACAATATATAGTCCCTTACCCATTATAAACATACTGGCGGCCAGATAGTGGAAGGTCCAGAGACAATATATAGTCCCTTACCCATTATAAACATACTGGCGGCCAGATAGTGGAAGGTCCAGAGACAATATATAGTCCCTTACCCATTATAAACATACTGGCGGCCAGATAGTGGAAGGTCCAGATACAATATATAGTCCCTTACCCATTATAAACATACTGGCGGCCAGATAGTGGAAGGTCCAGAGACAATATATAGTCCCTTACCCATTATAAACATACTGGCGGCCAGATAGTGGAAGGTCCAGAGACAATATATAGTCCCTTACCCATTATAAACATACTGGCGGCCAGATAGTGGAAGGTCCAGATACAATATATAGTCCCTTACCCATTATAAACATACTGGCGGCCAGATAGTGGAAGGTCCAGAGACAATATATAGTCCCTTACCCATTATAAACATACTGGCGGCCAGATAGTGGAAGGTCCAGAGACAATATATAGTCCCTTACCCATTATAAACATACTGGCGGCCAGATAGTGGAAGGTCCAGATACAATATATAGTCCCTTACCCATTATAAACATACTGGCGGCCAGATAGTGGAAGGTCCAGAGACAATATATAGTCCCTTACCCATTATAAACATACTGGCGGCCAGATAGTGGAAGGTCCAGAGACAATATATAGTCCCTTACCCATTATAAACATACTGGCGGCCAGATAGTGGAAGGTCCAGAGACAATATATAGTCCCTTACCCATTATAAACATACTGGCGGCCAGATAGTGGAAGGTCCAGAGACAATATAGTCCCTTACCCATTATAAACATACTGGCGGCCAGATAGTGGAAGGTCCAGAGACAATATATAGTCCCTTACCCATTATAAACATACTGGCGGCCAGATAGTGGAAGGTCCAGAGACAATATATAGTCCCTTACCCATTATAAACATACTGGCGGCCAGATAGTGGAAGGTCCAGAGACAATATATAGTCCCTTACCCATTATAAACATACTGGCGGCCAGATAGTGGAAGGTCCAGAGACAATATATAGTCCCTTACCCATTATAAACATACTGGCGGCCAGATAGTGGAAGGTCCAGAGACAATATATAGTCCCTTACCCATTATAAACATACTGGCGGCCAGATAGTGGAAGGTCCAGAGACAATATATAGTCCCTTACCCATTATAAACATACTGGCGGCCAGATAGTGGAAGGTCCAGATACAATATATAGTCCCTTACCCATTATAAACATACTGGCGGCCAGATAGTGGAAGGTCCAGAGACAATATATAGTCCCTTACCCATTATAAACATACTGGCGGCCAGATAGTGGAAGGTCCAGATACAATATATAGTCCCTTACCCATTATAAACATACTGGCGGCCAGATAGTGGAAGGTCCAGAGACAATATATAGTCCCTTACCCATTATAAACATACTGGCGGCCAGATAGTGGAAGGTCCAGATACAATATATAGTCCCTTACCCATTATAAACATACTGGCGGCCAGATAGATAGTGGAAGGTCCAGATACAATATATAGTCCCTTACCCATTATAAACATACTGGCGGCCAGATAGTGGAAGGTCCAGATACAATATAGAGTCCCTTACCCATTATAAACATACTGGCGGCCAGATAGTGGAAGGTCCAGAGACAATATATAGTCTCATACCCATTATAAACATACTGGCGGCCAGATAGTGGAAGGTCCAGAGACAATATATAGTCCCTTACCCACAGTGGCGTAGCTAAGGGGGGGGGGGGGGCGGGAGGGGGCTGTTTGAAATCGCCCCCCGGGCCCCCAAGAGAAGGGGGCCCCCAAATGGATCTGAAAATAATATTAATTATACTAATAGTATATACTGTATATATAAGTAATATTAATAATGAGTAAAATAAACACCATGTGTGTTTTCTGATTTAACCTCTTTCTTTTCTTCTATCCTGCGACGTCATGGGTATTTAAAATTAGAAAAATAACGATCACTCCATCAGTATTGATTTGGCGGTGCAAGGGGAAACATCGTCGCTCTCGCTCCTAGCCTCCTACCCGCCACTTGCTTAGGACGCACTGCCTATAGGTAGGCCTAATGATTATACTTTATATACATTACAAAATAGCACTATTGAGTTTGACAGTTGGTTAATATACTGTGTTTTTGGTAAGCATGTGTAAAGGAATAATAAGATATAGCCTAATTTGACAAGAAACATGGTGATTGTTAGTAAGTTGAGTGTATAATCCAAGATTAGGCCTACATACAATTATATATAAATATATGAACCAAAAATTTCGGTAATATTTTCTTTTTCGTGAACTGTAATGGTCAAATCGATAGCTATATTTCATAGATAACCTATGTACTTAACCTTGTGAGAAAGTTGAGTGGTATCGAAGATATTTGTAGAGTAAACTTCTAAAGTGCTAAATATTTAGGCCTTGAAATTTGTAGGACTATGTTTTGGTCTCATATTTTTTTCTCGAACTGTAGGGGGCCTAACATAGCCTATACAATGTTTATGGTCTTACTAAACCTTAACTTTATCGTGAAAAAGATGCATAGTCGTTTAATATTAGTCAATTAAGTATGGGTGCAATACATCAGCTAAAATAGAGCATAGAAAGGCAACATTAATGGTGTAGAGTGTAGGCTACCTTGGTTAGGCTATGAGCACTATGACTCATTCTTTCAAATTTAGACTCTGGATCACTTTTATTTATGCTACCATACGCCTTCCATATAGGCTATAGGCTATGGTGGCTGTACATATCAAGCCCAGGAACTGTGAAATAAGAAGGAACACAGTTGTGAGCATTGAATACTCGTTTGTAGGTTAATCTAGCCCTTTGGCTGGTTCAGGGTCAGGTGCAAACGTTGGTAAGCTTTCTAACAAGTTACTGGGGTTCTCAAGAAGAGGCCCCCAGTATTGAGATTTGAGGTAATGCATAGCTTGATTAGGCCTACCAATGACGCCTATTTTAACTCCCTAACGCCAGTGGTGGGGTTGAAATAATATTTTAATGTTATCACGTTTCATGTACATTATTATTTTTTATTATTTTATTAGTATTATATTTTATATTCTTATTTCAGACATGCCTAATGAACGACAAAGAGAAAGAGTTCATCAAAGTGGTATATGTTTTACAGTATTGTACCATCCATTGTACATGTATTCCTAATCCATTAGATAACGGTGATATAATAATTCATTGTATATTAAATTATTACCAGTACCCCACTATTGAGTCATGGATATCGTCAAAATGCACCTAGGTAGCATTATTATTCTAAAATTTTCTCGGGGGGGCTTACAGCGCCCCCCCGAACCCCCCAGCTGATTAGGCTCGCTTCGCTCGCCACCCCCACCCCCTTCTATAATAAGCAAACCATGGAGGGGGCCCCTCCAGGCACCAAGCCCCCTGGGCCTCCAAATCTCTAGCTACGCCCCTGTCTGCCGCGGTGTCATTTTAAAATGACAACTGGGCAGGAAGGGTTAAAGTAAACCTTGACTATGCGTAATGGAGGTCGAGTACCACGTTGGGCTATGGCATACGTCTCCACCTTAACCCTCGGAATTCGGGAGGCCTCATATGAGGCAAAAACAAAAAATTGGCAGGAATCCGGGATGCCTCATCATAACTCGGCAACCACGCATCGTAGCGATGTCATCTCAACGGCAGTCTACAGACAACAAAAAGTTCTACAATTTGCAAAAAAAATTACTGCTCTAGGTGGTCTCAATCAGTAGCTACTGAATTATGAAGTTTGCCTGTACCAAAAGGGCCCCGGACACAGCGATCGGGATCATATGAAGCCCCCCGGATTTCGTGGGTTAACAACAGTAGGATCAGTTCTTTGTAATTGGGCAAGGGAGTCTTGAAAGACCTGATCAGCAAATTCAAAGTCAGTAGGGACAACCACAGTGCCTACACACTGGTTAAGATATGCATCAGCTTTTCCAACATATTTGTCTTCGGTGGCAGCAAAATAGGTATGCAGGGCCTCAGATTGTTCCTGCGTGGACACCTCGATCATGCGTTTGGAAGGACCTACAGTGTGCATGGTGAAGTCACCTACTGTCCGAGCAAGTTTGTCATATAAGCCAAAGTCATCCATGGGTTCTCCAGAGACCACGAAGTACCCCGTCCAATCAGGGGGGCCGAACATGGCGTCAAACGTGGCCTGTGGAGCTGGAACAAACCCAGCATGTTTCTTGTGTTTTGTTTTGCGAGACGACTTTTGATGTGTCTTTTCAGTAGTGGAAGAGGGACCATTAGGAGGAGTAGAATGAGTCGGGAGCAAGACAGGCGAGGGTCCGATCAGAGCATTGTTCCAGTGTGCAACAGTAGTAGCTAGGTCCTGTCGAGTAGAAGTAGTAATGGATAGTGTAGATTCAGGTGGCAACGCGTCAAGTAACGATACCTGCAGAGGAGTGGGCGTATGGGCGACGTCCCGGGACGCCAAAGGCGCCTTTGGTGAGGGCACCTTGGAATGACTTCACGCGGGGTGGGTGAGGGGGCGCATAAGGCAGTAGCGTCTGGATAGAAGAGCTAGTACCAGCAAATGTAGGTACAGTAGGGTCTCACATAGAACGAGAAATTGGTCGATAAACGAGGCCGTTCTATGCGATTTCGTTCTATGTGAACACGGCATTTTGGTGGCCCAATATGGTCAATGTTCACTGTAAGCGTAAATTTCCGTCAGGAGCGTACGATATTTCGTACGATATATCGGCGCTCTATATGAGAACTCCTCGGATTTGCCCTACTTTGATGGCGAAATCGTTCTATATAATCACATTCGTTCCTAACGAAAATTTTGGAACAATATTTTAGGTCAGGCGTTCTATAAGAGACTCGTTCTATGTGAACACGTTCTATGTGAGACCCTACTGTACTAAGGAGGGAGGCGACTCAGGGGTGTCAGTGTCACAGGACGGACCTCCAGTACGTAAAGCAGAGGGTAAGTCGGTACTACCGTCGGTCCCTGCAATTATGTCTAGGGTCGAGCATGGGGCTAGTCTGGCAGTAATAGGTTGTGGAACAGGTTTCAAAGATGGAGGTACAGGGACAGAGTTGTTGCTGCAGACGACAACAGTCCATTGTTGATGCAGACGACAACAGTCCATTGTTGATGCAGACGACAACAGTCCATTGTTGATGCAGGGAGCGTCCAATAGGGAAACGGTGGTCATGGATGAGGTCAAATAATCAACGACGAGATGATTAGGATAGAAACAAGGGGAAAGGTTAGATGCACAGGGCACAATGGGTACCGAGTCCATCTCCATGGCAGTGTCTATGGAGTCTTGAACATCACTGATGTCAACAGTACATTTTTGTAATTGTGTGGTACAGTTGGTCAAAGTTCCAGCTGACCGACCCTCGCTCTGGGGCTCGAAGAATTAGCTGGCAATACTGGTGTAGGTGGTGCAGGGATACCACTTGCCATTAATGTGTTACCTGTGTCTGTCCTGTATATTACTGCAAACTAGACTATGTAATGTTCACGTTGTGAAGACTAAATGCTCCTTCATTAACCTGTTAAGCGCTAAATAGCACTAGGAGCTAGGGTAGTTATTTGTGCATTTCTGCCAAAATATTCGATCTCACAGAATTTAAAAAAAAGTACCTCAATGTCTTGGAAATAAGCAGCCACATCCGCCAATATATATATATCCACCCTAAAAAAATGTGGGTGTGGAGTTACGGTGGCTGCAAGTTGAAAAAAATGGGCTGATAGGCACGACATCCCCGAGCGAGCGAGTGTGTGTGAGTGAGTCAGGCGGGAGGAGAGAGAGAGAGGGTGGAGGCAAGAACGTGCGATTGATGAGAAGCAACGCTCTATATCTCGCCTAAAAAGCACCTTTATGGTTTCACCTGTTCATATTCATGAGTAAGGCAGCCCATGTGAATAATATACACTGATAAATGAAGCGCAGAGAGGCATACGGACGAATAATAGGCGAAATAAGAGTGGTGTATTGAGAAAGGTGGGTGGCGCGGGAGAGAAAAGGGGTCAGATTACAGTAAGTAGATGAGATTAGCGTGAGTGTATGCACAAATTTAGACCTTATAGACACTTTGTGTTGTCGTTGCTATATTGTAAACAACGATAAGACTTCTTGGATGGCGCAGTATGTTAGAGTAACCCGATATCTCATTACACAATTTTTACGCACTATTTGCTTGCAACTCATGGATGAAAGGTTATTTATTTACTTGTAAATTTCTTTACTGTTTGTTCGTAATGATAGAATATGTTAGGTTATGTAAAAGTATTATACATACTAAATACTTCGATATACACAAGTGTATCGAGGGTATATATATATTTTTTTTTTTCCAGCATTCGTCTGCCCGAAAATACGTACGCACTAATCGCTGTCAGTATAGTGTGAACAGTCATGGTCTAGTGGTTAGAGTGATGGACTGAGTGAGATGTAGGCCTAGAGACGTAGGCCTAGAGACGTGGGTTCGAAACCAGAGAGGTTATGGGGATGTTTTTGGAGTGTTTATATCACTTGAAAAATTTTTTTTTTTACATACTTACGCCCTGCTATTCATAAAGTCGAAAACTTTGATGAATAGCAGAGCGTAAGTATGTTTTTTTGTGTTTATTTATTTGTTTTTGTTTGTTTTTTTGTTTGTTTTATTATTACAAAAGGTTGTTACAAAAGGTTAGTACATAAGTATAATATTACATAGGTATATATATAAATAAAACAAAATATTGCCTTGCTAATGAATTAAACTGAAATAATAAATGAAAATATTGCTTATATATACAGTATACTGTATACAATAATATACTGTGTATATATATATATATATATATATATATATATATATATATATATATATATATATATATATATATATAATATATATATATACAGTATATACCAAAACATATGAACTTATCCTACAACTATAATTTGTACATGTTATGATAATATTATCACGTTGGTCAGGTACGGGCAAGTAGGTAGGCAGGCAGGTGTTTTGAGATCACGTTGGTCAGGTACGGGCAGGTCAGGTACGGGCAGGTAGGTAGTGAGGTAGGTAGTGAGGTAGGTGGGCGGGGCAGGAGTTTGGCTGAGATAGGGCGACACAGGTACCACTCCTAGTAGTACTTGAGTGAGTGGTAGTCCCTGAAGCACTCGCCCAAACACAACCCAACGTTGCATTCCTTGCACATTGATGTGACTCGGCTTCTTCTTTGTGGCTTTCTGGTGGAGTGGGCACAGACCTGGCACTGTACTTGCAGCCTCCGGGTGCCAGATAGCTCGGTGTGGATAGGGTAGTGTTTGTCATATCCATCAATGACTCTGTCTGGGAGGTTGACTGCACGGCGACCCCTGTGACCGGAGACTGGTTGGTGTTTTTGTAGGAGTTGGTAGGCGACGTTGTATATGAACTCCCTGAACTTGAGTTTTTTGTTCGGGGCCATGTCTTTTTTTACCAGCCACATGTTGTAAGCGTTGAGCATCGTGATGTCAACAAAGTGAAGGAAAAGCTTGTGATACCACTTCACTGTTTTTCGTAGGCACTCAACGCCTGCAAGCTGGCAATCAGACTTGTCCACAAGGCGCATGTACTTGGTATAATCCACCACCATATCAGGTTTCTGGATAGACTTCTTGGTACGGTAGTGGAATTTACCAGAGTCCACTTGGGCACCTGTATGGACAGTCGAAAGCAGGTGAACTGGTCGCTTATCGAGCCACTTTACCGCCAGAACTTTCCCAGACTTCTCCAGCTGCTTGTAGTGCTCTTTCTTCTTTCTTCTTGGTCTGTCCAGTCTGCGGCGCCTTTGTTCCTCTGCCAAGTCGTCATCAGAAGCGGTGTCACTGTGGGAGGGGTTGTCCAGTTCTATGCGATTGCCTTGGAACTTAGGCATGAACTTCCTGTTAGTTCTGACAGTCCCACATGCCCCCGTTTTGTGGTCATGGAGGAACTGGCAGAGTGCAGGACTTGTATACCAATTGTCGGTGTACAACGTGTGCCCCTTGTTCAGGTAGGGCTCCAGCATCTTTTTCACAATGTGCCCTGACATGCCCAATGGGTCGTTGCCACCGACTTTTGGAATGTCTACATCAGTGCCGGTGTATACGATCATGTCGAGCACTATTCCACTTTCACAATCGCACAACACAAAGATCTTGATCCCGAACCTGTGTCTCTTCAAGGGGATGTACTGCTTGAACACCAGGCGTCCTTTGAAAAGCACGAGCGACTCATCAATCACCAGGTTGGCAAAGGGGTAAAAGAATTTCCTGTACCTTTGCAACAACATGGTCAACACATCCCGAACTTTCCATATTCTATCAGCTCGGTTTGGATTATTATTGTCTGCGAAGTGCAAAAATCGCAGAAGCAAGAAAAATCTATCACGAGCCATATATTTCCGGAAAATTGGGGTGTTGATGATTGGGTCGTGCTTCCAATAATGCTCCATTACATGCTTCCTGCAGAGAGGCATGATTAGCAACAACGCAAAGAACACAAGGAGCTCAGGGACAGTCGTATCAACCCATGCACGAATTCTTGCTCTAGGAGATATCATATCAATTCTTTCCCTCACCCAGGTAAAATAGCCATTGGTTTGGGAAACGAGATGAGATAATACCTCCTGGTCAAAAAATGCACAGAAGAAATCAGATTCCGTGGACTGGTCATTGCAGGGCCAGTCTGCTGTTGAACCAGCCAGATTGGCATTGAACTGGTGCAAATCTGGTTGGAAATGGGACCCTTCAGACCAGGCAAAATTATACGCCCGTGGGGGATCAGGATCAGCCCCTCCGTCAACCATGTCGTCTGCGCCTTCGTCGTCAGACAGGTCTTGGTCATGGTCACGGTGCAGAAGTACATGGTCGTCTTCCGAATCCTCTGCACCTCCCTCATATTGGTCTTGATCCTCCTCAGACTCGCTCCCACTATCACCACCCCAGCCATAGTTCCTGGGATCGAAGGCTTCCCCTTCTGCAGCGTCGTCGTCAGAGGAGTCAGGAGGGAAGAGGAGGGCGTCAAACTTGGATGGCGTTAGACCGGCTGCCAAAACTCTACGAGTCCCTCCAACAGCAGCAGGGGCATGGGTGGGTGTGGGTGGTGGAGCAGGGGCATGCGTGGGCGGTGGTGCAGGGGCGGCCGTGGTGGGCAGTGGTGCAGGGGCGGCCGTGGTGGGTAGTGAGACAGGGGCGGCCGTGGTGGGTGGTGGTGGTGGTGGCAACGCGGGGGTGGTAGAGGCGGGAGGTGTCACCTTACTCCTCTTGAACTGATAAGGGTGTCCTTTACCCTTACCCTTCTTGCCAACTACCCCCGATGCTCCTGCATCCCCAGGACGGCCACTTGTACTTCCTGTGGTGGTGGGCGCCGTAGGCGTCGTTGCCACAACAGTAGAGGCAGTAGTTGTTGTGGTAGCAGTTGTCAGAGCAAATGCTGAGGACAATGACCTCTTCGCACTCGTCGTGCTTGTTGCACGTGTCGTGCCTCTCCCACCACGTGTCGTGCCTCTCCCAGCACGTGTAGGTCTTCTTGGCTGCACTGGCTCATCATCCTCAGAAGTATATACGTAGGAGGGGTCCCTGGCACGTGTTCGTGTCCTGCCACGAGCACTAACACCGCCAGCAACAGGGTTGGGCGAGTCAACAGGGAGCGAGTCAGGGGAGCGTGTAGGCTCCATAGTGACTGAGAGCGTACTGCGTGTGTAGACTGTGTGGGGTGCGTGCGGCGGGTGGTTGTGGGTGCCATCGAGAGGTACCATGTCGCACTAAACGTGGCGCAATTTGTGACTCCCCAGACAGCTTGGCGCCGTTTTGGTACGCCTTTAAAAATCCTGCTTCCGTGAGGCCTATCGCGTTCCCTATAGGAAGCCTTCCGTGAGGCCTATCGCGCTTGCCGGGTTAAGCAGCCACCAATAAAAAAAAAATATGTATTCTTATAAAATTGAATAAAGTATGTTGTGGCAGCCAGCAGGTTTTATATGCGTTGCCAATCAGTGGATATAATAACTTGAATATTTAAGCAAATCTACAAACTTTGGGTGAATGTTCGGGATCATGCATAGCGATGTATGCATTTTTATTTGAGATAGGCTTACTTTCCCTTGTTTAGTATATGTTCAAACAATGATATAGCCAAAATCAGATCTACCAATCCCAATCTTTGTAAGACACACCTCCTTCCTACACCAGTATTGCCAGATAATTCTGCGAGCCCCAGAGTGAGGGTGAGTCAGCTGGAACTTTGACCAACTGTACCTCGAGGAGGATCAGCCCTAAAGGACTGACCACTAGTCGAGAGAGTAGGTCGATCAGCATTGTCTGGGGAATAGCCGAGGTTTGTGTCACCAGAGTCCACTTGGAGAGGCGGTACCTCTGGGGGGTGCAGAGGTCTCAGCACCCCCCTCTGGCACATCAGGCATGCGCAACCCAATCAGCCCCTAAGTGCATGACTCTCAGCATAGAAAAGGATTAACGTTGTAAATTAGGCATAGGCTATACAGAATTACGGGCAGGTAGGCTAATTAAGGTTTAGGGAGAGTCACTGAAATAAAATAGTAGTCTATAAGCCTATAAAACAAGCCTCGACAACTGGAAACCGTTAGAAACAGTATAACTAGTGAGAAAGACCTGTATGGAATAATTATAATAGATACATTTCACGAACGGCATGTCATTGTTTACGTTTACGCCCGCCAGGTATCGAAAATGGCGGACAATAATTACAGATTGGGTGGCATACCAATCGATATATGAAGTCAGAAGGGACAAAAATAGGAACAAGAGGGCATAAAGAAACGAAAAAAAGGTATAATGTGCAGAACAGTGGAAGTGGGACCAAAAGGGTGTAAAGTACGAGAAATAGAAGGAGAGAAGAGGTTCCCTGGAAGTGAGTGTAGAAGAGAGGGTACCAAAATGGCAGTAGGACAGGTTGGAAAGTTTAACAAACAGGTTGATTAAGAGGAAAATTGGGGCAAATAATCACAAAATCACTACATATCTGGTACTGTACTTGTACGACCCAGAAGGACGAACAAACCGACATGCACACTCAATTATCCAGGATGAAAGTGAAAGGAGAAAAGTAGTCAGTCGTCTAGTAAGGTCAGGAGCGTACGTCCGTCTTGTACCGTGTCTCAAGCGAAAGTCCAGGTCATTTGAACTATCCCACCCACTATCCGTCACCCAAATAATGAGCAAATATTTCAGATATTATTCACACTCTTCCACTGCCTCAAATCTATTAAACAATAAAGCAACATGTAAACTATTCCACCGGTTCTATAACCCACCATGCTGAGGTCGTGTGGAACAGATATCTCAGAGTTCATGATAAAGGCCACGTGGAGCTGCAGGTGTTCCCATGAGTCTTGTACAGACTGGACCTTCCCTGTACTACGCTTGTTGATCAGGTTGTTCAGGAACAATATCTCCGTCAGCATCACTGTTATATCGTCCTCATTCCTGCCCGGGAGAGATTGGAATATATTAGGAGAGTAGGGGTTTCAAGACCTATTTTCAGTGAGATTATAGTGTGCATTTTTATGATGGAAGGGATATAATTATAAGTATCATCACACTTTGCCTAGTATTACAAGTACTGTAATCTACAAAACAGGTGACGTGACTACATACGTGCCGGACTTGAGCTCAGAGACGACAGATGGCCTGATACAGGTTGGGGGAACCAGGAGGCGGGTGAGGATGAGATCTTTGGGGTGGGAGAACTGCTGGTCCATACACAACAGTGGCAAGTCATCTAATGGGATCTGGACACAAACAAAAGAAAACTCAAATTTAATATATCATCCAGACTTTCATACTATCTTGCTAAAACTCTTTCAATCTGACAGGACACCAACTACAGGGAGTCATACCTTTGCCCTCCTTTCACACTGGAAAAACAAATCCACTGAAATTCCCCAAACTAAAGAAATTTTGATATATACAGTACGTTGCTGAAATATGCATAAATAAACATAAATATAACACAACTCCATACAAAACTAAACAAAATACAGTACAGTACGAAAAAAATTAAAAAATAATAATAAATAAATAAATAATAAAAACAAAATATATATACAGTACTGTACTGTACTTTCATAGTGGCATCTATTACAAATGACGTCCCATAGATATTTTCGTAGTGTCGCCTTTGAAGATGGTTCCATGTTGTTGAAAGGTGCATAGGGTTTTCCAGCTCAGCCTATGGGCTAAATAGTGCCATACTGTACAGTCAATCCTCCGGTAACGCGCGTTTTGGAAACGCGGTTTTGGTGGGACGCGGTACACCCCAATATTTCAAATTTTATACTAACACGGTCAACACTTACACAGACGCGGGGTATGGCCGGGCGCCGAACCTTTACGTACGCACAGAAGTACGAGATCGTGAAAGAGTTAGAGAAGGGGCAAAGAGACAAGCGGAGATAGCAAGACGAAATGAAGTGAATGAAAGCACAATTCGTACCAAACCTAGCCTAATCTAGCTTATATATATCCAGCGGCAGTTGTCGTTGTTGTCTTGCTTTTGGTGAAAACTAGAAGTCTCTAGACCAAGTGGTTCAGTTTTTATGATAAAAATAATTAGGTCAGTAAGCTGGACGAAAGGCTAGAATTCAGTGTTTACTTCTGACTTTCGTCATATACCGATGCTCATATCTCTGCAAATAAATGGCCTAACCAAGATTTTATGCATACCAGAGGTAGATATGGTCGTTGCCGTGCGATGGGAGAAGACTAGAACACTATATTGTGTACTTATTGTGTGAGGTGAGAAATAAGACGGTGAGTTAGGCGGGAATTCAGAGCTTCGTCCGAATGCGGAAGCGCCGCTCTGACTCTCTCTCTCTCTCTCTCTCTCCTTCACTAAACGAAATATTTACTCAGAGGTAAGAGTTGTTGCAATGGGCAAATCAACCCAATGCACCTCATTTTACGTTTATGCATGCAAATCACATATAACCTAACCTTTATACAGTAATTGAATTTATTATTGTAACATAGGCTTCTATGGAGAAAAAGTGGACTTTGCAGAAACCCCCAGAACACCAAGGTACCTTTAACCCTCCAGCCCCGGCTACGCATTACATAAATATTGGCCGAAACCCGGGTGTTTTGGCCGAAAAACGTCTAGGCTAGGCTACCGTATCATTGTTATGCTAACTGCTTCCCGCATTCCCGCGCATCCCCAAGCGTATCTGTGTTATTTACCTGTAGAATGGCGTTAAGTAGAGCTCTCTAAGTCAACTGGTTGAGTTGTGATGATGATTTCAGTGGAGATAACTTACAACAACAACAGCAACTTTACAATACTTTTCGATACTTAACAACAACATACAGGCACACACGAACAAGCGACGCTCTCCTTCTTGTGGCCGGAGATGCGGGGCGTCGGTCCAGCCGGCTGTTGTTTACATGCGTCGGACCGACGCCTCGCACACCAAGCTCACAGGCTTTCAAGCACTGGTACAATGTTGTACCACCCGGGTTCCTGGGGGCAAAACATAATGGTACACACGTGTACCATCCGAGTTTGAAGGGTTAAGATGTAAACATATGGGTTCGTTAACGCGGTTTTTGGTACCACGGAAGGTTGCCAGAACACATTAGCCGCGTTACCGGAGGATTGACTGTATTAATTAAAATGTAAAACTTGCAAACTAAACAAACCAAAATTAGGACAAGGACAATACAAAGTCAAACCAAATTATCAAAATCGCCATGTGGAAACAACGCTTACTAAAATGAAAATTATTAAATAAAAGAACACAATCCACCACATAGGGTGTACACTACTACATGAGCAAGTTAATCCGTTTCCCAAGCAAACCAATCGCACATACAACAACGCACCATCGCCACGCCAAAGGAAGCAGTCAAGTTTGGGAAGTCCGGGACGCTCTGGCAAACTCTACTAAACTCTGCATGAACAAAGAAACTACATGCCAAATGTCAAAATATTATTTAAAATCAAATTTGCAACATGACAAGACATTAAAATAGTACAAAATACAAACATTGACAAGACATCTACACTATTACAAAATAATAAATAAAATACAGTACAGCACTCACCAATGACAGTGCTATCGGGCAGGCACCTGCAAGCACAGCATGCCCCAAGCGACCCCCATCAACAACCACCCCACAAACAACCCACATTTATAGCACAAACAAACTAAGGAAATCGCAAAAGTAAGCAACTGACACCATCGACAATGAATACACATAATATAAAGACAAACAATTACAAAACATGAAGCAACAACAGACCCAAACAAAGAGCAGTCTTTCAACAAGAACAATAAATTCAAAAAATCATCAATATCAATATTAATAATAATAATAATAGGAAAAGAAAAAGATAAACAATAAATACAGACAAAAAGTAAGCAGAGGTTATACAAGAAACTTCAAGTTAAAAATGCTTGATTAAAATTATTGATGTCAAATTTTAGAATACAGTCACAATAATTGACCCTAAAAAGATTAAATTTATGGAACAATTTACTTGCCTCAAAACCTCTGTCCACTAACAGTCTGTATAGTAACCTAGCTCTAGCCCAAAAGTCATCTACTTTAGTGCAGATTTTACAAAATCTTATTAATTGGGAATAAAAACAATTATAAGTTATTTTACTATCGATATTACTACTAGGGAAAGGAAAGTTTATTACGTTAAAATTAAAATCATCAACTTTGTGATATACTTTAAGTATGCACTGTTCATTAACAATCTCTATATTTATATCAAGAAAATTTTCAACTTTATAATTTACGTTACATTGTGTGAGGGGAATAGAATTAGGGTAAATAAGTTTAGCAACTTGATTAAAATTTAACAAATTGCAAACAAGAATATCATCAATATATCTACTATTATTACTTAACAGTTTAGCAAGTGCTAATTTTTCTGGAATTTTATTTGTTTTGCTACTGTCAACTAAGTCTTTTATATATTTAAATTCTAAAGCAAGCAAGAATAAGTCTGCAATTAAAGGGCTAGCATTTCCACCCATAGGAATTCCTAATATTTGTTTGAAAATGTACGGCCCGAATCTAACATAAGTATTGAAAAGGAGAAATTTAAGGGCATCTTTAAGTTTAGTTCTATCAAAATATACAGAACTAGTGGGAGTAGAGCTAAGTGATGCATTATTAAAATATGTATAAACATTTATGAAATAATTACCATTCCTAACGAACCTGTCAAAGTGCAAATCTATAATAAAGCAAAGCTCTGAATATACTAAATCTAAAGGCAAATTGGTATACAAAGTTGAAAAGTCGAAGCTATGTACCGAGGTAACTTTCGGCACGGTATTTATTTTATCAATAACTTCTAACGAATTGTCAACACTCCAATAATAGTTAATGCCAGTTCTTTTCATGATGGTATTACAATATCTTTTATGAGTACTTTTAATGTATTTTAAGCAATTTACGACTTGTTCTGATAGAGTTTTAGTGGTAGCAAATTTTGCTCCGGCAATAAAGCGATATTTATAAGGTCTTTTATGAAATTTAGGTAACATGTATAATTTTGCAATGCACTTGTTCTTATCAGAAAGTTTAATATCAAATATTATATTTTCTTGGTATGTTCATCGATTAAGTTATCAATATTCAGATTATTTTGAATTTCATAAACAGAATTACCGCAAATATTTTTACGTAATATGTTACCCTTAATACCTAATTCTTTTTTCATATTTTCAAGATAAAATTTCTTACATGTGAAGCTATAATTATTGCTGGCTTTATCTACTGTAGTGATTACAAAATGTTTATGTAAATTTATTAAATCAGCTTTAAGCTTATTATAATTATAGTCTATAAAATCTGAAAGATTAAATTCATTTTTAAGCGAGAAAATTTTATTTCTAATTAACTTAATTAATAATTTAGACCATGCTTCTAGTTCTCTTGCATTGCAGCACGCAATTTTTAACAATTTATCTTTTAATTTATTGACTGAAAAAACAATATCTTTTAAAATTATGTCCCATGTTACTTTATTACTCCCTATTCTAAATTTAAACCCTTTACGACATAGCTCCGCTAATTTGTCGTTTGCAAAATGTTTAACTAGTTCTACATCACCTGTTAATATGTGACATATCGGACTATAAATGAACTTTGCTAGTGCATCACGTCTGCTAGCTGGCATATCCATGACTCTTTCACACACGCATTTATTATTATTGAAAATATCATTATCTGAAAGATTTCCTAAAACTTTATTATAATTACAAATAATAGACCCAACAGGTCGTTCATATGAATACACTATTAATGGTTTGAAATCTTTACAACCATCTGGTAACATGGACTTAACTTTCTTTGAATTAATAAGACTGTTAACATTAATTTTGTCTAAAATTTTAGAGGAATAATTTAAAGTGGACATGACTTTATCTTTAATACGGTTATCTTTGGATTTCTTAGAATTAGCTCTAATATATCCCATAAAAGCAAAGACTATATTCTTAAATTTATTTGTGAAATTATGTTTATTATTTAGAATATTTTCTATAAAAGGAGCAAAACTTTTCTTTTGTAGGCCTTTCAATGAATCTTTTAATTTTTTAATTCCGAAATTTCGATATAATGAATATAAATTATTAACAATAATTTTAATATCAGACCTGTTTTTCTTTTTATTAAATGTATTTAGTCAAATGACTACGTCATTTGACTCTGGAGCCACTACTAAATATTAGGTTTTCCTCTCTTCTCTTTGGGTTGTCAAACCTGTAATGTGATCATGATATATGATTTACTATTGTATTCTAGGTATTTAATCAGCTTCAAGATGTATAAACAAGGCACTTGTGCGCAAAATATACCCCTGGGTAGGGTGAGTGGCGCGTGATTTAAACTGCCGGGCCGAGGTTTATTAATGAAGCATAACAACTTTAGACAAATGTTGTTTCCTAACTGAGAAACAATGTACTGTACTAACAAAGCAACTTACAATGAGGGAGACTTTACATGAGCTATGCCTGCTCAAGGGAATGTTGAGCTCACTGGGCTGCTGGCTAAGCTCAACACTTCCACCGTCTCTAACTACCGGTACTGTATATAGTAGTTCATTTCCAAATTGTCATGAAGTTACAAAGGAAAACAAGCAACAATATATCTATTGATCCTTACAAGGCTGCTTGTATCTAACCTAATTACTAACTAGTCAATGTGGAAAAAATAAATAATTAAAAGTTAAGAGGCTAATCATTTGTAAAATCAGTTAATTGGGACTAAAAGCGAGATATTTCTGAAGTTGGTTTTTGAACGATTGAACAGTACAACATTCAATAACATTTCTAGGTATTCTATCTATCTATCTATTGCCTGACGCCGTGATCCCCGAAGGGGTGGCCACGAACGAACCGCCCCCATGCACCTCTGTCCCCAGTCAGTCGACGCCCCTCCCCCCAACCAGCACCGCCCTCGTTCATGTACTTCCTCACTCCATCCTTCCACCTCATATTCGGTCTACCTCTCCCTCTCTGTCCCTCCACCTCGCTCTCGTACACCCTCTTAAGTCATTCTCTCGCTTTCCATACGTTCCATATGGCCGAACCATCTCAAGTTGTTCCTTTTCACACTTTCCAGCACATCTACCTCCACACCACACCTCCTTCTTACTTCCTCATTAGTCTGTCTATCCCTCCATGTAACTCCGCACGCACTTCTTAAGTAATTCATTTCCACTGCTCTCACTCTTGGTCTGAGTCTCTCAACCAACGTCCATGCTTCGCTTCCGTAAGTCAGTGTCGGGATTACCACACTGTCATGCAAGGACTTCTTCACTTCCATACTGACCACCCTATTTCTTGTTACTGCTTTTAGCGTTCCTACAACCCTCTTCCCCTGTTGTACCCTCTCCCGCATTTCTTCATCCATAGTCCCATCTTTACTCAACACACTGCCCAGATACTTAAAAGAGTTGACGATCTCCATAGCCTGACCGTTCAGCTTCACCTCACACTCTGTGACTTCACCCCTTTCGAAGACCATAACCTTGCTCTTCCCCGTATTTACCTTCAAATTCCGTTTTTCGCACACTGTTCCAAACTCATTTACCAGACCCTGCAACTCCCATTCATTATCACTCATCAGAACTGTATCATCCGCAAACAGCAGTATAGGTAGCTTCCACTCAATTCCCTCCATTTTCAGCGATACACCAACATCCACTGCTCTTGATAGTATTTCTTTCATGACTCCATCCATATATACCGTAAACAACCACGGGGACATCACACACCCCTGTTTCAAACCAACATTCAGGTCAAAGAACTCGCTCTGCTCACTCTCCACACGTACTGCCGCCTTTGCACCCTCATACATGCTCTTCACCGATTTCAGCAACTTGCCCTCTACTCCGTATATTCTTAGTACTTTCCACAAACCTTCTCTATCCACTCTGTCATAGGCCTTCTCCAAGTCCATAAAGGCAACATTCACCTTTTGTTTCTTCTCCAGATACTTCTCCACAACACAATTCAGGGTAAAAATCTGATATACACATCCTCTTCCCTTCCTAAAAACCTCCCTGCTCGTCGCCTATCCATTTCTCCGTTCTCACTCTCACTCTCTCAATCACTACCCTACTGTATACCTTCCCTACTACGCTTAGAAGACATATTCCTCGGTGGTTACCACACACTCCTCTTTCCCCTTTGCCCTTATATAGGGGGACTATTATGCCAGTCTTCCAGTCATCGGGTGCACTCCCCTTGTCCCATGCTAGTTTGCACATTTTCCATACCCATTCGATCACTATCTCACCACCATACCTCAACATTTCCCCACACACTCCATCTGTTCCTGGTGCTTTCCCCAACTTCACTCTTTTCATGGCTTCCCACACTTCTGACCTCCTGATCCCCACCTCCTCCTCCACTACTTCTCTTCTTCTCCCTCCCATACCATATCCAGCTATGTTTGCTGGCTCTTCATTCCTTACATTTAGCAACTCACTGAAGTACTCCCTCCATCTTTCGACTCTCTCTCGCTTCTCGGCTAGCATTCTCCCATTCTTATCTTTCACACCCTTACTGTTTCCCTTGCTACCTTCCCTAATTTTCTTGACTTCTTTCCAGAACAGTTTCTTACTCTCCCTCCATTTTACACTCAGATTCCTTCCAAATTCCTCATCTACTCTTCTCTTACTTTCCTTCACTTCTCTCTTCACCACCCTCTTACTCTCCACGTACCTCGCTCGTTTCTCTCTCTCGGAATCTTCATTCCCTCTACTACCCAACCACTCTCTATATGCTTTCTTCTTTTCTTCCACAGCTATTCTTACCTCTTCTGTCCACCATGCTGTACCTTTCACTCCCCTCCCTCTTCTCCTCACTCCACACACCTCCTCACATGCTGCACAGATCTCATCCTTAAACACCTTGCTCATCTCCTCCACTTCCTCCATAACTTGCAGGTCAAACCCACCTAGTCGTCTTTCCACTGCTCTCCTGTACTCCTCCCTGACTTCCTCCTCCTGCAACCTCTCCACCCTCCTCTCGCCTCCCTCCAGCTCTCCTCACCCACTTCTTTTGTATCCTAACCTTAGCTACCACTACATAATGATCAGACAGACCCCCTCCAATACCCCTATACACCCTAGCATCCATCACAGATTTCTTCATTCGTTCATCCACACATACATAATCAATCAATGACTTTCGTTCCACCTCTGTCTTATCCTTCATCGTCAACATCCGTTTCCACGTGTACCTGTGGATCATTCTGTGTCGGAAGGTGTTGGCTATCCACAGCCTCCTCCCCACACATACGTCCACAAGTGCACTACCATTCCCATTCACCTCTGATGGTACCCCCACCCTCCCACCACTCCCTCAACTTTCCTATCACCCACCTTACCATTCATATCCCCAATCAGAAATATTCTTTCGTTCTTGTCAAACTTCTCCAGGCACGCCTCCACATTCATCCAGAACTCCTCTTTCTTTCTTTCAAGTATATCCTCTGTCGGGGCATACAATCACCCACGTTTGTATTCCTACTTTCATTCTCACCCACACAATCCTTGAACCCACAGACCCATACTCTCTTACACATTCCTTCCATTTGCTACTTACAAACAAACATGCACCTTCTCTCGCTGTTCCTTCACTCACTCCAGCACACACACCCATTCCACACTCCCACTCTCTCACATCTGAACCTTTCCATTTGGTCTCTGTCATTCCACATACATCCAGCCTGGCATTTACTAACACTTCCAGAACCTCTCTCTTTTGTGCCATCATTCATGCCACTAACATTCCACGTAGCCATTCTCAGAATGTCCGAAGGCATGTCATTAGTCGGTCGTGGTTCGTCAACGTTGGTTCCGTCCGCATCCGAGGCTGTTCGTTCGTTTTTCTTTCTAGGTATTCCATTCCATAAATTTACCAGGAATACTGGAAACAGTTTGTGCCTGCTCACTTTACGCAGAGCTGCAGTGTTCAATGCAGAACTGCACTAATGTAAATGTCTGAAAAAACAATAAACTTTCATATAATCAGGAACACAAGAATTAATGCAAGCTACCAGTATGGTACCATATTCTATACTATCACTCAAACCATCAATACCATTCAATTTCAATCTTGCATAAAGCAGACATGCACAATACAAATTTGAATAATAAAACGTACTCTCTCAAAAAGGTCGAGAGCTTGACTAGGGTTGAGGAACTCCACTACGTTGGATGAGAGCTGAGACTCCATGTCCTTGTTGTATTCTGAGGCCGACTCAAACTGAGCTGTGGAAGACAGAATAATTTATTATTTATTTACATATATGCAAACAATACTAATCACTCTCTCTCTCTAATTTTTTTTTATTTTTTTTATGCAAATTACAAAATAATAAAACAATAGTAAGAAAAAACCCGAATACACCGAACAATAACACGAAAATAATAAGTCCCGACCGTAAACAAAGCATTGTGCCCAATGAATCCTTCAACTTGACTCTTCTTCTTCTTGAAAGATGTAGAGAGCGCGATTCACCCAAAACTCAATTTATCCATCGTATTACCCGTCACGAACCTCCAGAGGACTATCCCTTATTCTTCAACAATACAAAAATCAACCCTTCATCTTCGCTCAATGTTCTCGGAGTCTCTTTTTCTTCTGCTCTCACTTGGAAAGACCATATTACCAGTCTCACTAAGGCAGCCTCCCAGAAGCTGGGTGTGCTCAACCGCCTCAAGGGGTTCTTTACCCCTGCGCAGCTTCTTGCTCTGTACAGGGGCACAGTGCGTCCTTGTATTGAGTATTGTTCACATGTGTGGGGAGGATCCTCTCACACCGCACTCCTAGATAAAGTAGAAAGGAAAGCCTTTCGTATCATTAACTCCCGTCCACTCACCAACTCTCTGCAATCTCTCTCTCTCTTCGCCGCAATGTTGCATCTCTCTCGCTATTCTATCGCTACTACAATAATCAGTGTTCCTCGGAGCTTTCCCAGTGTATACACATTCTATCTATCTCTCCCTTCTCTGAAATCTCCATCTTAGGAGATTTCAACGTTCACCACCGCCAATGGCTCTCCTCTCGCTCTACTGACCCACCTGGTGAACAAGCCTACATATTTTCTATCATAAATGACCTAGAGCAGCTGGTCCCGCAACCTACCCGTATCCCGGATCGTTTCGGAGATCGGCCCAACATTCTTGACTTATTTCTGACTTCTAACCCTTCTTCTTATACTGTCAATCTTTTCTCTCCTTTGGGCTCCTCCGACCATAGACTTATCTCCGTCACCTGTCCTATCTCTTCAGTACGGCCATCTGATCCTTCCAGCCGGCGGCGCTTGTGGCACTTTGGCGCTGCCGACTGGGAGGCTCTCCCGCAGTACTTCTTTGATTTCCCATGGAATGACTTCTGCTTCCGTGGCCGAGGACCCTCGGAGAGTGCTGAACGCATTACCGAGGTAATCCTCTCGGGCATGGAAGCGTACATCCCATTTTCTTTCTCTCAGTCTAATGCAAAAAAATCTTGGTTTACTCACGCTTGTTCTACTGCTGTCCACAACAAGGAGGAAGCATTCAAACGGTACAGACGCCTTAAAACTCAAGAATCTCATTCTTCCTATGTTTCTGCCCGGAATCAAGCCAAATCTGTTCTTCGACTTGCCAAGCACTCTTTCATCAATAATAAATGCACTGAACTATCCAACTCTAGCTCTTCCCAAGCTTTCTGGCATCTAGCCAAAAACCTCTCCAACAACTTTTCTTCCTCGTCTTTCCCTCCCCTTTTCCACTCTGATGGCACAACCATCACTTCTTCCTCTGACAAAGATGAACTCTTTGCTCAAACTTTTGCCAGAAACTCTACCTTGGATGATTCCGGTGCTATTCCTCCCTCTCCGCCCCCCTCTCTCCTACTTATGCCTAATATCCTAATCTCCTCTAAAGATGTACTTTCTACCCTCTCTGAGCTTAATACTAAGAAGGCGTATGGTCCGGACGGTGTTCCTCCTGTTGTACTTAAAAACTGTGCTTCTGTGCTGACCCCCTGCCTAAGCAAACTCTTTCGTCTCTGTCTCTCCTCTTAACGTCTTTCCTTCTTGCTGGAAGTTTGCTCTCATTCAACCTGTCCCAAAGAAGGGTGACCGCTCTCAACCCTCCAACTATCGTCCAATTGCTCTCATCTCTTGTATCTCGTTTTTGAAACTATTCTTGCCTCCAAATTTCTTAAGCATTTCTCTTCTCATAATCTGCTCTCAGATCGCCAGTATGGCTTCCTTAACCCCTCAGACCCGGTAGGGCTCTGAGGCACTCATAACAAACGCGGCCTGCAGAACCCGGTAGGGCTCTGAGGCTCCGGCAGCTTGAAAGCCTGTAAGCCTGTTTTGAAAGCCGTCCGTCCGACGCATGTAAACAACAGCCGGTTGGACCGACGCCGTGCATCTCCGACGCTTGTTTTTGTGTGGCTGTGTGTTATTGTTTAGTATTGAAAAGTGGCTGATATGGCTGACATCGCCACAAAGTTCTCTCCACGGAAATCGTCATCACAACTGAACCAGTAGACTTAGAGAGCTCTACTCAATGCCATTCTACAGGTACTGAACACATCTACGCTTAGGGATGCACGGGAATGCGGAAGCAGTCAAAATAACAAAGATACGGTAGCCTAGGCGTAGAAGTTTTTTGGCCAAAACCCACGGGTTTCGGAGAATATTTATAGAATGCGTAGCCGGCCCCGGAGGGTTAAAGGTCGCTCTACTGGTGATCTTCTTTCATATCTTAACCCTCCAGCCCCGGCTATGTATTCCATATAAATTCCCCAAAACCCGGGGGTTTTGGCCGAAAAACGTCTACGCCTAGGCTAGGAAAGATCGGAGACAGAGGGTACTGGTGAATGGAATAGGCTCGGGGTGGAGGGAAATTACAAGTGGGGTACCTCAGGGATCTGTGTTGGGACCACTGCTGTTCGTTATATTTATCAACGACTTACCTGAAGTTATAACTAATGGAAGTGAGGTATACCTGTATGCGGATGACACTAAGCTGTATAGAAGAGTGAGGAGTAAGGAAGATATGGGTTTGCTTCAAGGAGATGTGGAGGGCATGAAGGGATGGTCTGAGCATTGGTTAATGCCTTTTCATCCAAAAAAATGCAAGTACATGTGGATTGGGACCAGCAAGATAGACAAGGTAGGATACAGTATGTATGAAGCGATGGAGGAAGTGATTGCAGAAAAGGATATAGGAGTAGTGATAGACAATAAGTTAAATTTCTCAGAACATTTAGCAGAAAAGAAAACAAAGCCAATAGAATTGTAGGGCTGATAAGGAGGACATTTGTGTCACTTGACGAAGAAATCTTCAGGAATCTCTATACAGCGCTGGTTAGGCCGCACCTGGAATATGCGAACCAGGCGTGGGGTCCATATATGGTAAAGGATATAGAAGCAGTGGAGAAAGTGCAGAGGAGAGCTAGCAAGCTGGTACCAACGTTGAAGAACGCGGGCTATGAGCAGAGGTTGAGGACACTGGCATATAGGAGAAAGAGAGGGGATATGATAGAGACTTTTAAGATAGTGTCAGGAAAGTACGATGAGGATGTGTGTGAAGGTATCTTCTTGATGCGGGAGGGAACAAGAACGAGAGGACACTCTAAGAAAATTTACAAAGAAAGAAATAGGCTTGAGAAGGCAAAGAACTCATGTTGTGATAGAGTGGTAAGTGAGTGGAACGCACTGCCCCAGTATGTAGTCGATTCCGAATCAATAAGGGAGTTTGAAAGTAATCTTGATAATCATCATCATCATCATCATCAATCAAATCTGACGCCTCGCTTCCAGAGGAAGCGCCCCAAAAGGGATGGCCATGGCAGAAACTGCCTCCAGGCTCCCAGACATGCCCCGACTGACCCACTCCACAGTGCCATTTCCACTAAGTGGATTATAACCATGAACACTGAAGGAGCAGACCCAGAGCAGTCCCTCACCCGGATGGCAGTTCCACCACTGTTTTGCTATTTTATTTACCCCAGTGGGGCCCTAGCTGGAAGCATACCAAGCACAGGAATTTTCTGGAAATGGGAACCAGTGGTCCACTGCTCCAGAGGCTGATTGCACCACCAAAGTGGCGGGCGGTGGGGGCACCGCATCCCTACGCCAGAGAGAGAAAGGCCAACTTGTGCCAGTGGGCTGTGAGAGTAAGACACTAGGGAAACATGGGGCACACCATTATGGCCCCAATGCCTTCACCACTCTCAAGAAAAAAGTTAGAAATAAGAATTATGATAAAGGTACAGTCCGAAAACAGTAATCTTGATAAAGCATGGGGAAGACAAGATTTGAAGTTTGATTATAAAACAAAAATACAGAATAGTAAAAATGTTGCGTCTGCTGCCGCCGCCGCCAACACCGTGAACGACCGCAGCAGTGCAAGTACTGGTACTGAGCTGGTACACAGGCATAGTTTGCCTTTTTCCAGAGGATCTACTGTAAGAAACTGTAAGTATCTTTGTTATTTTGACTGCTTCCGCATTCCTGCGCATCCCCAAGCGTAGATGTATTTCGTACCTGTAGAATGGCGTTAAGTAGAGCTCTCTAAGTCAACTGGTTCAGTTGTGATGACGATTTCATTGGAGATAACTTTGTGGCAAAAACAGCCACTTTAAACTACTTTTCGCTACTTAACAATAACATACTGTACAGGCACACACGAACAAGCGACGCACTTCTTCTTGTGGTCGGAGATGCGCGGCGTTGGTCCAGCCGGCTGTTGTTTACATGCGTCGGACGGACGCCTCGCACACCAAGCTTACAGGCTTTGAAGCTTATGGGTTTCTCAGAGCCCTACCGGGTAGCGCGGGGTGTGTTTGTTATGGGTGCCTCAGAGCCCTACCGGGTCTGGAGGGCTAAGGGTCGTTCTACTGGTGATCTTCTTTCATATCATACTAACTCTTGGTCATCCAACTTTCGGGACTTCGGTGAGACTTTTTCTGTTGCACTAGACATATCGAAGGCCTTCGATAGAGTCTGGCACAAATCTTTAATTTCCAAACTGCATTCCTTCGGTTTCTGCCCCTCCATCTGTGCCTTTCTCTCAAATTTCCTTTCCGACCGTTCCATAGCTGCGGTTGTGGACGGCCATCGCTCAATTCCTCATCCTATCAACTCTGGTGTTCCTCAGGGTTCTGTCCTATCTCCTATTCTCTTTCTAATTTTCATAAATGATCTTCTCAACTGTAAATCTAGTCCCATCCATTCATATGCAGACGACTCTACTTTACACCACTCAATTACTGTAGTTTTCCAGAACGCCCCAGCCAGCAGTCCCTCAAAAGTAAACGTAATGAAACCATAAAATGCTTATCTTCTGATCTAGCTACTATTTCCAATTGGGGTAGAGAAAACCTTGTTACATTTAATGCTTCCAAAACTCAATTTATCCATCTTACTACCCGTCAGGAACCTCCTGAGGACTATCCCTTATTCTTCAACAATACAAAAATCAACCCTTCATCTTCCCTCAATGTTCTCGGTGTCTCTTTTTCTTCTGCTTTCACTTGGAAAGAACATATTACCAGTCTCGCTAAGGCAGCCTCCCAGAAGCTGGGTGTGCTCAACCGCCTCAAGGGGTTCTTTACCCCTGCGCAGCTACTTGCTCTGTACAGGGGCACAGTGCGTCCTTGTATGGAGTATTGTTCTCATGTGTGGGGAGGATCCTCTCACACCGCACTCCTAGATAAAGTAGAAAGGAAAGCTTTTCGTATCATTAACTCCCGTCCACTCACAATTCTCTGCAATCTCTCTCTCTTCGCCGCAATGTTGCATCTCTCTCACTATTCTATCGCTACTACAATAATCAGTGTTCCTCGGAGCTTTCCCAGTGTATACCACCTCCTCTACGTAGGGTACGTAGCACCCGCCTTGCAACACAATCCCACCCTTACTCTGTGCAACTCTCCAACCCAAGAGTGAAACGCTATTCTCAGACTTTCTTCTATTCAACTGCTGAGCTCTGGAACTCTCTCCCAGAATCAGTCTTTCCCTCTTCCTATGACTTAAATTGCTTCAAACTCTGTGTGTCCAGGCATTTTAGCTCGAACGTCCCTTGATTTCAGCCGTCACTCTTTGAAATCTGGGGGAGGCACTCGCTGCAGGCAGTTATGCCTTTTGTCTCCCTCATTCACATAGAAAAAAATAAAAAATAAAAAATACCACCTCCTCTACGTAGGGTACGTAATACCCGCCTTGCAACACAATCCCACCCCTACTCTGTGCAACTCTCCAACCCAAGAGTGAAACGCTATTCTCAGACTTTCTTCTATTCAACTGCTGAGCTCTGGAACTCTCTCCCAGAATCAGTCTTTCCCTCTTCCTATGACTTAAATTGCTTCAAACTCTGTGTGTCCAGGCATTTTAGCTCGAACGTCCCTTGATTTCGGCCCTGTCACTCTTTGAAATCTGGGGGAGGCACTCGCTGCAGGCAGTTATGCCTTTTGTCTCCCTCATTCACATAGGAAAAAATAAAATAAATACAAAAAAAAATAAAGAAATAAATGGCGTGAGCGTTACTCACAAAAACGAAATACCGGCAACCTGTTTTTGCCCCCTTACAGATCTACATATATGAGGATGACAATAAATCGTGTATCCAATGTACCCCACAATTTCCCTTACCTACTGTAAAATCGGGATTCACCCAATAAATGGCGCCATTTGACGCTGTATAAGTGGTCTGGTTAACCCGCTGAGTGCCAGGGACGTATATATACTGTACGTCCTAGGGTGTTGTCACGCCCAGTGCCAGGGACGTATATATACGTCCTCGCCGAAAAAAAATTGTAGCAGCGAAACGACTGCACCTATGGCTTTCATATTTTTACCAAATGTACCTTACCCTTTTGGCTACCCACCACAACAATCCCAAATCCCTCCTCCCACCCACTCGCTGACTGTCGGTCCCGTCAGAAGGAAAAAAAAGGAAAATCTGTGGCGGCGAAACGACTGCACCAATCGGTTCCATATTTGTGTGACAAGTCCCTTACCCCCCACACACACCCCCAACCGCCTCCCACCACCCACTTCCAGCGTACCCGTACGAAGATAAGGAAAAAAAGGAAAATCCGTGGTGGCGAAACTACCTCACCAATCGGCTTCATATTTGTAACATGAGTCAATTATGCTTCTACCTTCCCCCCACCATCCCCCAAACCACCCTCCCACCACCCTCCTACCCATACATTCCGATACCATAAAAGTCTCTGTAGTCTATAGTGTCTTTTCAGCTACTTTCGGGACCATCGGGGACCTGATTTCTGGCGAAAATGGACAAGGGGAGTGTTTTTTTTACCATTATCCTTCCTTTCTCTCCCAACTTGATAGATTTAGCCAAAAAAAAAAAAAAAAAAAAAAAAAAAAAAATCTGGCACTGGCAGAAGCACACCGTCAAAATTGGCTGGCACTCAGCGGGTTAATCTGCTCTACATAACTAACTAACTCTCTCTCTTTTGGACTTTTGGCTATACAGTAGCCTATTCTTTAACCATTATCATCATCATCAGCCATTAGGAGTTCACTGCTGGACAAAGGCCTCCCTTAACCTTTTCCATGACTCCAGACACTTTGCCAGCTGTTGCCATGTTACCCCTGCAGTCTTTTCTATCTCGTCTCTCTACCTCATGTCTGGTATTCTCCTATCGCGCTTTCCTTCTCTTGGGGTCCAGTCAGTATGTCTTTTACTCCACCTATTGTCCTCTCTTCTTGCTACATGTCCTGCCCATCTCCACTTCTGCTCTGTAATACTTTCTAGAATATCCTTGACTTTGGTTTGCTCTCTTACCCACAATGTTCTCTTCCTGTCTCTAAGCGTTATTCCTAGCATTGATCTTTCCATTGATCTTTGTGCACTCTAAAGCTTATTCTCCATTGCTTTTGTTAGTTTCCAAGTTTCAGATCCATAGATCATGGTTGGCAGCAAACACTGGTTATAAACTTTACGCTTAAGGCATATTGGTAGTGTACTTTTCATGATGTTTTTCTGTTTGCCGAATGCTTTCCATCCTAGAGTGATTCGCCCTACTATTTCATGTTCATTGTCTTTTGTTAGTTTCATTACTTGGCCAAGATAATTGCATTTTTCTACTTCCTCTAGAATTTTGTTATCAATCCTAATTATTCTGCATTGGGCCTTATCATTGTACATAACTTTGGTTTTACTCCTGTTAATTTTTAGACCTACTTTGAGACTTTCTTTATTGAGATAATTGAGCATTTCCTGGAGTTTTTGTGCTTTATCTGAAAATAAGACAATGTCGTCTGCAAATCGGAGATGGTTAAAGTATTCCCCGTCTACATTAATTCCCTTTGATTCCCATGAAAATGTTCTGAATATCCCTTCAAGACAAGCTGTGAACAGCTTGGGTGAGATTGTGTCTCCCGGCCTCACTCCTTTCCCAATCTGTATCTGCTTTGTGTCTCTGTGTAATCGGACCACAGCAGTGCCTTTTGCATATATATTCTCTAAGAGTTTTATATGTTTTATTTATTCCTAGTTCATGTAGCGAGTTTGCTATAGCGGACACCTGGTTCGTAATAGCATAACCCAGTACTGCTCAATAACTAGTTTAATTCACTATTATAATATTGTTGTTGTTGTTGTTGTTCCCCAAGCTGCCTGGCCGAACAGCCCCAAGGCCCCGAGCAAGGCCAAGGCCGTAACTGAGCGCCCCCACAGAACCCTCCCTGCCGACCACAACAAAGCCTGGGTGACCGAAGCCACTCCATGGCGGGGAGCTGAGGAGGGTGCGGGAACGCCCGGGAAACCAAAGTCCCACCCAGGGCCCTGTGCCCCTCAGCAATTATGAAGAGAAAGTTGAGGGGCAAAGGAAAAATGTGACGCTTTGGCTTCCAATCTTGGTAGATTGGGAGGTCAATCCACGTTAGAGACGCCGTCACTTGAGATCTAGAAAATATATAAGTAAAAGGAATAGTCAGAGTAAGCTATGGGTATGGCAGAGATTGCTCAGTTCTCACTCTGATAGACCAGCCCATCAATATTGTTGCTATTGCTACTAGTATAACTGCCGCAATTATTGTTATTATAACTACAGAATTACAGTATATTTAAAGATATTTATGTTGTTATTCATGCTAATGGTAGTCATTAGTATTATTATTATTGCTATTGTTATTACTGTATATATATTTTTATTATTACTATTTCATATTTATTCTTTTCTTAAATATTGTAATTTTGTATTTTTGTCTACCTTTGGTTTAGTTTCCTAGCTAGGTTGCCCTTAAAGCATTTTAGCTTAATTGGGCCCATGACTGCGGACAGTCAGGTAATAATGTATATGTACGAGTATAATAATAAATCAATGTACCGGTACTGCAGTTGTGGTGATGATAATAAATAAATAAAGTTATCTCTACCAAATCGAAGGCCTTTTCGTAATCTACAAAAGCTAAACAAAGAGGTATATTATACTCTGAGGTTTCTCTATTACCTGGTTCATTGTATGTAAATGATCCATGGTTGAATATCCACTTCTAAATCCTGCCTGTTCCTGAGATTGATTTGTATCTAAAATTTTATCAAACCTATTTGTAAGGATTTTAGAGAACAACTTGTAAATAACTGATAACAAACTAATGGGACGGTAGTTCCTGAGATCTTTTTTATTGCCTTTTTTGTGAAGTAGAGTTACTATTGCATTGCACCAAGCTTCTGGAACACCCCACTCACACAAATATTGGGTGTACAGCTGAGCTAATCTACACTGGACCTCATCTCCTGTATCCTTCAGAAGATCGCTTGTTATCCCATCATCTGCTGGAGCTTTTCCCCTTTTGATTTTGTTTAGGGCAGACCTTACCTCATCTACAGATATATGTGGGATCTCGCCTGTGTCTGTTGTTGAATCATTTGATGGAATTGAAATGCTGTACGCATTTACAGTACACTATATCCTTTGGCACGTCGTTAACATACTGTATACAGTATGTGTTGCAAGACAGATGCTACGTACTCTACGTAGAGGAGGAGGTATACTCTGAGAGAGCTCCGACGAACACTTATTATTGTGATAGCTGTAAAATAGCGAGAGAAATGCAACATTGCGGCGAAGAGAAAGAGAATTAAAAAAGTCAGTGAGTGGACGTGAGTTAATGAGACGAATAGCTTTCTTTACTTTTTTGTCAAGAAGTGCTGTATTGTTGTTGTTGTTGAGGATGCTTTTATTTTATACTAGCCCAATGGGCCTAGTAGAAGTGCTATGTGAGAAGATCCTCCCCACACATGCGAACAATAACTCAATACTGTACATGAAAAGGACCTAGGAGTGATTATCCAAGAAAATTTATCCCCTGAGAAGTACCGTAAACTGGGGTAATTTCGGACTGTTGTCATAACTTCGGACATCGGCGATAATAAGTAATTAGCCATTGTCATTATATAATGGAAACTCTTTTTATTGTTTTTTTGTGAAGTCCGTTTATAGAAATGGCAAAGGAAGGGCATGTAAAAGTCGACATCGAGTACTGTATATGTGCACGAAAAAAATATTATATACATGACAAAAATTTGTACATTTTTCGCTACCCTACCAAACTTCTATCACCCTGAAGAAAATTGTTTGTATAAATGATGTTGTGACTGATATAATTTTGTAGTAAAATTACCAGAGACAACATCCAACAAAGGAAATTTGTTACACTTGTATAACGCTCTAGCTAGAACACTTATCATTTAACCTATTGTGTTTTCCAAAAAAAAAAATTGTAACTTCGGAAATGGAACAAACAAATCGTTTGTTATTATTTGCCCTATGCAAATCATTCAAAATACTTGTCCATCATTAAAATGGTGGTTAAAGATCAAATAATCATTCTCTGAATCCAAAAACCCATAGAAATGTGATAATATGCTAACTGATTTATGTACTTCGGATAATTCTGGATATATAATATATATAAATTAGGAGAGGCATATATCTTGTCCACAAAAAAAAATATCTGCCGAAAGAAACACTAACAAATACGTTATACCTATAAAAATGCTCAAATTCATAAAAGTGTATATGCAGTGATATAGTATACAGTAAACCCCCGCTAACTATATGCAGTGATATAGTATACAGTAAACCCCCGCTAACTATATGCAGTGATATAGTATACAGTAAACCCCCGCTAACTATATGCAGTGATATAGTATACAGTAAACCCCCGCTAACTATATGCAGTGATATAGTATACAGTAAACCCCCGCTAACTATATGCAGTGATATAGTATACAGTAAACCCCCGCTAACTATATGCAGTGATATAGTATACAGTAAACCCCTGCTAACTATATGCAGTGATATAGTATACAGTAAACCCCCGCTAACTATATGCAGTGATATAGTATACAGTAAACCCCCGCTAACTATATGCAGTGATATAGTATACAGTAAACCCCCGCTAACTATATGCAGTGATATAGTATACAGTAAACCCCCGCTAACTATATGCAGTGATATAGTATACAGTAAACCCCTGCTAACTATATGCAGTGATATAGTATACAGTAAACCCCCGCTAACTATATGCAGTGATATAGTATACAGTAAACCCCCGCTAACTATATGCAGTGATATAGTATACAGTAAACCCCCGCTAACTATATGCAGTGATATAGTATACAGTAAACCCCCGCTAACTATATGCAGTGATATAGTATACAGTAAACCCCCGCTAACTATATACAGTGATATAGTATACAGTAAACCCCCGCTAACTATATGCAGTGATATAGTATACAGTAAACCCCCGCTAACTATATGCAGTGATATAGTATACAGTAAACCCCCGCTAACTATATGCAGTGATATAGTAGAGTAAACCCCCGCTAACTATATGCAGTGATATAGTATACAGTAAACCCCCGCTAACTATATGCAGTGATATAGTATACAGTAAACCCCCGCTAACTATATACAGTGATATAGTATACAGTAAACCCCCGCTAACTATATGCAGTGATATAGTATACAGTATCCCCCCGCTAACTACATGCAGTGATATGGTATAGAGCTAACCCCCGCTAACTATATGCAGTGATAGTATACAGTAAACCCCCGCTAACTATATGCAGTGATATAGTATACAGTAAACCCCCGCTAACTATATGCAGTGATATAGTATACAGTAAACCCCGCTAACTATATGCAGTGATATAGTATACAGTAAACCCCCGCTAACTATATGCAGTGATATAGTATACAGTAAACCCCCGCTAACTATATGCAGTGATATAGTATACTGTAAATCCCCTCCCACTATATGCAGTCATATAGTCTACAGTAAACCCCCGCTAACTATATGCAGTGATATAGTATACAGTAAACCCGCGGTAACTAAATGCATGGATATAGTATACAGTAAACCCCCGCTATCTATATGCAGTGATATAGTATACAGTAAACCACCGCTAACTATATGCAGTGATATAGTATACAGTAACCCCCCGCTAACTATATGCAGTGATATAGTATACAGTAAACCCCGCTAACTATATGCAGTGATATAGTATACAGTAAACCCCGCTAACTATATGCAGTGATATAGTACAGTAAACCCGCTAACTATATGCAGTGATATAGTATACAGTAAACCCCGCTAACTATATGCAGTGATATATTATACAGTAAACCCCCGCTAACTATATGCAGTGAATAGTATACAGTAAACCCCGCTAACTATATGCAGTGATATAGTATACAGTAAACCCCCATGCAGTGATATAGTATACAGTAAACCCCCGCTAACTATATGCAGTGATATAGTATACAGTAAACCCCCGCTAACTATATGCAGTGATATAGTATACAGTAAACCCCTGCTAACTATATGCAGTGATATAGTATACAGTAAACCCCCGCTAACTATATGCAGTGATATAGTATACAGTAAACCCCCGCTAACTATATGCAGTGATATAGTATACAGTAAACCCCCGCTAACTATATGCAGTGATATAGTATACAGTAAACCCCCCGCTAACTATATGCAGTGATATAGTATACAGTAAACCGCTAACTATATGCAGTGATATAGTACAGTAAACCCCGCTAACTATATGCAGTGATAGTACAGTAACCCCCGCTAACTATATGCAGTGATATAGTATACAGTAAACCCCCGCTAACTATATGCAGTGAGTATACAGTAACCCCCGCTAACTATATGCAGTGATATAGTATACAGTAAACCGCCGCTAACTATATGCAGTGGTATAGTATACAGTAAACCCCCCGCTAACTATATGCAGTGATATAGTATACAGTAAGCCCCGGCTAACTATATGCAGTGATATAGTATACAGTAAAACGCCCGCTAACTATATGCAGTGATATAGTATACAGTAAACCCCCGCTAACTATATACAGTGATATAGTAACAGTAAACCCCCGCTAACTATATGCAGTGATATAGTATACAGTAAACCCCCGCTAACTATATGCAGTGATATAGTATACAGTAAACCCCCGCTAACTATATGCAGTGATATAGTATACAGTAAACTAACTATATGTGATATAGTATACAGTAAACCCCCGCTAACTATATGCAGTGATATAGTATACAGTAAACCCCTGCTAACTATATGCAGTGATATAGTATACAGTAAACCCCCGCTAACTATATACAGTGATATAGTATACAGTAAACCCCCGCTAACTATATGCAGTGATATAGTATACAGTAAACCCCCGCTAACTATATGCAGTGATATAGTATACAGTAAACCCCCGCTAACTATATGCAGTGATATAGTATACAGTAAACCCCCGCTAACTCGGACTCTTTTTACTCGGAAACCCGCACTTCTCGGAATGGCATAGGCCTCTCGGAAATGTCCCTGTATATCTCAGAAAATTCCGAGTTGGGCGGGATTTGTGTCCGGTTTACAATGTTCTCTCACTCGGTTTTAAGTGATTTTAGGATGAATTGAAGCCTATGCCTTTTAATTATTGTTAATATTAATTACTATGTACTGTACTGTCCCTGAAACCATAATAAGGTTCGTATTTGTCATTAATATGATGCATTTCACATACAAAAAAAAAAAAAAAAAAAAAAAAAAAAATCTAAATTTTCTCGGACGCGGACTTTCCTCTTATTTCGGAATTTTCCCTCTCTTAACCCTTCCTACCCGGCCTGTCTTACCTAAGGACGGTCGCCCGTACCCGGGCGAAATGGCTGAAAAACGTCTAGGCCTAGGCTACCGTATTTATGTTTATTTTCACTGCTAGAACTTTCCCACTCATCTATAATCGTAGTGCGGGTTTCAATCTGTATTTTGGCGTTGAGTAGAGCTCTGTAAGTCAACTGGTTCAGTTGTGATGGCGATTTCAGTGGAGCAAATATTGCAGAGATGTTGCCAATATGGGGGCTTTTCAGACACTAATTTCGTCTGACGTCAGAACATTAACATTGAAGAGTCTTCTCCTTCTTGTTTTCGGAGGTGCGGTGACGCAACGCTTGGGTTTGTTGACATACGTCGTACGCACGGCGTTCAGACCAAGCTTAATTAGGCTATTAAGCTGCCGTCTTAGGTAAGGACGGCCAGGTAGCGGCCCTTCTGCAGAGCTGTCCTTACCTAAGGTAGCCCGGGTAGGAAGGGTTAAGTCGGACATAAGTCGGACCTCGGACATCTCAGAAAATCGGGCATCTCGGAAGTGGTCTCCCCCCAATTAGTCCGAGTTAGCGAGGGTTTACTGTACATACCTATATTTATTAGTGGCCCCTCCATCATTGACGAACATGCCTATTACATAAGGCATCCTCTTCAAACACTAATCCGCCGTAGTTTGAATCTACCGCGCAGAGCATTTAAAATCTGAGGAGCCTTCATCATGAGCGCACGCGACCTCACTCATGGCTTCAGTCATTATGAATTGGGTTCTCACTACGAAAAAACTTCGTAAAAAATAAAAAACAAAAAGAAAATAAGAATAACTATCCAATAAGCTTTCCATCATATCGTAGATGTACTTGTGTGGATCTTTGACCAGACGCTGATTCAGGCGTCATTCTTCCTTCTCTGCTCTGCGGTCAGCCGGTCCGGACGTGTCTCTCCACGCTCCGCTGGTTCCGCATTTGCTGCGTCCCTAGTGAGTTTTTTCTCATTTGTTTACTCCGGGATGTATCGAGCAAGGTTAGGATATGCGTAGCAGGAGCGTCCTGGGCTGGTTGCCCGCAGTGCAGTGTATTTTGGGTCGTGTGTTTGGGGCATCTATTTCGGATGTACCCTCGTGGTCCGGTTGTGGACAGGTGAACTTTTTCACAGTTAGCTAGCTTTGTGATGCAGGCGGCTTTCATTACGCGTTATTGCTTCCTTTTATCTTTCTGATGAGGTAGCGTATTTTTGCTGACGTTCCCAGCGTATTTTTCTTCACTTAGTGAAGTTTTTTCTGGGTCCCGAGTCAGTTCTTCCCTTTGCCGGAAGTATTTGCTACAGTGGTGTGTTGGCGGTGGTTCCTGTTGTGATATAATTCAGTGCTTTTTGTTTATATTCCGACATGTTAATGTTATCCGTCTGCCTAGGCCTAGCCAGCCTCTCGTAGCTTTACCACATATACAAGTGTTATTGATTTATTTTCTAAATATGTACTACTGTGTGATGTGTGTCCTGGTTTAGTTGTCTATTGGCTAATTCCACGGACTATTTATGTGTCCTGGGTTAGTTGTGTATTGGCTAATTCCACGGACTATGTTGGGCCCGGCGTTAGTTGTGTTTTGGCTACGCCTCGGTCCTGTGTTGCGTTCAGATGGTATCTGGACGGGGTGGGTTATTTCCGGCGGGTTTTTCTCGGTTACACCATGAAAAAACCCGGCTGGTTGCCGAGTTTTGGCCACGCGTGGTTTAAAAACAGGCTTGTTTCCCCGGCGAGTGGGTGTCTGTGGCTCCCCAGTACTGCGTCTCTGGGGTGCCCGTTTCAGGCTCCTTCTGATTCCCGGCGGGTTGGATGTACCCATCTAACAGTGTTCATACGGACACGTGTTGTTTGTAGTTTTTTCGGTTTTGCAAAGCCACTATAAAACTATGCTGTTGTTGTATTTCCTTCCCGGCGATCTTTTACAAAGATGTGGGGTTAGGAACAATTGGGGTTAACTTTTAAACTTTAAATCACCCGGCGGGTGCAACCTGGTAGGGTGGGATGACCGAATTTTCAAAATTCAGTTTAGTTGACCAGACAATTGAGGGATGCATTGTGTATCGCCTCCTTCAACATACGGCAATTTAAGGCACAATTGGGGTTAACGTTTTTTAAACTAATATTCACACCCGGCGGGTGCTCCCTGGAAGGGTGGGAATAACGAATTTACAATTCAGTTAGTTAACCAGACATTTGAGGGATACGTTTTGTATCACCGCCTTCAACATACGGCGATCTAAAAAGATACTTCGGGAGAAGTTAGATCTCGTATATTCGTCAGGCTTCCCAGTTTTTTATCTACGAGATTATTCGGGGGCCGGCGTCTTTTTTAGGGTTTTTTTTTCTCCAAAATTGAATCTTGAAACAAACACCACCGGAAAGACTTAATCAGTTATAAACGCCATGCTGGTCTTTATATATTATGTCAGAGGGTATTCATAAATCTTTTGGACAAATTAAGATATTCTGAAATCTTTTACTTAGGAAACCTCACCGCGTAGCGAGCTGTAGTCGTTGAGCATTACGTCTCGTTACCCGGCGGGTTATTTAACACTTGTGTGCGAACATGTTTGGGTTAACCATATGAGCATTAATTCCTGGAAATTTTTCTTTTTTTCCAGAGCTGGGTCCCGGCGGGTCTATGCAGAACCTGGAGTAAGTATCCCACCAGTCTCTGTCATGGCTACCTTTGCCCCGGTTTTTGCTTTATGCATTATGCCCTCCTGTTCAGGTATCCCTATTTTTGCGCACACCCTTTGTATAAAATGTGTTAAAATGTCTCGTTTGGTGTGGGTTACCTTTCCGGCGTTTTTTCTCGTTGCTCCGAGAACACCGTTTTTGTTTACCGAGTTTTAGTCAGGATGGCTCAAAATAGGTAAGTTACCCCGACGAGTTTGGTCGCTTGAGGGCTCATAAGAAACTGCGTTTTCTGTGGCAGAGCCTGGGATCAGGCTTCCTGTGTTATTCATTGCTTTATGCATTACGCCCTCCTGTAATGTATAGTTTAGTGTGGGTTACCTTTCCGGCGTTTTTCTCGTTGCTTCGAGAACACCGTTTTTGTTTACCGAGTTTTAGTCAGGATGGCTAAAATACTGTAGGTAAGTTACCCCAACGAGTTAGGTCGCTTGAGGGCTCATCAGAAACTGCGTTTTCTATGGTCGGGCCTGGGATCAGGCTTCCTGGTTTATTCCCGTCGAGGGGGACTCCACACAGTTTTCTAGGTGATCAGACTGACACCTGTTGGACTTGGTTTTCTCTGCTTTTCAAAGCCATTGAAACAATGCTGTCTGTTTGTTTGGTCTTTACCTCCAGGTGACCTTTTTACAAAGAGGTCTGGGGCAGGTATAATTGGTTTGACATTGCATATAAAACCCGGCGGTTGTACCTTCGGGTGGTTATATTAACGGATTTGCGATTCGAGATAATTTGCCAAACAATTGATTGATACAATAGGGTATCACGGCCTTCAAGACGGCGATCTATGAGGGCTTCTGGGAGAAGCCGGATTAGAGATTAAGATAGGCTTAGACTTTTATGGGATAAAAAGATGCCTGAATCTTACTAGTGTCTCAAGTGTAAAGGGATACTTGAAAGACTTCATCTTTAATAAAGATATGCTTCATCTTTATGAGGGTTAAGAAGTTATTCTTAATTCTTTTGGACAGGTGAAAGATATGCTGAAATCTTTAATAAGCCATTGAAACAATGGCGTTTGTTTGTTTAGTCTTTCCCTCCCGGCGACCTTTTTACAAAGAGGTCTGGGGCAGGTACAATTGGTTTGACATTGCATATAAAACCCGGCGGTTGTACCTTTGGGTGGTTATATTGACTGATTTGCAATTCGCGATCTTTGTTTTTCCTCCCCGGCGATCTTTTACAAAGAAGTGGGGTTAGGAACATTTGGGGTTAACTTTTAAACTTTAACCCTCTCACCACGGAAGGGCTCTTGAACGCCTATAAAAAAGCATATAACAGGTACCCGGAAGGCCTCTTGAACGCCCAGTGGTTGAAAGCCTGTGAGCTTCGTGTGCGAGGCGTCGGTCCGACGCATGTAAACAACAGCCGGCTGGACCGACGCCCCGCATCTCCGGCCACAAGAAGGAGAGCGTCGCTTGTTCGTGTATGCCTGTATGTTGTTGTTAAATATCGAAAAGTGGTGTAAAGTGGCTGTTTTGGCCATAAAGTTATCTCCAATGAAATCATCATCACAGCTCAACCAGTTGACTTAGAGAGCTCTACTTAATGCCATTCTACAGGTAAATAACACAGCTACGCTTGGGGATGTGCGGGAATGCGGGAAGCAGTCTGATTAACGAATATACGGTAGCCTAGCCTAGACGTTTTTCGGCCAAAACACCCGGGTTTCGAGGAATATATATACTGTATAATACATAGCCAGGGCTGGAGGGTTAAATCACCCGGCGGGTGCAACCTGGAAGGGTGGGATGCCCGAATTTGCAAAATTCAGTTTAGTTGACCAGACAATTGAGGGATGCATTGTGCATCGCCTCCTTCAACATACGGCGCTTTAGGGCACAATTGGGGTTAACGTTTAAAAAAATAATATTCACACCCGGCGGGTGCTCCTTGGAGGGATGGGAATAACGAATTTACGGTTCAGTTAGTTAACCAGACAATTGATGGATACGTTTTGTATCGCCGCCTTCAACATACGGCGATCTAAAAAGATACTTCGGGAGAAGTTAGATCTCGTATATTTGTCAGGCTTCCCAGTTTTTTATCTACGAGATAATTCGGGGGCCGGCGTCTTTTTTAGTTTTTTTTTTCCAAAATTGAATCTTGAAACAAACACCACCGGAAAGACTTCATCAGTTATAAACGCCATGCTGGTCTTTATATATTATGTCAGAGGGTATTCATAAATCTTTTGGACAAATTAAGATATTCTGAAATCTTTTACTTAGGAAACCCCATCGCGTAGCGAGCTGTAGTCGTTGAGTATTACGTCTCGTTACCTGGCGGGTTATTTAACACTTGTGTGCGAACATGTTTGGGTTAACCTTATGAGCATTGATTCCTGGAAATTTTCTTTTTTTCCAGAGCTGGGTCCCGGCGGGTCTATGCAGAACCTGGAGTAATTATCCCACCAGTCTCTGTCATGGCTACCTTTGCCCCGGGTTTTGCTTTATGCATTACGCCCTCCTGTTCAGGTATCCCTATTATTGCGCACACCCTTTGTATGAAATGTGTTAAAATGTCTCGTTTGGTGTAGGTTACCTTTCCGGCGTTTTTTCTCGTTGCTCCGAGAACACCGTTTTTGTTTACCGAGGTTTAGTCAGGATGGCTCAAAATAGGTAAGTTACCCCGACGAGTTTGGTCGCTTGAGGGCTCATAAGAAACTGCGTTTTCTGTGGTCGAGCCTGGGAGCAGGCTTCCTGTGTTATTCATTGCTTTATGCATTACGCCCTCCTGTAATGTATAGTTTAGTCTGGGTTACCTTTCCGGCGTTTTTCTCATTGCTCCGAGAACACCGTTTTTGTTTACCGAGTTTTAGTCAGGATGGCTAAAATAGGTAAGTTATCCCTACGAGTTTGGTCGCTTGAGGGCTCATCAGAAACTGCGTTTTCTATGGTCGAGCCTGGGATCAGGCTTCCTGAGTTATTCCCGTCGAGGGGGGCTCCACTCAGTTTTCTAGGTGATCAGGCTGACACCTGTTGGCCTTGGTTTTCTCTGCTTTTCAAAGCCATTGAAACAATGCTGTCTGTTTGTTTGGTCTTTACCTCCCGGCAACCTTTTTACAAAGAGGTCTGGGGCAGGTATAATTGGTTTGACATTAATAATAATAATAATAATAATAATAATAATAATAATATTTATTCAGTTAGCAATTTACAGAGTTGGTACCACATAGTATGTTATAAATATGACATGTACCAGCCTTGCATAATTCCAACTAAGGATAGCCCAATAAGGCCATTAGGCGTATTTCCATTGGGGTCCTTGTATAAAACCGGCGGTTGTAAAATATTAAACGGATTTGTAAATAATAATTTGCCAAACAATTGATTGATACTATAGGTTTGACTCCTGTAAGGAGATAAAGAAAACCTAATATTTAGTAGTGGCCCCTCCATCATTGACGAACATGCCTATTACATAAGGCATCCTCTTCAAACACTAATCCGCCGTAGTTTTGAATCTACCGCGCAGAGCATTTAAAAACTGAGGAGCCTTCATCATGAGCGCACGCGACCTCACTCATGGCTTCAGTCATTATGAATTGGGTTCTCACTACGAAAAAAACTTCGTAAAAAATAAAAACAAAAAGAAAATAAGAATAACTATCCAATAAGCTTTCCATCATATCGTGGATGTACTTGTGTGGATTTCTGACCAGACGCTGATTCAGGCGTCATTCTTCCTTCACTGACATATCAAGTAAACCAAAATCCTCAATACATCAACGAATGGGAAGGGGACGGTCGGGAGGGCCCCAGTCGTCAATGATTACGGGGCCACTACTAAATATTAGGTTTTCTTTATCTCCTTACAGGAGTCAAACCTATAATTTATTAGTGGCCCCTCCATCATTGACGAACATGCCTGATTTCTAAGACTGGAGGGGGACATTCGTAATCATATCATAACTCTAGAAAAGCAGATAATAAAAACAACCACATAGTATTCTTACTTTGAAAATATATTTAACAACGGCGTAGCCGAAAAAATACAAGAAAAAGGGGGTTCAGGCAGGTGCGTGCTTCAAAGAAGCCTGCCTGACAAAAAATGGGTAACCCTGAAGATTCTGAACACAGATCTGTAGTTACAAAGGCACCCCACTCAACGAGTGGTGACAAAAAATAACAAGTTATAAGTTTATATGTGCACATAATAAACCCCAACATAAACTTGGAGATAAATTGCAAAGGAACTCCATTATTCTAAAATTAAATTGCTTTCGCAGCTAAACTACTCTAACAACACCGTTGTTTTGTACTTAACATTGTACTAGCACAATTTCTCACTGAGAAATTTTCATATCACATTTTAACCTTAAATTGTATCACAGCTCTCATACTCCGGCGGGGTCTAGGGTGTCCTATGTCAACTGACTGCACCCCCCCCCCCCCCCCTTTCCCGTGAAAGTAAACAAAAGTGACTGCAGGGCCACCTAGACCCTCTGCCTTAAAGCTATACATGGTAAGGAAGGTTTGTCTAGAGCAACTGACAAGTATCTAGACAGAAACGTATGATTAGACGCCCACAACTGCGTGGACGCTATGTCTTCAACTGAAAAAAATTTCAGGAAACGTAAAGAGGCTGCCCATTTGCGTAAATCGTGGGCCCGACCCACAACGCCGGGATTACTTTCTTTAATGACTTCTACCAGAAGAGAGGCTAATCGCCGTTTAAGTAAGCGTTTACCCGTACTTGCTACCCCTAAAGCACCTTGGGGGTTTTGAGGAGCTACTCTCAAATATTTGGTTAGAGCTTGCACTGGACATAAATTATGATGCACCTTTCCCCTTTTTAACGCCGGCACCGTGAACTCAGAAAACACGTGTGCACTATGCTCATTCTTGGCTACAAAACCTGGGGAGGGTGCAATGGAAATACATTCATTAAGTCTACCAAACCTAAGACAATTAGGTGTGTTGCTCATCGCCGCCAGCTCAGACACTCTGTTTCCGGTGGCCAAAGCCAAAAGGAAAACCGCCTTTTTTAAGAGTAATGCAAAGTCTGCAGTATTTTGGTACAGACGAGAGTGAAGCAAAGACAAAGCTTTGTCCAGAGACCAAGTAGGCATGAGCTGACGGGGAGGTGGGCGGAGTTTAAAACATGCTCTCATAAAACCTGTTTCCTCCGCTACCGGTATGGAAAGACCCGTAAGGTCTAAAAAGGGCACTCTAATCGCAGTTAAGTGATTTTTTAATGTTACCACAGATAAACGTTTCTGCTCAAACAGATAATTCAAATAATTAAAAACTAATGCCACTGAGGGTACAGTTTGTACTGTCCTAACGATCCAAGAAGTAAAGGCTTGCCAATGTGATTGATACTGTCGTTTTGTAGACTGAGTATATTGATTAAGTAATTTATTTGTCACATCTCTACCGTATGGTGCTAGCCACTTGGCCTCCTGAATGTCCATAATGCAAAAGTCAGCGAGGTCGCTAGGTTGCCACTCGTGTTTAAGTGGAAATACCCGACCGGGAGCGATACCGGGTCCGGGCACCACATTTTCAATTGCTGGTACCACAACTGCGCCGGCCACAGTGGCGCGATTAGCGAGACTAAGCCTCGATAATCTCGTAGTTTGTTCACTACGTGGCACATTAGTGACGCATCTGGCGGTGGAAACAGATAGATGGAACTCCATCTGTTCCAGTCTGTCACTAGGGCGTCTGGCCCCCCTGCCGGCGTTTTCGCCCGGCGGGTGAGGTATAGAGGGAGTTTGTGAGTCCCCTCGGACGCAAAAAGATCCACTTGTGGATGGGAGAGCTCTGCAATCATTAGGTTGAAAATGGGTTGCTTGAGCTCCCATTCTACTGTCGTGCTCTGTCTCCGGGACAGAGCGTCTGCCCAGACGTTCGCTACGCCTGGGAGATAAGATGCGTGAAGATAAATATCTAGACTGTTGGCTAGAGCAAAAATCTCTTCCGACACGTTTAGCAACTTCCTTGACCTCGTTGACCCTTGTTTCTGAATACAGTGGACTGCATTCAGATTGTCCATTCTGAAGGCCATCGACTTGCCCCGTAACGCCGGGCCGTGAGCCTGAAGGAAATACAAGGGGACTAGTAATTCTTTGACATTGATGTGCGAGATTTCTAAGTGGGACCAAAGCCCCTGACCCTGGTGCCCCTGATTTGACTGAAATCCCCACCCTATTGTGCCTGACGCATCCGTGTCTACCCTTACCGTTGGTGGAGGAGAGGTCCATGACATTATTGAGTGCAATGTTTCCCTCTTCGCCCAGACCGCTAGTAAGGTGTGGATTAATTTCGGGATGGGCCATAATTTTCCCGCCGGTAAGAGCGGGAAATATTTGTTGCCTTCCAATATTAATCGTTTTACTTTCAACCGGCCCAACTTGACAGTTAGTTGAATCCAGTTGAGAGAGCCGACCAGAGACTCCCAGACCCTTCGCGTCGTAGTCAGACTGTGAAGAAACCTGAACAGTTTCCTGCGAAACCTGTTGCGATTGTCCACACTCTGACTCAGAGTGAGAGCGGCGGTGTCCCAGACCAGCCCTATCCACTGAATTACTCGTGAGGGCACAAGGTTTGACTTTACCAGATTTACCTTGAACCCTAGAGTTTTGACATGATTTAAAATGATATTGACATGTTTTATGCATAATTGTTGTGTGAGGACTTAGGCGGAAGAAAAGGTTTAGATCCCCCTGGCTGAGCTTTAGTAGTAGGCCTGGGTTTGGGGAAGTTAAATGCAGGTTTCTTAGAAGGGGTGGGACTGTGCTTAATGGCCTGTGCCATATTGAACACTGTTCGCCACACTTCAGGGGTCATTAAAGAGGGAGTAAGCACTGGTGACATAACCACCTGATTAGCAATGCGATCAGGTAGCTTGCGAACTAACGACATCCTAAGATCTTGTCGTGCTCGTACCGCCTCAAGCAAGGCGGTACGTATGTCACCCAAGGATTGGATTGACGACTGAAGAATCAGTCGCCGGGATAACTCAACCGATCTTCGAGCATCCGCATCTGCGATTGCCTGAGTGGATCGTAGTAAATACTTAGCCACCTGCTGAGATACTATGTACTGCGAGAACAGGCGAAAAGCTTTTCCCCGTAGCCTAAATTCTCTGTCTAGGTGAGTAGGGGTAGGGGTAGTGAACGGGTCCTTCAGCTCACAAAGATTAATCTTAGGGGCAGCTAGAAATGAAAACAAAGCTGACGGGACTCCGCCGGCAGAACCCACCGGCATGGAGAACCATGAATGAGTATCCTGAGGTATCTGGTGGGAAGATTTAGAAGTGAAAGTGGTTGCAAAGTTTTGAGCCTCTACCTCCCAATCTACCCAAGGTCCTGGTCCCAACTGTCCCACCTTCAAAACTGGATTAGCTGCGTCGTCTGTGACGGTCTGTAAATCTAGTTCAGGAGTGAGAGCTGACAGAGTCTTAATATCATTAAACCCATCCAGCTTAGACCAGTCTGAAAATAGTTTTGAAGCTGAGGCAGGGGGTAAAGCAGGCTTAGAAGCATACACAAAATAATCTTGATGATAATAACTAGGTATAGCCTTGATGTTTACGTCCAGAACATTACCTAAAGTATCCACGGCCCTTAGTTTCTTTGACTTATTGCCCTGGATGACCCACTCACGCGGTACCGGGAGTTCCCCTGACAAAGTAGGTTGGGCAAGCTCTGGTTTAGAGGAGTTCAAAAGAACCCATGACTCGTCTGGCCCATAAAGAAAGGGCATAGCTACCTTTCTAAGAGGCGCTTTGTCTAGAGGGGGTGGATTGACATCCGTTATGACCCTGACATTTGAAGTTGTCAAAGCCGCCGTAGCAGGCCTATTGATCCCTGAGGTTAACAGAGTGGGAGGGTTAGGGATCTTAGATAAATCAATCGAAGTCATCAGAGGCCGTACCGTAGAACTTGTCTTGGGAGCCCCCAAGTCCATTGTGGGGTTTTCCTGTTGTTGACCAAAAAATTTAGATAAGGCATGAGTAAGCAGCCCATTAATTTCTTGTGCCGTAACAAACTGGTTTGATGAAGAACTTACAGGTGAATCATTAGTATCCTGTGCGGTGTCCAAGCCTGAGCCTGACCCTTGTCCTTCCATCTCCGAAATTATAGAAACTTCATCTTTCTCCTCCTGATCCTCCTGAGAAGACCCCGCCGAGGCAGGGGTACCTTGTTGCCAAGATAAGTCTGGGATAGAGGATGGGATCGCCGCGTCCCTGTGGACATCGGCTACTGTGTGACTCGTTTGAGTCGGACGTGGGTGATCAGACCCTGGTTGCGCAAACCGCCAAACACCGAGGCCCTGGCCTACGCTCTCTTGAGAGTCTGAAACATTCTCAATTACTGAACCCCCTGAACTTTCCAATTCCAGGGTTAAAATATTAAGTGGCAAATCCTCTTTTGGGACAGGCACTGCACTGGACTCTTGGGCCTTAACACAAACTCTGTCTGGGGTAGAGGTACGATGAGATGCACTAGAAGTTGGTGAATGTCGAGAGGACTTCCGTTTATGAGAATCCTTTTTAGAGGATTTATGGCTACGGTGTGACCGCGAACTATTCTTAGTTCTAGAGGAATCCTCGCCGTGACCACTGGTGGAACCTTCCGTCCTGCTCTTCTTACTCGCCGGTGAAGAGGCCCGACTAGATGACTGGTGTCTAAGAGGAGACCTAGACCGGGATCTCGCCCGAGACGAAGAGGCGGATACCGGGGGTGTAGGCTCTCTTGGGCGTTTAGGTGTAGCCGCAGAGGATACAGAACCCTGACCAGTCTCCGCCGGCTTAATACTCGTGACTCTAGAGGAACGTTTAGGGGGAGGGTGTTCGGAGAGCAATCTATCCCAAAGTGGGACGTTGTCACATTGAAGTGATTTATGTGCAACAATGGTAGTGTAGGCTGACATCTGTTGCCTAACCTCTCTTAAGGCTACCGCCGCGGTCTTACCATTATCACAAAGGACCTTTAAAGCTAATTGGGAGCAAAAAGAACAATTACGCATAACCCAGAGACCCCTTGAACGGTCTAGACATTTAACACACCTTATGCAACGGGTATGCGCAAAAATAGGGATACCAGCACAAGCAGGGGTAGTGCACAAAGCAAAAACTGGGGCCACGGTAGCCATGACAGAGACTGGTGGGAGGAAACTACCGCCGGGTCTGTATTGGTCCGCCGGAGCTCAGCTCTGGAAAAAAAAAAATTTCCAGGAATTAATGCTCATAAGGTTAACCCAACATGTTCGCGCACAAGTGTTAATAACCCGCCGGGTAACGAGATGTAATGGCACAAACACAGCTCGCTACGCGGTGGGGTTCAGAAATCTAAACAAATCTTTTGTTAAAGAAAGTGAAGAATACCCTCCGATATAATATAACGGTCCAGCATGGCGCTTATAGTCTCTTGGTGGTGGCGACTGTCTCAAGATTCAATTTTGTAACAAAGCAACCCCCCAAAAAGACGCCGGCCCTTGAAATATTTTAGTAGAATAGCACAGGGCAGGATGATACGAGATCTGATGTCTAACGAATTGTCACAAAAGATCGCCGTAAGTTAGAAGGCGGCGATACCTACTTGTATCACTAAATTAAGTGGTTAAATCGAAATCGTATTTTGTAAATTCCTTAGTTCCTCCACCTAGGAGCACCCGCCGGGTGAGAAGAATCGATATATTAACCTAAATTGAACCTTCAATTGCCGTAAAAGTAAAGGCGGCGATACACATAGTATCACTAAATGGATTGGTTAACTAACTGAAAGACATAAGTCGTTCATCCCACCCTACCCAGGTACACCCGCCGGGTGAGATGTCCAAACGTTAACCCCATAAGTTCCTGTCCCCACTTCTTTGTAAAAGATCGCCGGGGAGGAAAGCCTAAAACAACAGCTAGGTTTTTCAAGTGGCTTTTGAAAAACCGGGTAGAAAAACTACATAACGTATGTCCGCATGAACAATCGTTTTATAGATGGGAACAGCCATCCCGCCGGGAATCAAAGGAGGCCTGAAACCAGGCATCCACAGAGACGCAGTCCTGGAGAGCCACAGACACCCCAACGCCGGGGAAACAAGCCAGTGTTAACAACCACGTGTGGCCCAACACGGCTCGCGGCCGGGATTTTCATGGTGAAACTGAGAAAACCCCGCCGGAAGGCAACCCACCCTGAACAGACACCATCTGAACAACAAGAGACACGAGGAGAGCCACACACGACAACCCCAAGGTCACTCCATAATCCGTGGAATTAGCCAATACACAACTAAACCAGGAAACAATTATAGTCCGAGGAATTAGCCAATACACAACTAAAACCCGGATACACATGACACAGTAGGGCATATTTATCAATAATAAACAATAACACTAGTACATGTGGCAAAGCTACGAGCGGCTGGCTAGGCCTAGGTAGACGGCATAATAAAAGTTGAAATATACACAAACACTGGAAATATCACAACAGGAACCACCGCCAACACACCACCGTAGCATAAACTTCCGACCAAGGGAAGACTGACTCGGGACCCAGAAAAAATTCACTAAGTGAAGAAAAATACGCTGGGAACGTCAGAAACAAAGCTTACCTTATCAGAAAGATAAAAGGCAGCACTAACTAACGCGTAGTGAAAGCCGCCTGCATCACAAACTAACTCAGCTGTGAAAAAGTTCACATGTCCACAACGGGACCACGAGGGTACATCCGAAATAGATGCCCCATACACTCGACCCAAAAAACACACTGCACTGCGGGCAACCAGCCCAGGACACTCCTTCTACGCCTATCCTAACCTTACTCGATACATCCTAGAGTAAACAAATGAGAAAAAACTCACTAGGGACGCCACGAATGCGGAACTAGCGGAGCGTGGGGAGGCACGTCCGGGCAGGCTGAACGCAGAGCAGAGAAGGAAGAATGACGCCTGAATCAGCGTCTGGTCAGAAATCCACACAAGTACATCCACGATATGATGGAAAGCTTATTGGATAGTTATTCTTATTTTCTTTTTGTTTTTATTTTTTACGAAGTTTTTTCGTAGTGAGAACCCAATTCATAATGACTGAAGCCATGAGTGAGGTCGCGTGCGCTCATGATGAAGGCTCCTCAGTTTTTAAATGCTCTGCGCGGTAGATTCAAAACTACGGCGGATTAGTGTTTGAAGAGGATGCCTTATGTAATAGGCATGTTCGTCAATGATGGAGGGGCCACTAATAAATAATAGGGTATCACGGCCTTCAAGACGGCGATCTATGAGGGCTTCTGGGAGAAGCCGGATTAGAGATTAAGATAGGCTTAGACTTTTTATGGGATAAAAGGATGCCTGAATCTTACTAGTGTTTCAAGTGTAAAGGGTTACTTGAAAGACTTCATCTTTAATAAAGATATGCTTCATCTTTATGAGGATTAAGAAGTTATGCTTAATTCTTTTGGACAGATAAAAGATATGCGGAAATCTTTAATAAGCCATTGAAACAATGCCGTTTGTTTGTTTAGTCTTTCCCTCCCGGCGACCTTTTTACAAAGAGGTCTGGGGCAGGTACAATTGGTTTGACATTGCATATAAAACCCGGCGGTTGTACCTTTGGGTGGTTATATTAACTTATTTGCAATTCGCGATAATTTGCCAAACAATTCATTGATACAATAGGGTATCACGGCCTTCAAGACGGCGATCTATGAGGGCTTCTGGGTGACGCCAGATTAGAGATTAAGATAGGCTTAGACTTTTTATGGGATAAAAAGATGCCGGAATCTTCCTAGTGTTTCAAGTGTAAAGGGATACTTGAAAGACTTCATCTTTAATAAAAATATGCTTCATCTTTATGAGGATTCAGAAGGTATGCTTAAATCTTCTGGACAGGTAAAGATATGCTGAAATCTTTAATATGATACTAAAGGATAAAGAAAAGTAGTGGTGGAGTGCTACGGTTCGTTGACCGGCGGTTTTGAGGCACATATTTTGTACCATTTTTTGGGGTGTAACCCTATGAGCATTAATCCCCGGAAAATTCTCTTTCCAGGGCGGATTACCGGTGTTGCACCAGGTGACCAGGTAGTTCCCGGGGGCGGGGTAGTTTTCCCCCAGTCTCTGTCGTGTCGGCACTTGAACCTCTCATTGCTGTATGTTCAACGCCGTTAAGCTCAGGTAGCCCTATCTTATTTTTATTTGTTAATGAAATAATTTAATAGCTGAATCATAATAAACATATATATTTTCTATAATATTGTGTTTATTTATAGTAATTTATTTTAATACAATTAAATATAAATTAAATTAATTAGTATAATTTATGATTTTGCTCACCAGCTCTGCTTTCAATGTGTTAATGAGCTATGGGAGCTTTTAATTATCATAAACCTTTACGGGACTCGGACGAGGGCTCCCGTTCAGGGAGTATACCGAGCTCGCAAGCGAGGGACAGCCACAGCCAAGGTGTATGGCAATACTCACAGTCGTACCTCACCCGCCGGACGATAACGCTGGCGGGCGGACCTGACGCTCTAATGACGGACGAGAACAGGTTGAGTTCCATTTATCTCTTTTCCGTCGCCAGACGCGTCTCTAATGTGCCACGTAGTCAACAAACTACAGGATTAGCGAGGCGTAGTCTCGCTAATCGCGCCCCTGTGGCCGGCGCAGTGTGGTACCAGCATTTGAACAGGTGGTGCCCGCACCCAGTGTCCCTCCTGGTCGGGTTGTTCCACTTAGAACACAATTGGCAACCTAGAAACCTTGCGGACTTGTTCATTTTGGACATTCAGGAGGCCAAGTGGCTAGCACCTTATGGTAGCGACGTGACCAAGATATTCACGAATCAATATACCCAGTCTACAAAGCGACAGTTTCAATCGCATTGGAAAGCTTTTACGTCTCGGCTTCTTAGAACAAAACAAACTATGCCCTAGGTGGCGTTGGTTATTATTTAATTTATATGTTCATGCAGAAACATTTATCTGAAAGTGATTATTTATTAGTGGCCCCTTCATCATTGACGAACATGCCTATTACATAAGGCATCCTCTTCAAACACTAATCCGCAGTAGTTTGAATCTACCGCGCAGAGCATTTAAAAAACTGAGGAGCCTTCATCATGAGCGCACGCGACCTCACTCATGGCTTCAGTCATTATGAATTGGGTTCTCACTACGAAAAAACTTCGTAAAAAATAAAAACAAAAACAAAATAAGAATAACTATCTAATAAGCTTTCCATCATATCGTGAATGTACTTGTGTGGATCTTTGACCAGACGCTGATTCAGGCGTCATTCTTCCTTCTCTGCTCTGCGCTCAGCCTGCCCGGACGTGTCTCCCCACGCTCCGCTGGTTCCGCATTTGCTGCGTCCCTAGTGAGTTTTTTCTCATTTGTTTACTCCGGGATGTATCGAGTAAGGAGAGGATATGCGTAGCAGGAGTGTCCTGGGCTGGTTGCCCGCAGTGCAGTGTATTTTGGGTCGTGTGTTTGGGGCATCTATTTCGGATGTACCCTCGTGGTCCTGTTGTGGACTTGTGATCTTTTCACAGTTGAGTTAGCTTGTGATGCAGGCGGCTTTCATTACACGTTAATTATGCTGCCTTTTATCTTTCTGATGAGGTAAGCGTTGCTTACTGACGTTCCCAGCGTATTTTTCTTCACTTAGTGAAGTTTTTTCTGGGTCCCGAGTCAGTCTTCCCTTTGCCGGAAGTATTTGCTACAGTGGTGTGTTGGCGGTGGTTCCTGTTGTTATATTTCCAGTGTTTTTGTTTATATTTCAACATTTCTTATGCCGTCTACTTAGGCCTAGCCAGCCGCTCGTAGCTTTGCCACATGTACAAGTGTTATTGTTTATTTTATAAATATGCCCTACTGTGTCATGTGTATCCGGGTTTAGTTGTGTATTGGCTAATTCCACGGACTATGTTTGTTTCCTGGTTTAGTTGTGTATTGGCTAATTCCACAGATTATTGTGTGGACTTAGGTTAGTCGTGCTTGGCTTTCCTTCGAGTCCGTTGTACGTTCAGATGGTTTCTGAACGGGGTGGGTTACCTTCCGGCGGGTTTTTTCTCGGTTTCACCATGAAAAAAACCCGGCCGAGAGCCGTGTTGGGCCACACGTGGTTTCAACACAGGCTTGTGTCCCCGGCGATGAGGTGTCTGTGGCTCTCCAGGACTGCGTCTCTGTGTTGGTGCCTGTTTTCAGGCTCCCTTTGATTCCCGGCGGAGTGGCTGTACCCATCTAACATTGTTCATGCGAACATATGTTATGAAGTTTTTCTACCCGGTTTTACAAACCACAGAAAACCTAGCTGTTGTTAAGGGCTTTCCTCCCCGGCGATCTTTTACAAAGAAGTGGGGACAGGAACTTATGGGGTTAACGTTTTGACATCTCACCCGGCGGGTGTACCTTGGTAGGGTGGGATGAACGACTAAGTCATTCAGTTAGTTAACCGATCCATTTTAGTGATACTATATGTATCGCCGCCTTTACACTTACGGCGATTGAAGGTTCAATTAGGGTTAACATCGTTTTTTTACACCCGGCGGGTGCTCCTGGGTGGAGGAAATAAGGAATTTACAATTCAATTTCGATTAACCACTTAATTTAGTGATACGTTTATGTATCGCCGCCTTCAAACTTACGGCGATCTTTTTGTGACAATTCGTTAGAAATCAGATCTCGCATCAGCCTGCCCTGTGTTGTTCTACTAAAATAATTCAAGGGCCGGCGTCTTTGTGGGGGGTTGTTTTTTCCGAATTTGAATCTTGAAACAGTCACCACCAGAAAGACTATAAACGCCATGCTGGTCCGTTATATTATGTCAGAGGGTATTCTTCACTTTCTTAAAAAGATATGTTTAGATATTCTGAACCCCGCCGCGTAGCGAGCTGTGATCGTTGTATCATTACATCTCATTACCCGGTGGGTTATTAACACTTGTGTGCGAACATGTTGGGTTAACCTTATGAGCATTAATTCCTGGAAATTTTCTTTTTTTCCAGAGCTGGGCTCCGGCGGACCAATACAGACCCGGCAGTAGTTGTCTCCACCAGTCTCTGTCATGGCTACCTTGGCCCCAGTCTTTGCTTTATGCACTACCCCTACCTGTGCCGGTATCCCTATTTTTGCGCACACTCTTTGCATCAAGTGTGTTAAATGTCTAGACCGTTCAAGGGGTCTGTGGGTGATGCGCAACTGTTCCTTTTGCTCCCAATTAAGTGTCAAGGTCCTCCGCGACAATGATAAGACCGCAGCGGTCGCATTAAGAGAGGTTAGGCAACAAATGTCAGCATATACTACGATTGTAGCTCATAAGTCACTTCAATGTGACAATGTCCCTCTTTGGGATAGACTGCTTTTCGAACACCCTCTCCCTAAACGTTCCTCTCGAGTAACTAGTCATAAGCCGGCGGAGACTGGTCAGGGTTCTGTGTCTTCTGCTGCTACTCCGAAACGTCCAAGAGAGCCTACACCCCCGGCGACCGCCTCCTCGTCTCGGGAGAGATCTCGGTCTAGGTCACCTCTCAGACACCAGCCATCTAGTCTTGCCTCTTCACCATCGAGTAAGAAGAGTAGGACGGAAAGTTCCACCAGTGGTCACGGCGATGAATCCTCCAAATCAAAGAGTAGTTCACGGTCACACCGTAGCCATAAATCTTCCAAAAAGGATTCCCATAAAAGAAAGACCTCCCTACATTCGCCAGCTTCTAGTGCTTCTCATCGTACCTCTACCCCAGACAGAGTTGGTGTTAGGTCTCAAGGGTCCAGTACGGTGCCTGTACCTAAAGAGGATTTACCCATTAACATTTTAACCCTGGAATTGGAGAGTTCAGGGGGATCAGTGATTGAGTGTGTTTCAGACTCCCAAGAGAGTGTAGCCCAGGGCCTCGGTGTTTGGCGATTTTCTCGGCCGGGGTCTGACCACCCACTTCCGACTCAAACTAGTCACACAGTAGCTGACGTCCACAGGGACGCGGCGATCCCATCCTCTATTCCTGACTTATTTTGGCAGCAAGGTACCCCAGCTTCGGCGGGATCTTCTCAGGAGGAACAGGAGGAGAAAGACGAGGTTTCAATAATTTCGGATATGGAAGGGCAAGAGTCAGGTTCAGGCTTAGACGCCGCGCAGGATATTAATGATTCACCAGTAAGTACATCATCAAGTCAATTTGTCACTGCGCAGGAAATTGATGGGCTACTTAGTCATGCTTTATCTAAATTTTTTGGCCAACAACAGGAAACTCCCACAGTGGACTTGGGGGCTCCCACGACAAGTTCTACGGTACGGCCTCTGATGACTTCTATTGCTTTATCTAAGATCCCTCACCCTCCCACTCTGTCACCATCAGTGGTTACTAGGCCTGCTACGGCGGCATTGACCACTTCGAATGTAAGGGTTATAACGGATGTCAATCCACCCCCTCTAGACAAGGCGCCTCTCAGAAAGGTAGCTATGCCCTTGCTTTACGGACCAGACGAGTCATGGGTCCTTTTGACCCCCACTAAACCAGAGCTCGCCCAACCTACCTTGTCAGGGGAACTCCCAGTACCGCGTGAGTGGGTCATCCAGGGCAATAAATCAAAGAAATTAAGGGCCTTGGATACTTTGGGAAATGTACTAGACGTTAATATAAAGGCTATACCTAGTTATTATCACCAAGACTATTTTGTGTATGCTACTAAGCCAGCTTTACCCCCTGCCCAGCTTCAAAATTGTTTTCAGACTGGTCTAAGATAGATGGGTTCAATGACATTAAGACTCTGTCAGCTCTCACTCCAGAACTTGATTTACAAACCGTCAAAGACGAAGCAGCTAATCCAGTCTTGAAGGTGGGGCAGTTGGGTCCAGGACCTTGGGTGGATTGGGAGACAGAGGCTCAAAACTTTGCGACCACATTTACTTCCAAAACTTCCCACCAGATCCCTCAAGATACTCATTCGTGGTTCTCCATGCCAGTGTGTTCTGCCGGCGGAGTCCCTTCAGCTTTGTTTTCTTTCTTAGCTGCCCCTAAAATTAATCTTTGTGAGCTAAAAGACCCTTTCACTACCCCTACCCCAACTCACCTAGACCGAGAATTTAGGCTAAGGGGGAAAGCTTTTCGCCTGTTCTCTCAATACATAGTGTCTCAACAGGTAGCAAAGTCTTTGCTTCGGTCCACTCAGGCAATCGCAGACGCGGATGCCAGATGATCGGTTGAATTGTCCCGGCGACTGCTTCTTCAGTCGTCAATCCAATCTCTGGGTGACATCCGCACCGCCTTGCTTGAGGCGGTACGAGCGAGACAAGACCTCAGAATGTCTTTAGTCCGCAAACTGCCTGATCGCATTGCGAATCAGGTGGTCATGTCACCAGTGCTTACTCCCTCTTTAATGTCCCCTGACGTGTGGCGAACGGTGTTTAATATGGCGCAGGCCTTTAAACACATTCCCACCCCTTCTAAGAAACCTGCCTTTAACTTCCCCAAACCCAGGCCAACCGCTAAAGCTCAGCCGGGGGGATCTAAGCCCTTTCTTCCACCTAAGTCCTCCCCCTCCCCTCAAGGTCAGTACAGGCATAGACAGAGTAGGTTATCAGGTCAGAGAGGATGCGGCCATAATAAGCCAGGTCAGGGCCCGTCTTCGGCCAACACCAGCCAGCCGGCGAAGCGTCCAGCACCACCAACCCCACCATCAAAAAACTAAAGTCTCTCTCACTCCCGGTGCCAACCTTAAGGCCGGCGGACCCGAGGGTAGTACAGCCGGCGAACACTTGTCTGCTAACTGGGTCGTTCCGAACGTGTCACCAAGCATGGCCGTTAAACACTTGGGCACGGATGGTGGCACGCAAAGGCATCACTTGGCAGTGGCTCCGGCGACCTCGCTTACGTCAGCCAACAACGGCGAATTTTGTTTCTTTAGAGGTGGAGTCACTGGTCCAGGAAATGATTGCCAAGAATGTCATCATCCCGTTCCCCCCAAATTACCCTGTATTCACGTCCAAGCTATTTTTGGTTCCCAAAAGGGACAGTGTTCAGATGAGACCGGTCGTAGACCTGTCTTATCTGAACCTTCACATTCACAACGAGTCTTTCCGAATGTTAACAGTACACCAAATCAGGCTAACACTTCCGCCGGGAGGTTGGATGTGTTCCCTAGACCTGACAGACGCCTATTGGCACGTATCGGTCAACAAAAGATTTCAAAGGTTTTTGGCCTTACGGATCAGGCACCAAAATTTTGTTTTTCAACGGATGCCATTCGGTTTGAACCTGGCACCTCGATTATTCACAAAATTAGTCCGGCAAGCCCTGATGCCGTTGTTAAAACAAGGAATCAGAGTGTTGTGGTACCTAGACGACTGGCTGGTGGTGGCAGAGACACAACAAGCATGCATCAAACATGTCAACATCATTTTAAATCATGTCAAAACTCTAGGGTTCAAGGTAAATCTGGTAAAGTCAAACCTTGTTCCCTCACGAGTAATTCAGTGGATAGGGCTGGTCTGGGACACGGCCTCTCTCACTCTGAGTCAGAGTGTGGACAATCGCAACAGGTTTTGCAGGAAACTGTTCATGTTTCTTCACACTATGACTACGACGCGGAGGGTCTGGGAGTCTCTGGTCGGCTCTCTCAACTGGATTCAACTAACTGTTATGTTGGGCCGGTTGAAAGTAAAACGTTTAATATTGGAAGGCAACAAATATTTCCCACTCTTACCGGCGGGAAAATTATGGCCCATCCCGAAATTAATCCACACCTTACTAGCGGTCTGGGCGAAGAGGGAAACGTTGCACTCAATAATGTCATGGACCTCTCCTCCACCAACGGTATGGGTAGACACGGATGCGTCAGGCACAATAGGGTGGGGATTTCAGTCAAATCAGGGGCACCAGGGTCAGGGGCTTTGGTCCCACTTAGAAATCTCTCACATCAATGTCAAAGAATTACTAGTCCCCTTGTATTTCCTTCAGGCTCACGGCCCTGCGTTACGGGGCAAGTCGGTGGCCTTCAGAATGGACAATCTAAACGCAGTTCACTGTATTCAGAAACAGGGGTCAACGAGGTCAAGGAGGTTGCTAAACGTGTCGGAAGAGATTTTTACTCTAGCCAACAGACTAGACATTTATCTTCACGCATCTTATCTCCCAGGCGTAGCGAACGTCTGGGCAGACACTCTGTCCCGGAGACAGAGCACGACAGTAGAATGGGAGCTCAAGCAACCCATTTTCAACCTAATGATTGCAGAGCTCTCCCATCCACAAGTGGATCTGTTTGCGTCCGAGGAGACTCACAAACTCCCTCTATACCTCACCCGCCGGACGAAAACGCCGGCAGGGGGGCCAGACGCCCTAGTGACAGACTGGAACAGATGGAGCTCCATCTATCTGTTTCCGCCGCCAGATGCATCACTAATGTGCCACGTAGTGAACAAACTACGAGATTATCGAGGCTTAGTCTCACTAATCGCGCCCCTGTGGCCGGCGCAGTTGTGGTACCAGCAATTGAAGACGTGGTGCCCGCACCCGGTGTCGCTCCCGGTCGGGTATTTCCACTTAGACACGATTGGCAACCTAGCGACCTCGCTGACTTTTGCATTATGGACATTCAGGAGGCCAAGTGGCTAGCACCATACGGTAGAGATGTGACCAATAAATTATTAAATCAATATACTCAGTCTACGAAACGACAGTATCACTCACATTGGCAAGCCTTTACTTCTTGGATCATTAGAACAGAACAGACTGTGCCATCAGTAGCTTTAGTTTTTAATTATTTAAATTATCTGTTTGAGCAGAAATGTTTATCTGTGGTAACGTTAAAAAATCACTTAACTGCAATTAGAGTGGCCTTTTTAGACCTTACAGGGCCTCCCATACCGGTGGCGGAGGAAACAGGTTTTATGAGAGCTTGTTTTAAACTCCGCCCACCTCCCGTCAGCTCATGCCTACTTGGTCTCTGGACAAAGCTTTGTCTTTACTTCACTCTCGTCTGTACCAAAATACTGCAGATTTTGCATTACTCTTAAAAAGGCTGTATTCCTTTTGGCTTTGGCCACCGGGAACAGAGTGTCTGAGCTGGCGGCGATGAGCAACACACCTAATTGCCTTAGGTTTGGTAGACTTAATGAATGTATTTACATTGCACCTTCCCCGGGATTTGTAGCCAAGAATGAGCACAGTGCACACGTGTTTTCTGAGTTCACGGTGCCGGCGTTAAAAAGGGGAAAGGTGCACATAATCTATGTCCAGTGCAAGCTCTAACCAAATATTTGAGAGTAGCTCCTCTAAACCCCAAGTGCTTTATGGGTAGCAAGTATAAACGCTTACTGAAACGGCGATTAGCTTCTCTTCTGGTCGAAGTCATTAAAGAGAGTAATCCCGGCGTTGTGGGTTGGGCCCACGATTTACGCAAATGGGCAGCCTCTTTACGTTTCCTGAAGAATTTTTCAGTAGAAGATATTGCGTCCACTCAGTTGTGGGCGTCTAATCATACGTTTTTGACTAGATACTTGTCAGTTGCTCTAGATAAACCTTCCTTACCATGTATAGCTTTAAGGTAGATGGTCTAGGTGGCCCAGCAGTCACTTTTGTTTACTTTCAAGAAAAAGGGGGGGGGGGTGCAGTCAGTTGACATAGAACACCCTAGACCCCGCCGGAGTGTGAGAGCTGTGATACAATTTATGGTTAATGTGATATGAAAATTTCTCGGCGAGAAATTGTGCTAGTACAATGTTAGTACAAAACAACGGGGTTGTTATAGTAGTTTTAGCTGCGAAAGCAATTTAATATTTAAAACAGTGAAGATCTTTTGCAATTTATCTTCACGATTATTTTGGGGTTTATTATGTGCACATGTAAACTGATAACTTGTTATTTTTGTCACCACTCGTTGAGTGGGGTGCCTTTGTAACTACAGATCTGTTCACAGAATCTTCAGAGTTACCCTTTTTTGTCAAGCAGGCTTCTTTGAAGCACGCACCTGCCTGAACCCCTTTCTTGTATATATACGGGCTACGCCTTATTAAATATATTTTCAAAGTAAGAATACGATGTGGTTGTTTTTATTATCTGCTTTTCTAGAGTTATGATATGATTACGAATGTCCCCCTCCAGTCTTAGAAATCAGGCATGTTCGTCAATGATGGAGGGGCCACTAATAAATTATAGGTTTGACTCCTGTAAGGAGATAAAGAAAACCTAATATTTAGTAGTGGCCCCGTAATCATTGACGACTGGGGCCCTCCCGACCATCCCCTTCCCATTCGTTGATGTATTACGGATTTTGGTTTACTTGATATGTCAGTGAAGGAAGAATGACGCCTGAATCAGCGTCTGGTCAAAGATCCACACAAGTACATCCACGATATGATGGAAAGCTTATTAGATAGTTATTCTTATTTTCTTTTTCTTTTTATTTTTTACGAAGTTTTTTCGTAGTGAGAACCCAATTCATAATGACTGAAGCCATGAGTGAGGTCGCGTGCACTCATGATGAAGGCTCCTCAGTTTTTTAAATGCTCTGCGCGGTAGATTCAAACTACGGCGGATTAGTGTTTGAAGAGGATGCCTTATGTAATAGGCATGTTCGTCAATGATTACGGGGCCACTACTAAATATTAGGTTTTCTTTATCTCCTTACAGGAGTCAAACCTATAATGTGGGCAGGTTTTAAACTCCGCCCACCTCCCCGTCGGCTCAGGCCTACATGGTCTCTGGACAAGGCATCGTCGTTATTCTCGTTCCCGTATGTACCAAAGACTGCAGATTTTACAAAAGGGCAGTATTCCTTATGGCTTTGGCTACCGGGAACAGAGTATCTGAGCTGGCGGCGATGAGCAACGCACCTAATTGCCTCAGGTTTGATAGGCTTCATGAGTGTATTCACATTGCACCTTCCCCAGGATCCATAGCCAAGATTCGAGCACAGTGAACACCTGTTTTCAGAGTTCACGGTGCTGGCGTTAAACAGGGGAAAGGTGCACCATCTTTTTTGCCCAGTGCAAGCTCTAACCAAATATTTAAGAGTGGCACCTCTAAAATCACCAGGGTGCTTTATGGGTCGCAAGTCCGGGTGAACGATTGATGGAGCGTACACTGGCTTCTCTCTTGGTCGAGGACTTTAAAGAGAAGCATCCCGGCGTTGTGGGTAAGACCCACGATTTACGCAAGGGGACAGCCTCTTTACGTTTCCTTAATAATCTTTCGGTGGAAGTTATTACGTCCACACAGTTGTGGGCCTCTAATCAGGAGTTTTTGCCTCGATACCTTTCAGTAGCTCTGGACAAACCTTCCTTGCCATGTATAGCTTTACGGCAGAGGATCTAGGTGGCCCTTTTAGTCACGTTTTGTTTACTTTCAAGAAAAAGGGGGGGGGGGGGGTGCAGTCAGTGTGACATAGGACACCCTAGACCCCTCCGGAGTATGTGTTCGGAACATACGAGCTGTGATACTGGTTGTAGGCATTGTATTATAACATTTCTCTGTAGTATTCATTGCAGGAAATTGTGCTAAAGGCCAATAGTAGTGTTACGACAATTCTTGTTGTAAGTAGCTTTGGCTGTGAAGCAATAGATTTTTGAGAAATCTCGGTAGTGGCAACTACGACTTTTACTTTTGCAGTAATTACTTCTGCATAAGTACACAAGTTCAGTACTTCTACGAATGTACAAGAATTCATTTATGTTTGGTTATATTTTTAGGAATATATCCACTAGTTAATGGGGTTTATATGTGCACATGTAAACTTATAAGTTTTTAGTTTTCACCACTTACTTTAAGTGGGGTGCCTTCTTAACTAGCAGATCTGTGCACAGAGTCTCAGAGTTAACCCTTTTTCAAGCAGGCTTCTTTGAAGCACGCTCCTGCTTGTACCCCTTTTTCAAGATTTAGGCTGTATAAAGTTTATGCACCCGAATATCTCTTTTTTTACAAAAGTAAGAATACTATGTGGTTGTTTGATTATCTGCTTTTCTAGAGTTATGATATGATTACGAATGTCCCCCTCCAGTCTTAGAAATCAGGCATGTTCGTCAATGATGGAGGGGCCACTAATAAATTAAAGGTTTGACTCCTGTAAGGAGATAAAGAAAACCTAATATTTAGTAGTGGCCCAGTAATCATTAACGACTGGGGCCCTCCCGACCATCCCCTTCCCGTTCGTTGATGTATTAAGGATTTTGGTTTACTTGATATGTCAGTTAAGGAAGAATGACGCCTGAATCAGCGTCTGGTCAAAGATCCACACAAGTACATCTACGATATGATGGAAACCTTATTGGATAGTTATTCTTATTTTCTTTTTGTTTTTTATTTTATACAAAGTTTTTTCGTAGTGAGAACCCAATTCATAATGATTGAAGCCATGAGTGAAGTCGCATGCGCTCATGATGAAGGCTCCTCAGATTTTAAATGCTCTGCGCGGTAGATTCAAACTACGGCGGATTAGTGTTTGAAGAGGATGCCTTATGTAATAGGCATGTTCGTCAATGATTACGGGGCCCACTACTAAATATTAGGTTTTCTTTATCTCCTTACAGGAGTCAAACCTATAATATTTTCACTAGGCCTAGTTAATTTTCGAGTTATTGATTTGACAGCATTGGTTATTTTTCCTGCTCAATATTTTCTAAGAGTGAGCTCAATGCCTAACGAGAACAGATCCAAAAAGAATATATGTTAAACATCGTATATAACCCCCTCCTATACTGATTATACAGGCCTAAAAGTATTGACTGATGATGATGATGCAGTTTTTACCACCATACACTCCCTGCTGAATAGCAAGGCTAGGGTGGGTGCCCTGATGAATCAGGGACTTAGTGAATAGTTGCCACAGATTGCTAGACTGCACCGTTCACCAACAGCACTGACATCTGCCAATAACTCACTGGCTGGCCCGAGGCTCGAACCGTCAACCTCACGGTTAGCAGGCAAACGCTCTACCAATCGAGCTACGGCCTGTGGCCGTACTGTGCATTTTCCACTAAAACATCGGACAGGAATAAGCAGCAATAATATAATATTCATATAAAATAGTAGGAGCCGAAAAATGAATGAAATAAGGCCACGAACGTACGTCCGAAGTTCTCCTCCGTTTGTCCGGAGTTATCCCAGCTTTCGTGGCAATAATTTTCCATAAGAAATCACCGTATGTCCGAAGTTATCCATACATGTCCGAAGTTTTCCACTTTTCAAGAATACTTCGGACATCATTTAGGATAAGGATAGCTCTCTTATTATGGGGGATAATTTTAGGAGGCTTCCTGGATTACCGCGCACTATCACCATACATCACTTGACCTAGTTAAATCTCTATAATGTGTTTATACTCAGGAGAAATTGTTAAAAAACCTCGAAAAATGTCCGAAGTTACCTCAGTTTACGGTACATCAATCATATACTGTACAGTAGTTGGAGCAACATCATCATCATCATCATCTCTGACGCCTTGTTTCCCCCTGGGAAACCCCCACTAGAGGATGGCCATGACAGAAACGTCTCCAGGCTACTTTGTCAAGACATGCCTCCTTTGCCCGTGGAGCAAGATATAGATTAACCCTCCGGATCCGGGGGCCTTAATATGAGGCGATCGTCGTGTCCGGGGGTATTCCTGAAAAATGGCTATCTTCATAATTCGATATCTACTGATTGAGACCACCTAGAGCAGTCAACTAAATTGCATAGTGTAGAACCAACCTTTGTCTGTAGACTGGCGTTGAGTTGACATCGCTACGACAAGTGGTTGCCGAGATATGATGATGGGAATGGAGGTAATTTCCCGCGTATTTTCGCCTGTGTCCGAACGCTTCGCCGAGGCCCTGGCTAGCACGCACTAAGTCACTCGTTGTTTCGGTGGCTTTGATACCGGTAGACGATATTATGTTTCTATGGTGATAATGTCATAGTTATTGTGTAATTTATTTCTTTTACAACCATTATTGAGTTATGTGAAACTTTTTATAACATATTTTCAGCACTTTCACTGTTATTGGATATTATTGTGTCACTTTCACTCTTATTACTCTTCTTGTTATGAATTATTGTCACTCACTGTTATTATTGAGTTATTATTACTTGTTATACATTTGTGTGTCACTTTCACTTACTAGGCTAGGCTAGGCTAGGCTAGGCTAGGCTAGGCTAGCGTACAGTACCGCATCTTCACTAACCACTTCTTCATCGTCAAAGTCACTCCCAAGTTCACTCAGTTCACTATATTCATGAGCACCGCATTCACCATCGTCATTATCCTCGTCATCGGTACTAATCAAGCCCAGAAACTCTAATCCATCCGCCACTTCACCCTCATCTTCACTAACCACTTGTGTTTCGTCAAAGTCACTCCCAAGTTCACTCAGTTCACTATATTCACTCAGTTCACTATATTCGCTTAATTCTTCCAGATTGTGTGCAACACCATCGAGACTAAGCACTGTTTTCTTGGTCGTTTTAGCCTTGCTTTTGTTAGGCGTAAGGTACGCGGCGGCGGGCGGCGATTCGGACACAGCGATTTTTTTTTTGGATTAGCTCCATCCATGTTGGATGCGTGACGAGAACTGATGCTGCATGTTAGTTTGTGCTTGGTGGCGCTGCGGTAGCCCACGCATAAACAAAAATCCGCCCGCGCGATTTAAATCCTTTGATTTTGATTTTGCCTCATATGAGACCTCCCAGACTCCTAACCAAAATACGTTTTGCCTCATATTTTTTTTTTTTTTTTTAAGGAGACAATGAACGGAGGAAGGAAAAACACAGATAAAACAAAAAGGTCCATGTGCCTAAAGGCATCCTCCATTCATAAAATGTTTGTAACAACTGGATTTAAACATTTGTAGATTGTAAGTTTGTGGAAAGCAATTCGAGGGAAGTGAATTCCAAAGAGTAGTAGCTCTGGGGATAAATGAATTCTGATAAGCAGAAGTTCTGCATTGTGGAGGAGAAAGTGTAAATTCATGGGCGCTCTCAGCTGCCCTAGTTCTACGGGGAAAGATGTGGAGAGGCGGCACAATTGAAGCAAGTTCCTCGGAACAATTGCTGTGAAAATATCTGTAGAATATGAGGCCTCCCGGATTCCATGGGTTAATAACAAGTATGAGAGTAGCATTCAATTATTTGGATGAAAGCATGCTAACCCAGACAATCACATCCATGATCAGACCTAGATTGGAATATGCAGTGGTAGTATTTATTAGTGGGCCCTCCCATCATTGACGAACATGCCTATTACATAAGGCATCCTCTTCAAACACTAATCCGCCGTAGTTTGAATCTACCGCGCAGAGCATTTAAAATCTGAGGAGCCTTCATCATGAGCGCACGCGACCTCACTCATGGCTTCAGTCATTATGAATTGGGTTCTCACTACGAAAAAACTTTGTAAAAAATAAAAACAAAAAGAAAATAAGAATAACTATCCAATAAGCTTTCCATCATATCGTGGATGTACTTGTGTGGATCTTTGACCAGACGCTGATTCAGGCGTCATTCTTCCTTCTCTGCTCTGCGCTCAGCCTGCCCGGACGTGTCTCCCCACGCTCCGCTGGTTCCGCATTTGCTGCGTCCCTAGTGAGTTTTTTCTCATTTGTTTACTCCGGGATGTATCGAATAAGGTTAGGATATGCGTAGCAGGAGTGTCCTGGGCTGGTTGCCCGCAGTGCAGTGTATTTTGGGTCGTGTGTTTGGGGCATCTATTTCGGATGTACCCTCGTGGTCCTGTTGTGAACATGTGAACTTTTTCACAGTTGAGTTAGCTTGTGATGCAGGCGGCTTTCATTATGCGTTATTTTGCTGCCTTTTATCTTGCTGATAAGGTAGCGTTGCTTTGCTGACGTTCCCAGCGTATTTTTCTTCACTTAGTGAAGTTTTTTCTGGGTCCCGAGTCAGTCTTCCCTTTGTCGGAAGTATTTGCTACAGTGGTGTGTTGGCGGTGGTTCCTGTTGTGATATTTCCAGTGCTTTTGTTTATATTTCAAATTTTTTTGTGCCGTCTGCCTAGGCCTAGCCAGCCGCTCGTAGCTTTGCCACATGTACAAGTGTTATTGATTTATTTTATAAATATGTCCTACTGTGTCATGTGTATCCTGGTTTAGTTGTGTATTGGCTAATTCCACGGACTATGTATGTTTCCTGGATTAGTTGTGTATTGGCTAATTCCACGGATTATATTTGTGGACCCTAGGATAGTTGTGCTTTGGCTATCTCTCGGGTCCTATGTGCGTTCAGATGGTTTCTGAACGGGGTGGGTTACTTTCCGGCGGGTTTTTCTCGGTTACACCATGAAAACCCCGGCCGAGAGCCGTGTTTGGCCACGCGTGGTTTCAAAACAGGCTTGTGTCCCCGGCGAGTAGGTGTCTGTGGTTCTCCAGGACTGCGTCTCTGTGGTGGTGCCTGTTTCAGGCTCCCTATGATTCCCGGCAGAAAATGGCTGTACCCATCTAACATTGTTCATGCGGACAGATATTATGAAGTTTTTCTACCCGGTTTTACAAACCAAAGGAAAAAACCTAGCTGTTGTTGTGGGCTTTCCTCCCCGGCGATCTTTTACAAAGAAGTGGGGATAGGAACTTATGGGGTTAACGTTTAAAAACATCAGATCTCACCCGGCGGGTGCACCTTGGTAGGGTGGGATGAACGAATTGGTAATTCAGTTTAGTTAACCGGTCCATTTTAGTGATACTATATGTATCGCCGCCCTCACACATACGGCGATCGCAGGCTCAATTAGGGTTAACATCTCTTTTCATAAGTTTTTCACACCCGGCGGGTGCTCCTGGGAGGAGCAAATACGGAATTTACAATTCAAGTTAGTTAACCAATTAATTGAGAGATACGTTTATGTATCGCCGCCTTCAACATACGGCGATCTATGTGACAATTCGTTAGAAGTCAGATCTCGTATCAGCCTGCCCTGTGTTAATCTGCTAGATAATTCAGGGGCCGGCATCTTTGTGGGGGGTTGTTTTCCAAAATTGAATCTTGATACCGTCACCACCAGAAAGACTATGTTTATAAACGCCATACTGGTCTTTTATATTATGTCAGAGGGTATTCTTAACTTTCTTAAGACATGTCTAGATATTCGGAAATCTTTATAGAACCCCGCCGCGTAACGAGCTGTGATCATTGTGACATTACGTCTCGTTATCCGGCGGGTTATTAACACTTGTGTGCGAACATTTTGGGTTAACCTTATGAGCATTAATTCCTGGAAATTTTCTTTTTTTCCAGGGCTGGGCCCCGGCGGACCAATACAGAACCTGCAGTAGTTTTCCCACCAGTCTCTGTCATGGCTACCTTTGCCCCAGTTTTTGCTTTATGCATTACTCCAACCTGTGCCGGTATCCCTCTTTTTGCGCACACACTTTGTATCAAGTGTGTTAAATGTCTAGACCGTTCAAGGGGTCTGTGGGTGATGCGCAACTGTTCCTTTTGCTCCCAACTAAGTGTCAAAGTCCTCCAAGATAATGATAAGACCGCAGCGGTCGCCTTACGAGAAGTTAGGCAACAAATGGCAGCTTATACTACGATTGTGGCTCATAAGTCACTTCAATGTGATAACGTCCCTCTTTGGGATAGGCTTCTTCTTGACCACCCTCCCCCTAAACGTTCCTCTCGAGTAACTAGTCGTAAGCCGGCGGAGACTGGACAGGGTTCTGTGTCATCTCCTGCCCCTGCTACTTCGAAACGTCAACGTGAGCCTACACCCCCGGCGGCAGCCTCTTCGTCTTGGGAGAGATCTCGGTCTAGGTCACCTCTCAGACACCAGCCACCCAGTCTTGCCTCTTCACCATCGAGTAAGACGGAAAGTTCCACCAGTGGTCACAGCGATAAATCCTCCAAATCAAAAATCCTCCAAATCAAAGAGTAGTTCACGGTCACACCGCAGCCATAAATCTTCGAAAAAGGATTCCCATGATAGAAAGGATTCCCATGATAGAAAGGCCTCCCGACATTCGCCAGTTTATAGTACTTCTCGTCATACCTCTACCCCAGACAGAGTTTGTGTTCGGTCTCAAGGGTCCAGTGTAGTGCCTGTACCTAAAGAGGATTTACCCATTAACATTTAAACCCTGGATTTGGAGAGTTCAGGGAGCTCAGTGGTTAAGAGTGTTTCGGACTCCCAAGGGAGTGTAGGTCAAGGCCTAGGTGTTTGGCGATATTCTCGACCGGGGCCTGACCACCCACTTCCGGCTCAAACTATTCACACAGTGGCTGACGTCCACCGGGACGCGGCGATCCCATCCTCTATTCCTGACTTATCTTGGCAACAAGATGGTACCCCAGCTTCGGCGGGATCTTCTCAGGAGGAACAGGATGATAAAGACGAGGTTTCAATTATATCGGATATGGAAGGGCAAGAGTCAGGTTCAGGCTTAGACGCCGCTCAAGATAATGATTCACCAGTGAGTACATCATCAAATCAATTTGTCACTGCACAGGAAATTGATGGGCTACTAGTTAATGCTTTATCTAAAAAATTTGGCCAACAGCAGGAAACTCCCACAGTGGACTTGGGAGCTCCCACGACAAGCTCTACGGTACGGCCTCTGATGACTTCTATTGCTTTGACTCAGATCCCTCACCCTCCATCTATGTCACCATCGGTGGTTACTAGGCCTGTTACTAGGCCTGCTCTTACTAGGCTTGCCTGCTACGGCGGCATTGACCACTTCGAATGTAAGGGTTATAACGGATGTCAATCCGCCCCCTTTAGACAGAGCGCCTCTCAGAAAGGTAGCTATGCCCTTGCTTTACGGACCAGACGAGTCATGGGTCCTTTTGACCCCCACTAAACCAGAGC
>CM064503.1:51327470-51346098 GCA_032716605.1 Paralithodes platypus | reverse complement strand
TTCTCTGCTCTGTGCTCGCCCCGCCCGGACGTGTCTCCCCACGCTCCGCGGGTTCCGCATTTGACTGCGTCCCTAGTGAGTTTTTTCTCATTTGGTTACTCCGGGTGGTATCGAGTAAGGTTAGGATATGCGTAGCAGGAGTGTCCTGGGCTGGTTGCCCGCAGTGCAGTGTATTTTGGGTCGTGTGTTTGGGGCATCTATTTCGGATGTACCCTCGTGGTCCTGGTGTGGACATGTGAACTTTTTCACAGTTAGTTAGCTTGTGATGCAGGCGGCTTTCATTACGCGTTATTTTTGCTGCCTTTTATCTTTCTGATGAGGTAGCGTTGCTTTGCTGACGTTCCCAGCCTATTTTTCTTCACTTAGTGAAGTTTTTTCTGGGTCCCGAGTCAGTCTTCCCTTTGCCGGAAGTCTGCGACAGTGGTGTGTTGGCGGTGGTTCCTGTTGTGATATTTCCAGTGCTTTTGTTTATATTTCAACATTTTTTGTGCCGTCTGCCTAGGCCTAGCCAGCCGCTCGTAGCTTTGCCACATGTACAAGTGTTATTGATTTATTTTATAAATATGTCCTACTGTGTAATGTGTATCCTGGTTTAGTTGTGTATTGGCTAATTCCACGGACTATCTATGTTTCCTGGATTAGTTGTGTATTGGCTAATTCCACGGATTATATTTGTGGGCCCTAGGTTAGTTGTGCTTTGGCTATCTCTCGGGTCCTATGTGCGTTCAGATGGTTTCTGAACGGGGTGGGTTACTTTCCGGCGGGTTTTTCTCGGTTTCACCATGAAAACCCCGGCCGAGAGCCGTGTTTTGGCCACGCGTGGTTTCAAAAAACAGGCTTGTGTCCCCGGCGAGTAGGTGTCTGTGGCTCTCCAGGACTGCGTCTCTGTGGTGGTGCCTGTTTCAGGCTCCCTATGATTCCCGGCGGAATGGCTGTACCCATCTAACATTGTTCATGCGGACATATGTTAAGAAGTTTTTCTACCCGGTTTTACAAACCAAAGGAAAAACCTGTTGTTGTGGGCTTTCCTCCCCGGCGATCTTTTACAAAGAAGTGGGGATAGGACACTTATGGGGTTAACGTTTAAAACATCAGATCTCACCCGGCGGGTGCACCTTGGTAGGGTGGGATGAACGAATTGGTAATTCAGTTTAGTTAACCGGTCCATTTTAGTGAGTATGATATGTATCGCCGCCCTCACACATTCGGCGATCGAAGGCTCAATTAGGGTTAACATCTTTTTCATAAGTTTTTCACACCCGGCGGGTGCTCCTGGGAGGAGGAAATACGGAATTTACAATTCAAGTTAGTTAACCAATTAATTGAGAGATACGTTAATGTATCGCCGCCTTCAACATACGGCGATCTATGTGTCAATTCGTTAGAAGTCAGATCTCGTATCAGCCTGCCCAGTGTTAATCTGCTAGATAATTCAGGGGCCGGCGTCTTTGTGGGGGTTGTTTTCCAAAATTGAATCTTGAAACAGTCACCACCAGAAAGACTATGTTTATAAACGCCATACTGGTCTTTTATATTATGTCAGAGGGTATTCTTAACTTTCTTAAGACATGTCTAGATATTCGGAAATCTTTATAGAACCCCGCCGCGTAACGAGCTGTGATCGTTGTGATATTACGTCTCGATATCCGGCGGGTTATTAACACTTGTGTGCGAACATGTTGGGTTAACCTTATGAGCATTAATTCCTGGAAATTTTATTTTTTTCCAGGCTGGGCTCCGGCGGACCAATACAGAACCTGCAGTAGTTTTCCCACCAGTCTCTGTCATGGCTACCTTTGCCCCAGTTTTTGCTTTATGCATTACTCCAACCTGTGCCGGTATCCCTCTTTTTGCGCACACTCTTTGTATCAAGTGTGTTAAATGTCTAGACCGTTCAAGGGGTCTGTGGGTGATGCGCAACTGTTCCTTTTGCTCCCAACTAAGTGTCAAAGTACTCCAAGATAATGATAAGACCGCAGCGGTCGCCTTACGAGAAGTTAGGCAACAAATGGCAGCTTATACTACGATTGTGGCTCATAAGTCACTTCAATGTGATAACGTCCCTCTTTGGGATAGGCTTCTTCTTGAGCACCGTCCCCCTAAACGTTCCTCTCGAGTAACTATTCGTAAGCCGGCGGAGACTGGACAGGGTTCTGTGTCATCTCCTGCCCCTGCTACTTCGAAACGTCAACGTGAGCCTACACCCCTGGCGGCAGCCTCCTCGTCTCGGGAGAGATCTCGGTCTAGGTCACCTCTCAGACACCAGCCACCCAGTCTTGCCTCTTCACCATCGAGTAAGAAGAGTAAGACGGAAAGTTCCACCAGTGGTCACGGCGATAAGAGTAGTTCACGGTCACACCACAGCCATAAATCTTCGAAAAAGGATTCCCATGATAGAAGGCCTCCCGACATTCGCCAGTTCCTAGTACTTCTCGTCATACCTCTACCCCAGACAGAGCTAGTGTTCGGTCTCAGGGGTCCAGTGTAGTGCCTGTACCTAAAGATGGTTTACCCATTAACATTTTAACCCTGGATTTGGAGAGTTCAGGGAGCTCAGTGGTTGAGAGTGTTTCGGACTCCCAAGGGAGTGTAGGCCAAGGCCTAGGTGTTTGGCGATATTCTCGACCGGTGCCTGACCACCCACTTCCGGCTCAAACTATTCACACAGTGGCTGACGTCCACTGGGACGCGGCGATCCCATCCTCTATTCCTGACTTATCTTGGCAACAAGATGGTAACCAGCTTCGGCGGAATCTTCTCAGGAGGAACAGGATGATAAAGACGAGGTTTCAATTATCTCGGATATGGAAGTGCAAGAGTCAGGTTCAGGCTTAGACGCTGCACAAGATCTTAATGATTCACCAGTGAGCACATCATCAAATCAATTTGTCACAGCACAGGAAATTGATGGGCTACTAGTTAATGCTTTATCTAAAAATTTTGGCCAACAGCAGGAAACTCCCACAGTGGACTTGGGAGCTCCCAAGACAAGCTCTACGGTATGGCCTCTGATGACTTCTATTGCTTTGACTCAGATCCCTCACCCTCCCTCTATGTCACCATCGGTGGTACTAGGATGCTACGGCGGCATTGACCACTTCGAATGTAAGGGTTATAACGGATGTCAATCCGCCCCCTTTAGACAGAGCGCCTCTCAGAAAGGTAGCTATGCCCTTGCTTTACGGACCAGACGAGTCATGGGTCCTTTTGACCCCCACTAAACCAGAGCTCGCCCAACCTACCTTGTCAGGGGAACTCCCAGTGCCGCATGAGTGGGTCGTCCAGGGCAATAAATCAAAGAAATTAAGGGCCTTGGATACTTTGGGGAATGTACTAGATGTCAATATCAAGGCTATACCTAGTTATTATCACCAGGACTATTTTGTTTATACTGCTAAGCCTGCTTTTCCTTCTGCCTCAGCTTCAAAATTGTTTTCTGACTGGTCTAAGCATGATGGGTTTAATGACATTAAGACACTGTCAGCTCTCACTCCAGAACTCGATTTGCAAACCGTCACAGACGCAGCAGCTAATCCAGTCTTGAAGGTGGGGCAGTTGGGTCCAGGACCTTGGGTGGAATGGGAGACAGAGGCTCAACACTTTGCGACCACATTTACTTCCAAAACTTCCCACCAGATCCCTCAAGATACTCATTCTTGGTTCTCCATGTCAGTGTGTTCTGCCGGCGGAGTCCCTTCAGCTTTGTTTGCTTTCTTAGCTGCCCCTAAAATTAATCTTTGTGAGCTAAAAGACCCTTTTACTACCCCTACCCCGACTCACCTAGACCGAGAATTTAGGCTACGGGGGAAAGCTTTTCGCCTGTTCTCTCAATACATAGTGTCACAACAGGTAGCAAAGTCATTGCTCCGGTCCACTCAGGCAATCGCAGACGCGGATGCCAGACGATCGGTTGAATTGTCCCGACAGTAGAATGGGAGCTCAAGCAACCCATTTTCAACCTAATGATTGCAGAGCTCTAACATCCACAAGTGGATCTGTTTGCGTCCGAGGAGACTCACAAACTCCCTCTATACCTCACCCGCCGGACGAAAACGCCGGCAGGGGGGTCAGACGCCCTAGTGACAGACTGGAACAGATGGAGCTCCATCTATCTGTTTCCGCCGCCAGACGCATCACTAATATGCCACGTAGTGAACAAACTACGAGATTATCGAGGCTTAGTCTCGCTAATCGCGCCCCTGTGGCCGGCGCAGTTATGGTACCAGCAATTAAAGACGTGGTGCTCGCACCCGGCGTCGCTCCCGGTCGAGTATTTCCACTTAGACACGATTGGCAACCTAGCGACCTCGCTGACTTTTGCATTATGGACATTCAAGAGGCCAAGTGGCTAGCACCATATGGTAGAGATGTGACCAATAAATTAATCAATCAATATACTCAGTCTACGAAACGACAGTATCAATCACATTGGCAAGCCTTTACTTCTTGGATCATTAGAACAGAACAGACTGTGCCCTCAGTGGCATTAGTTTTTAATTATTTGAATTATCTGTTTGAGAAGAAACGTTTATCTGTGGTAACGTTAAAAAATCACTTAACTGCGATTAGAGTGCCCTTTTTCGACCTTACAGGTTGTGAGAAATAAATTGACTACACCGGTATCTGGGGAATGTTGGCAACAACCTTCTGATAGGGTAACCTCACTAGAGTGAACAATTTCCTACCAGAACCCGGTGATTGTATATATTGTAGATATTAATTAATGTTAGGTAATTTAGTACTGTATAAGATTACCTTGATCAAGTTAATTTAGTTATAAAACCTTGTAGAAATAAGTTTAGAAGAACTGTAAAGAGGATCAGTTTAAATATTCCCGCGACCGCATACGCGATCCACCGTTTGCTTTAGGGTCGTTAATATCTTGATATTATGTTCACTAAATCGTTGTGAAAACGATGTTCACCAAATTAATTTAAATGCTGATAATTTATATGATTTCGTGAAGAGGAATGACCCTTGGTAACGACATTAATATATAGTGTATTTAAGAGTCGAAATTGAAGTTTCCGATCAGACGCTAGTACAAACATCTGAACGGTAGAGACGTGTCCCGTGATTCCTCCACCACAATTTCCACGGCCCGGAGTCCTGACCTATAACTTATCTACCGACGCCGGAAGTCTGAACTAAACCAGGACCCTAGTTATAGCTAAGTCATTGATATATATGGCCATTTATACAATGTTTAGTTAGGGCATCCTGAGAGATAGGCTACCATAGTTCATACCATAAGGTAGGCGATCTCAGACTTTATGTTGATTAATTTAATATTTCGATTGGTGTGGTAAGAGATAACCTTTGGCCATATTATCCCCCACACAGGTCTCTCCATACCGGTAGCGGAGGAAACAGGTTTTATGAGAGCATGTTTTAAACTCCGCCCACCTCCCCGTCAGCTCATGCCTACTTGGTCTCTGGACAAGGCATTGTCTTTACTTCACTCTCGTCTGTACCAAAATACTGCAGATTTTGCATTACTCTTAAAAAAGGCTGTATTCCTTTTGGCTTTGGCCACCGGGAACAGAGTGTCTGAGCTAGCGGCGATGAGCAACACACCTAATTGCCTTAGGTTTGGTAGACTTAATGAATGTATTCACATTGCACCTTCCCCGGAATTTGTAGCCAAGAATGAGCACAGTGCACACATGTTTTCAGAGTTCACGGTGCCGGCGTTAAAGAGGGGAAAGGTGCACCATAATCTATGTCCTGTGCAAGCTCTAACCAAATATTTGAGAATAGCTCCTCTAAACCCCCAAGGTGCTTTGTGGGTAACGAGTACGGATAAACGCTTACTGAAACGGAGATTAGCTTCTCTTCTGGTCGAAGTCATTAAAGAGAGTAATCCCGGCGTTGTGGGTAGGGCCCACGATTTACGCAAATGGGCAGCCTCTTTACGTTTCCTGAAGAACTTTTCAGTAGAAGATATTACGTCCACACAGTTGTGGGCGTCTAATCATACGTTTTTGACTAGATACTTGTCAGTTGCTCTAGACAATCCTTCCTTACCATGTATAGCTTTAAGGCAGAGGGTCTAGGTGGCCCTTCAGTCACTTTTGTTTACTTTCAAGGAAAAAAAGGGGGGGGGGGGGTGCAGTCAGTGTAACATAGGACACCCTAGACCCCGCCGGAATGTAAGAGCTGTGATACAAATTATGGATAATGTGATATGAAAATTTCTCTGTTCTATTCAGGGCGAGAAATTGTGCTAGTACAATGTTAGTACAAACAACAGGGTTGTTATAGTAGTTTTAGCTGTGAAAGCAATTTAGTATTAAACAGTGGAGATCTTTTGCAAAATATTTCCACGAATATTATGGGGTTTATTATGTTGCACATGTAAACTTATAACTTGTTATTTTTGTCACCACTCGTTGAGTGGGGTGCCTTTGTAACTACAGATCTGTTCACAGAAATCTCCAGAGTTACCCTTTTTGTCAAGCAGGCTTCTTTGAAGCACGCACCTGCTTGAACCCCTTTTGTATATATATATGGGCTGCGCCATGTTTAAATATATTTTTCAAAAGTAAGAATACGTTTGTGGTTGTTTGATTATCTGCTTTTCTAGAGTTATGATATGATTACGAATGTCCCCCTCCAGTTTTAGAAATCAGGCATGTTCGTCAATGATGGTGGGGCCACTAATAAATTATAGGTTTGACTGCTGTAAGGAGATAAAGAAAACCTAATATTTAGTAGTGGCCCCGTAATCATTGACGACTGGGGCCCTCCCGACTATCCCCTTCCCATTCGTTGATGTATTAAGGATTTTGGTTTACTTGATATGTCAGTGAAGGAAGAATTACGCCTGAATCAGCGTCTGGTCAAAGATCCACACAAGTACATCCACGATATGATGGAAAGCTTATTGGATAGTTATTCTTATTTTCTTTTTGTTTTTATTTTTTACAAAGTTTTTTCGTAGTGAGAACCCAATTCATAATGACTGAAGCCATGAGTGAGGTCGCGTGCGCTCATGATGAAGGCTCCTCAGTTTTTTAAATGCTCTGCGCGGTAGATTCAAACTACGGCGGATTAGTGTTTGAAGAGGATGCCTTATGTAATAGGCATGTTCGTCAATGATGGAGGGGCCACTACTAAATATTAGGTTTTCTTTATCTCCTTACAGGAGTCAAACCTATAATTTACCAATTATTGCTTGTCTTATAAACGCAGTGTAGTGTGTCCTCTTCTACTTGGGTTTACAAGCAATCATAGAATATAATAGTGACTCCACTTGAATAACCTATAGGATTCTGGACCCCCAGATTAAATAAGTTATCCATCCGAGTACGTTTTCTGTTATAATTTAGTGGCTGTTGCAACAGGAAATATGCCTCCCAACAGTGACTAAATTAAAATAGTAGACACTAGTATATTCAACTCATAACTGGTCTAGGACAGAAAGATCTTGTTATGTTAGAAGGGATTATGCGAGAAACTCTTAATTGAGGACTCTGGAAGAATAACTCCTTGGTAACAATTGGCTGTGGACTCTCATCAAATTGTTAACTAAAAGGTTTCAAAACTGCCCGAGTCCCCTGAACCTCTTTTAAAGGCCAGAGATAGATAAGAAGGTCGCTTTTCCCGACTCTCTTACGTTCATCCGATACATTGTTAATCCGGCCTGTTCCTGAAACATTGTATTTAAGGCCCCCATCCAAGAGTAACATATCGGGGCTTCATCACCGGTTAAACAAGTAACCCATCTGTAACCTTCTCTACACTACCGGACAACTTGGACGGCCCCAGAGCAGCTGTTAACCCCCGACATCACCAACTCAAGATAACCAGGAAACTCTATCACAGTGTTAATTCTGGAAGTGTCAGTGTTACGGTACTATTAACTCGACCATCCAGTGTATTCAGTTATGTCTCAATTTTCTCTGATGTTAGGAAGAAAGTGATTACTATGCTAGTGTGTGTTAACATAAATCAGTGAATTTAAGACTAGGCGAACCGACTCCCGTAATTATTCTTGCCATCAGGTTTAACCTCGCCGAAGAAATAAGTCTTAATTAATTGGACTACGGCTCGAGTGAAAGCAATTCTGAAATAAGTGATTGTGATTGTTAACCAGAAACCTGAATCGCCCTCACTGATATTCTGTCTTAAGTATTACCTAGACAAGTGAACATACTAGACCAGTGAAACTTGCTACTGTTGTACCTTTACGTTAATTCTTGGGAAATAACTATATTACTTATATTTTCATCTTTGATTATGAGTCATATTACCAGAGAGTTAATATACCGAGATACCTAGCCTGTGTGATTCGTGTACCCTACTGTACGTATCGTTGAAGTAATGTGATCAGAAGAATAATACCTGAACGTTGGAAGTGGGAAGTGTGTCTCTATCCAAATCCGCGATAAGAGCTAGAGATTGTAATAAGTCCAATAACCTATCTGAGTGCTCCAACATCTATTGTTCGTGTGAATTCTGTGACGTACATTATACCTAAGTGTTATTTAGAATAAAGCTGTATTACAAACCATTTATCCGAGATTATCTTATGTCCTCTATTGATTCCCTTTATGTATTTTGCATGAAATCCAATAACCCAGTCTTGTAGAACTCATCTATACCAAGTTAATCCTGCATAAAATCAGGGCAAAACATTGGCGGGTAGCGGTGGTTCTTGATTCGGATAGAAGATTTCATTGCATATTGTCAAACAATAGAAGCATGGTAACATCGCGAAAATGGCAGCTTGCTATTACACTCACATTCCTAAGTATGATGTAAAAACGTACGATATCACCACTTACTTAGACATAGTAAAGCCAGTGTTAGATTTGGCACATCAAAATGACCGCGAGAAAATCGCTGTTGCATTATTGCACATTATGCACTTGGGAAAAGCCGTTTCCCAAGTAGCTAAACAGGTAACGCCAAAGCTTACCTGGAACCAGTTCCGATCCCTCGTGATCCAGGTCCTAGGACCAACTTTGGGTTCCCTCGACGCCCCAAAAATAATAAAGATCGAAGAGATTAAGTACGAAGGGGATATAAATGTGACCCTTGTACAACTCTACAGATACGTGAGGACCACGTATAGCTCTCAAGATGACGAGCAACAAAATGAACATTTATTCATCGCATTGTTCGACATCCTTCCACCCCACATCACCGCTCATCTCGACCTTTACGGCTCCTTCGAGGAACACATGCTCTCCATCAGAGAAATGTGCCAACTCGACCAAGTAGTGTATGAAGGACACCTGGACGTTACCCTAGCCAAGGTAATTGAGCACGTCAGATCCGCATGTCCCTCGCGAACCCAGGAATATCAAGAACAACAAATTCTCCAAGCATTATTCAAGATCCTTCCCTTATACATCTGGCATCATTTCCTGATCCACGGCCAGACCTTTCAACAAGACACCCATACGATCCGGGAGATGTTAAAACCACACTACCAAACACCTGCCCTGCCGCCTCCTCAACCTGGCGCTACCAACAACTTGAGTCCAAGGTCAGTTCACCCACATCCATCCACTCCCTCACATTCCCCCTTAGTAAATGAAACTCCTGTGCAAATCCCACCCCAGCCATGTCTCAACACCCTGTGAATCCCCTGCCCAACCCTAGAACAAATAAAGTAAATAAGAAACCCCTATCCACCTCTCCAGCCCCTACCCAAGAAAATAAATGTATTCCTCCACTTAATACTATCATAAATAAGTCCCTCCATTCTCCTAAGAAATCAAACCCTGTGCACCCTTCCAAAATGACCCCCGATGAAACTCCAACCCCAGTGCACTCTTCCTTGCCTCTATCCCCGCTGACCATCCCTGATTCTCCCCCTGCCCAGCCATCCACCAACGATAATCTTCAATCATTTATGTTACCCCATGAACCCTCCCCCCCCCATTTTCTATGCCTGCCAATAAATCACAGAAAAAAAAAAATCATACCCACTATAACCAATCCCCTTTCAATGTCACCCCTGAAAAATTCTGGCCAGAAGATGAGTTCCCCCTTCACTCTCTCATATGCACCTATGACCCAAGAGAAACCTTCACCCCCGTCAATCCCTTAGCAACCTATCACTCCTCTCACCTCCTCATATTCATCATCTCTCTCTCCCTCCCTCTCAGTTGAAGTATTACCCCCCAAACATGTACTTCCCCAACCAGCACCACCCTCGAACACCCTCTCTCATTATCCAACTCTCACCGTGCCTCCCCCGACCAGACAAATTTCCCCACTTGTCACAACTCCCCCATCAATGTTCTCTCCTTCACCCTCAAAACCCGAAGACTCCTCCCTCTTCGCATTTTCTTCACCGCTTGGACACCCGAACATTCCCTGTCCATTCCCCACACCTCAACCCTCCAAAACCCCAGATCATGCTAAACTCTCAACCTCCAGCATTCCTCACCTTTCCAACAAACCCTCTCACGACCCCAACCCTTGACACAATCCAACCCCTCCCAAGCACCAACCTCTTCCACAACAAAAACCCCGACTCGACCTGCCCAAATCCACTCCACCCATCTCCGTTATCACCTGCAATAAACCCCCCAAACTCTTGGACCCCATTCAGAACTCAATATCACCCCTGTACCTACCCCCTACCTCCTCCTCCCCCCCTACCTTAACCGTTACCCCAACCGCTCCAGATTCCACCTCCAAAGATCCCGCTCGACAAAATACCACGCCCATCCAAATCCAACCACAACACTTTTTCAACTTTGACTAACCACCAAAATACTACTCTCTCTCTCGCCTCAGACAACGTAATCAACCTCTCAACCTCAACCACTCCTCGAAATCCCATCAACGCCTCTCCCGACAATACAACCAGTCCAAATTCAACCCCTCTCAAACCTCCCCCACACCAAACCTTCCAACCCTGCTTGCCCAGACCCCCTCCACACTTTCCCTCTCAATACCCCATCCCCCTTGACTGCCCTCCTTATCAACTCCAACCACCATCACCCCTCAAGCTCCCATCAACCCCTCACCCACCAACAAACCCTATGCCACCGAGGTTTTCATTCAACAAATCCTAACCCCAACCGCATGCCAAACTCCGCCCTCTAAACCTCCACAGACCCACCATTCACACACACAAAACTCATCCAAAACCACCCCCAAGACAGCTCCCAACCAGACCCTTGCCAAACCTAACGGTACACCCGTTAATCCTAACGGCAAACCTAACGGTACACCCGTCTCTCCCTCCCAAAGTAAAAGCGAACCCCCAAGGTCAAAGCCCCAGCCACCACCACCACCCAGCTCTCTCGAGCGCGACGAGTCAACCCGCCAACAGCACTTCGCTCTCGCTGCTCGAAATTTGACCATAACTTGAGTACTCCATTACTCATACCCTTATTTGTTTGCATGAGCTGTAGCTAAGCTCTAGCTTAACTGCCCTGTAGTTGCTTTGCATGTAATTTTGCTGTGTTTTTGACTGATAAATGTTTGTTTATCGAGACTGCTTTTGTTTACATTTGTACCGGTTAGTGACGACCGACGCAAACTATTTGCTTGTTTCATATTATAAAGTTCTAGAACTTATTGTAGATATTTTAGCCCTCACTATAGTAAAGTGCTTAGCAAACCACCCAGTAGTTATCTTGCATGACATTGTACTGTAGTTTTGACTGATAAACGTTTGTTTTTCAAAATTCTATTTGTCAAGTTAGTAGAGACGCCGCCGATAGCAGCGCCACCTGTGTACGGATAAACAAACCCTCTTCTTGTATTTTATATATCAAAGTCTAGCCAATACTGTACTTGGTTGAACTTTTTATCTTGGTTATCTATATAAATCGCACACACTAACATTTGTCAAGATAGTTTTAATATTGGGTTAGAATAATTTAGTTACTGTAATACTTTTTGATAGCCTATTTATTAATCGCATTTCAGATACTTGTCACCATATTAATAGGCCTCTCACACTCTTGCCAGGGATATTACTAACTCCATTATTATTATTGTGTCGACCACTGTATAAACTAATATACAGGCTTTAGCCTAACTGTATCATACTGCTAACATAATTTTATTTTTATTTTCAGGCATAAAATTGTGTTCTATTGCTAACATATTCTTTTTGTGATTAACATATTCTTTTTGTGATTTACAGGCATTAATTGTACCATATTGCTAACCAATATGTTTTGTTACTGTACTGTAGCCTATACTGCTTTCCAGTTTCCTCACTAGGCTAAATTAACCCTCTCCACTTTTTTTTCCAGTAAATTTTGTAACAAATTACTAGTCCATTTGCAATTTTCAGGCTTTAACTGTGTCATACTGCTAACATCAATTTTTGTTTTATTTTCAGGCATAAATTGTGTTCTATTGCTAACATATTTTTTGTGATTTAAAGGCATACTATTCTTTTTGTGATTAACATATTCTTTTTGTGATTTACAGGCATTAATTGTACCATATTGCTAACACATATTTTTTGTTACTGTACTGTATACTGTTTTCCAGTTTTCTTACTAGGTAGTAGAGTCATTTTCAGAGCTTCCGTGACCGTGTTTAGGATACCAAAGTTTCTCAGTGAATTTAACAAGGGCAACTGATGCTAAACAAAATAAGCCCCCATACACCTCACCAAAATGACGGGAAAGTTGTTATTTTAGACGTTTTTCAAAATGGCCGCCGCCGTCATCTTAAAAAATTGAAAGTTCTATTTCTTGAAGTGAATGGCCAAAAATGACAATTTTGGTGTCTATTCCCACTAATTTTGGTGTCAGAAAACCAATGGGATGGCATAATTAAAATATAATTAATAACTAATTACCAAATAATTAAGAAAATAAGAAAATAATTAAGAAAATCAATGGGATGGCATAATTCATGATTTAGAGTCCCATTAACCTCAACATCTAAGACAAATATGATGTTGTTAACTCCACTGAGAAACTTTGGTATCCTAAACACGGTCACGGATCCTCTGAAACTTACTCAAATAATATAATATATAATTTAAAATGTAAACCAAGAATGTTGACTGATCAATTCCTTCTTTTTCAGGTTTGTTGCATCGAATTTGGTGTGAAGAATCATAAGCATGGAACGTAGAGGAGTTAGTGATGTGCCTGACCCCGGACCTGGATTAAAATGCATATTATGTCAACATCCCTGTATAGCTGATGATAGTACGGACAAGACATCTGATACAAAGTGGGAGAATCTAAGGAGCAAGTGTTTTCGGTGGAAGGAACTTGATAAATTTCAGCATGCCTATGCAGCAGTGGAGTGGGACAAGGGGCCTAAAGGCCTGTACATGCATAGTAAATGTTACACCCAGATCAGTAGTAATCGCTATATTCAGCAAGCACAGAATCGTAAACGGAATTCTGAACAGGAAGAAGTTCAAGCATCAACTTCAAGTCAACAACTCCCAGGAAATGTGCCTAAAAAGCTTCGTTCTAGTACTGGAGTGGTTCATGATAAGAATCTCTGTGTGTGGTGTATGAAAGGACCACAAAAAACCAGTAATCCTGGTAAGTCCAAACTTTTGCTGCTGTCAACAGTAGACGCATGGAACCGGTTCAAGTTACATACAGTTTGTCTGTCAGATGAGCCTATAAGAGAAAGATTGAATACCCTACTTGCATCTATCCTAGACAGTCGAACGGCGTTTGGATTGGAAATTCGTTATCATCGTGAATGTTGGCGCAATTATGTCAGCAACCCTCTGAAGAAGTCTTTTCCTGATGAAAAAACAGATCATCTGCAACATGTTAATCTTCGAGAGGCTCAAAATATCTTCTTTCATCATGTCCGTCAAGTTATCTTTGAAGATCATGAAATCCGTACACTGCAAGGTCTTGTAAAGGATTACAAAGGCATTACTTCAAATTATGGTTACTATTCCACAGCAAAGTCAAGTTTCGTGAAGGAAATTCTGATCAAGGAATTTGGAGATGACATAGCATTTCATGAACGAGGTCAGAAGAATGTGAGTGAACTGGTATATGATGCAAGAGCTGCAGGTTCATATCTTGAGGCTGCAATATCCTCTCTAGGTGTAAGTGACGATCAGCTGGTGAAGAATGTAGCTGGGCGACTCAGAGATCAGATCATCAAAACAAAAACTGTTCCTTGGCCTCCATACATACATGAGCTAGAAGAATATGAAGACCTGAATGATCTCCTATTGAAGCTCATCACTTGGTTAAAGCACCCCACAAAGTCTGAAGTCGATGACAAGCCCCAAGTCAGATCAATTGCATCTATTTTGACCAGCTACATCACTGGAAGACGTACTGCATTTGAGACAAACCTCGGTGTACTGCTACATGGTATGACAAAGAGCAGAGAAATGGTAGACATATTACATAAGGATGGCCTGGGAATCAGTTACAATGATGTGCTTTTGCTTAGAGATTTCTGGGCAGTTACTGACCTGAAGCATTCAACTGAGTGTCCTTTTGAACTTTCTGAAGGAACACCGGCAATATGTATAGTCGACAACGATGACTTCAAAAGTGACACTTTGACTGGAAGTGGCCAATCACATCGTACAAATGTCATGTTTGTTCAGCCAGACCTACCTAAGCTAAATCTACCTACCCTAGATGATGATAGACCAGTTGCAAATAGCACCTTGCCTTCGTACCTCTCTGATAGCCTCAAAGAACTTGGGAGCCAGATGCAAAGAATTGAATCATACAAAACAGTCAAGCGTGGTGAACCACCCATCAGACCAAGGATAACGGATGAACAACATCTATGCGCAAAACGCAGAAGAGTAAGCTACAGGAAAAACTGACAATGACATCCATACCGTACCCTGATATTTACACATCAATAGTAGACATGGGACTAATCTGGCGTCTAACAACGCCTACTACTGAAGACAGAGAAAAAGCAGATGGAACCAAGTTAACGTGGGGAGACTATGGTGAGAAACTTGTGAACTTTGTCCTGAATAGACATTCGAATGCAGAATGTGTTATCTTGGTTAATGACTCGTACGAGCAAGACTTCTCCATCAAAGATAGTGAACGACAACACCGTAAAAAAAATCAGTCCATTTGCAATGTGCTTATGAAGTCAGAGGACAAATTTCCTTCTAATAGAGACTTTCATGCTCTTCTTGGTAAGCCAGAGAATAAAGTTCGCCTTCAGGCATTTATCAAGGCTGCTTTCAAAAGAAAGGCATCTACAACCACTATTCAGCTCATACACTGTGTTGTTGGCAAACCAGCAAGGAATCTCACCACAGATGAAGTTTTGCAGAATCTCACATACGCCCATGCAGAAGCAGACACAGCTCTGTTCACTCTTTATGGTAAGCTGCGGTCAGAAGGGTATACAGAAGCAGTTGTCATAGACACTGAAGATACTGATAACTACGTTCAGGCAGCCTATGTGGCTCGGCAAATATCAGGACTCTTGTGCTTGAAACGCAAATCTCAGCTGATAAATGCTCGGTGTTTGTGTAGTGAGGCAATGGCAGAGTCTTTGATCCCACTTTATGTTCTTACCGGATGCGACCATAACTCCGGCTTTTATGGAATAGGCAAGAAAACTATTGTTGACCGTGTAGAAAAATCACCAGAAGCTCGCAACCTCCTTAAAAGTTGTGGCACAATCATCCCAGTCACACAGGAAATCATCAATGACTTACAGAAATTTGTTATCCGGTACATCTATTGTGACACCAAACACAAGACCCTAGCAGAGGTGAGAGCAGCAAAGTGGTCAGTACTCAAGAAAAAGAAGATCATCAGACTGGTACCTGATTCTGACAGTCACTTAGAGCGCACCAATTACCTCACATATCTGCAGAAGAATTTCCAGCTTCAGAATCATCCATCACCAATTGGCCATGGATGGCACCTTGTAAATGGCTTATGCCTCCCAGTATGCTATACCCAACCTGCACTTCCATCATTCCTGGATCTTCTAAAAACTCCAAGTCATCCACAAATGGAGAGCAGCGATGATGACAGCGGAAGTGATCCTGACAGTTGTGCATCATATTTGTCCTGCAGTGATAGTGCATCTTAATGCAGTAGGTCTCATGTTTTATTAATTTAGGATACCAAAGTTTCTCAGTGGATTTAACAACATCATATTTGTCTTAGATGTTGAGGTTAATGGGACTCTAAATCAACTTAATTATTTTGTAATTATTTATTAATTGTTTTTTAATTGTGCCATGCCATTGATCTTCTGACACCAAAATTAGTGGGAATAGACACCAAAATTGTCATTTTTGGCCATTCACTTCAAGAAATAGAACTTTATAAAAAATTTAAGATGACGGCGGCAGCCATTTTGAAAAACGTCTAAAATAACAACTTTCCCGTCATTTTGGTGAGGTGTATGGGGGCTTATTTTTTTTAGTATCAGTTGCCCTTGTTAAATTCACTGAGAAACTTAGGTATCCTAAACACGGTCACAGAAGCTCTGAAAATGACTCTACTAATATAATTGGTCCTTCGAACCTTTCACTAGTTTGACCCCCCCCCCCCTTTTGTGGTTGGTGGTGGCCTAGCCTTCGTGGTTAATTTTTTTGTGCCATACTTCGTCTGTCCCTCATGGCCCAGGGCTTTTGGCATCATGGTGCCGCGGGTGGTGGGGTCGGGGAAGATTATCATGCGATTGTTGATAGGCCTGCGTACCCGGGCCCGATTAGGAAGGTGGCAATATTGGGCCACTCCTACGTCAGGGATTTGTACGTGGACCACTCCGTACACAGGCCTTTCTTTTTCGTGACTCCTCTGGCCGCCCCAGGTGCCCGCGTCAGCACCTTGAGGTCAACAGAAGCCTGGGTCAGTTTTTAGAGCTGAAGCCCGACTTGACCTTCTTGGTGATAGGAGGGAACGAGATAAGGAGCGGGGTCAGTCCGAGAGAGATAGCGGAGGGGATCGAGGTCCTAGCTGAGGAGGTGGTGCGGCTATCGGGGGGAGAAGTCCGGGTGATTGAGGTAGAGAAGCGGCAGGCTCCACGAGGGTTCTCTACGGACGAGTTTAACCGCATTAGAAATGCGGTTAACCATTGGCTAAAGCGCCATATCCCATTCACCCGGGAGCGCTATCAGTCTATGAATACCTCTGAGGCTGACTTCGGTCCCGATGGAGTACACCTCACGCACGAGGCATCAAAGCGACTCTTTTCGGAGATCCTGGCCACCTGTCGCCGGTGCTTTGGGCATGACGAATATGCATTGGTCGCTAGGTCATACGACGAGATGTTTGCCCACCATGACGTTAGAGTGGATCAACAAAATCAGTATAGCCTAGATTAATAATCCTTCAAAGTCGGTAGAGTATATTAATTAAATTTTGATTGCAAATCCTTTAGGCCCAATTTATATAACAATTGATTGGCACTAAGATTAAAATCATCCATACTGTACTGTATAATAATTTCAAAAGTTAAGGTTATTCAATCTATATCAAATTTATACTGTCAAATAACTTCTTTATTCATTCACATATCTTTCTAAATTCTACTCTCGTCGTGTGCCCTGGAGGCGGGGTAATATGATAGCTGATAGGCTGAGTGTGTGTTAATCCAACTCAAAATTTCATTTATTATAACTTTAAAACGGTACCTCTTTTTTTACATCTAGAGACTTTTGGCCTATACTGTATTGTACTAAATTTCCCTCCCGGCTTTTCTTGAATTAGGGTGTAATGATTCTGTAATTTCTGGATCTAGATCATAACTATTATGTAAGGAGTTAAATTGAAAGGCTCCAGATGGCTAGTCTACATTGCGCACAATTCTTATTCCGCATTTCGTGAGGGTATTTTATTTTCAGCTCGCGATTTAATTTGATTTCTCGGAGTACTGTATTGTTGTCCGCAACTTATTCGGTCTGGCATTGATAATTTGATTTAACATTAATAAATTTCCTTCCCGTATAATCATGGCTAAAAGTGTACAAAGGCGTCGGGCTGGGCTTAAGGGCTCTTTGACGGTCTTGACCTCTGACATCGACGAATTCCTTGATTCGGCGTCTAGAGTGGAGGTGGAGGCCAGGTTGCTCAGTATTCAAAAGCAACTTGACAAGTATGAGGTCACACAGGAGGACCTGGCCGACACTTACGAGACGGACGCCGAGTATATCGAGGAGTTAAGAGATGATACCCTATATATGGAGGGCATACAAGTAATCGTTGCCACACTGAAGGGGATCTTGATTCCAGAGGTCAAGAAGGAGCCAAATTACCACATCTTACTCTTCCAAAATTTGAGGGTGATGCCACATTGTCGTCGGGATTTTGGGAGATGTTCAAGTGTACCATCCATGACAATCCCGACCTCACAGATATACAACGCTTCGCCTATCTAAAGGGTCAGCTTCTGGGTGATGCACATAAGCTAGTCGAAGGATTCATTATCGAAAGTGCAAGTTATGCCCCAGCAATAGAGCTCCTGCAAGAGACATATGGGCATCCAGATCGAATCAAGGCAGCTTATGTTACCAAATTCAATTAATTAGTGTCACCTAAGTAGGGGAGGTGTAGGGGAGGTGTGGTGGAGTGGTCTTGCCACTGGCCTGGTAATCCAAAGGTTCCGGGTTCAAATCCCGATGTATCAATGGGAAGATATTATTGGGATGGAATTTGTGCTGTACCTAGTATCAGTGCATTACCACAAGCCCACCGAAACG